>MU226606.1:67989-140343 GCA_018584345.1 Thuja plicata
GAGAAAATTTCAAAACTCCATCTAGATAGAAGGCAACAGGTCGAATCACGCAGACAGACAGGATGAATAGCTCATATTCAATCTTGTTTGTACCTGGTGAAGAAGGACTATGTTGAAGTGTGTGGTTGATTGAGAAGGCCAAAATTAACTCATACAGGACCTACCTACTAACACCATCCCAAAGGGGATAGTTGCATTGGAACGAATCTTTGACTCGGACCCTTGGGCCTGTGAGAAGGTGTCATCCTCCTCTGAGGGAGGAAAGTTTGAAAAGGTTAACATCGGCTAGCCCGATGAGGAAAAGATTATTCACATTGGTACCTCCTGTTCCCCCGAGGAAAAGGAGAAGATTCTCATGGTTCTCCGAGAATACATTGACGTAATTGCCTGGGGTTATGAAGTGTTGAAAACATATGACACATCCATCATGACCCATACTATTCCCCTAAAACTTGATGCTAAGCCCTTTCGGAAAAAGCAAAGACCGGTCAACCCCCTGATAGAGCCTCTGATTTGTTAGGAGGTAGAAAAACTACTGTCCGCCTGGATAATCTTCCCAATCTGGCACACTACGTGGGTTGCCAACCTGGTCCCTGTGAGGAAGAAGAACGGTGAAATCTTCCTTTGCATGGATTTTTGAAACTTGAACAAGGCCTCTAAGAAAGATAATCAACCTCTCCCTTCATTGGATGAGGTGTTGCAGATAGTGAATGGATCCCAGATGATGTCCTTCTTGGATGGGTACTCGAGATATAACCAGGTCATGGTTAAGTACGAAGATAGGGAGAAAACAATGTTTACCACCAAGTGGGGAACGTTTGCATACAGAAGAATGCCTTTGGTCTGATCAATGCAGGGGCTACATTTCAAAAGGCCATGGACATTGCATTCGAGGGCCTTGTGAATCAGTGCATAATCATCTACATGGATGATTTGACCATCTTTTCTTGGGACAGGCGTGACCATGCCGCCCATCTCGCTCAAATTTGTGAGAGATGTCGCCGGTATAGAATATCCCTCAACCCCAAGAAGTGCATATTCGGGGTCAGCAAGGAGAAGTTTCTCGGGCACATCATCTCTGAGAAGGGTATATCCATAGACCCTGATAGAGTCGAAGCATCGCTAAACTTACAAATGCCTGGCAGCAAGAAAGAGATGTGATCCTTCTTCAGAAAGATCAACTTCGTATGACGGTTCATCATGGGATTCGTAGAAATAGTCAAACCGCTCAACGAGATGATGAAGAAGGATACCAAGATTGAGTGGAGTCCTGAAGCAAAGCGGGCATTTGCCTAGATCAAACAGACAATAACGAAAGCACCCATCCTAGCTAGTCCGGACTATTCCCTTCCATTTTACATTTACTCTTTTTCTTCGCCGCATTCTGCCGCGACAGTATTAACTCAGAAGGTTGAAGGGGAGGAAAGACCAATAGCTTTCATGAGTTCCCCCTTCAAGAATGCCGAAGTTCAATATTCATCACTAGAAAAGCAGGCCTTTGCTCTAGTTCACACCGTAAAGAAATTCTGGTATTATATTCTCTGGAGAAAAGTATATGCTATCATTCTAGACCAGGCCATCAAGTCTCTGCTGATGCAGAGTGAATTGGGTGAGAGATGGGGGAAATGGATGGCTATCCTCCAGGAGTATGACTTAGAAATGCAGCCCATGAAGATAGTCCAGGGCCAGGGACTAAGTCGAGCAATGGCAGAAGAGACTCCCTACATAGAATGTCAAACTTACACAATGGAGTCCATTACCCAAGACCTGTGGTGTACCGATTTGGTATACTTGCTACTAAATAATAAATGCTCGGAGGGATTACCTCCCCACAAACGCCGTGCCCTGTGGATGAAAAGTGCTCACTTCATGATCAAAAACTCCGTGCTATACCACAAAAACTACAAGGGAGTGTAGCTCCGGTGCATCAACAGAGACCAAGCTGTGAAAGTGATTAATGAATTTCACGGGCAATTTGGAACCGGGCATGGATTAGCCAATGCCACTGCCCATCAGATCCTTCAGGCCGAATACTATTGGCCTTGTATATTCAAGGATGTTTACGCTCATGTAAGGAGATGCCATACTTGCCAAACCACGGCACATCATGAGCGTAACCCAACTATGCCTTTACAACCAGTCTACGAGGCTAGACCCTTTGCCTAGTGGGCATTTGACTTCATCGGGGAAATAAACCCCAACTTGTCTACCAACCACCGATACATTCTTACTGCTACTGATTACTGCACTCGGTGGTCTGAGGCTATACCTTGCAAAAATAACACAGCAGACGTAGTTATCAAGTTCCTGGAAGAAAAAATCATCACACGGTTTGGAATGCCCTTTGCTTTGGTATGTGACAATGGTCTGGCATTTTCTTCGGTGAAGTTACTCAAATGGACCTACAATCGGAAGATCACTCTGAATTTTTCTAGCAACTACTATCCCCAGGGGAACTGCGTTGCTGAATCAACGAATAAAAATCTACTTGAAGTGATCAAACACTTGTTAGAGCAGAATCCCTGGGACTGGCATCAGAAGTTGAAATTCACCCTCTCGGCAGATCGCATTCGCGTGAAGGTTGCCCTGGGAACATCCCCATTCCATCTATTTATGGTCAGAACCCTGTATTCCCAGTCAACTTATAGATCCTAGTTTTATAGTTTATGCAAGAATTCAGCAACAAGGACAACATCGTGGAGGTTCGACTCTTAAATTTGGTGTGGATGGAAGAACAGCGAGACGCAGCTCTTGAGAATTTCTGTGTCATCAAGCAGTGGTAAAATGGTGGTTCGACAGAAGAGCCCAATACAAGGCATTTCAGATCTCGGATCTAGTCCTTTTGTGGGACAAGGCCCAAGAGAAGAAGGGAAAGCATACCAAGTTCCAATGGCTCTGGCTCGGACCATACCTAATCTTAGAAATCTGCGGGGCAAATACTTACCGCCTCAACACCCTGACTGGGGAACCCGTCGCATTTCCCGTTAATGGACAGTTTCTCAAACACTACTTCGAGTAGGGTAAGTTTTTCCAAAGTTGTATTATATGTAAAGCCTCCCGCTTGTAAATATTTCCTCTGGGTGCCTCGTTGCGAGGTACCCTATCTTGTAAATAGCCTTGTCGGCTGTCCTCTTTTGTTGTTTTTGTTTTTGCTTTCAATTTTCTTTTTGGGTCCCAACATTTTGTTCTGTCTTGCAGGAATTAGAATGCTTCACATAAACTCTGGTTTCTGGTATGATGTCTACGGCATGGTGAACTTTAGAATCTGTCTTTAGCACGGTGGAGTCGGCTCAGTCTCCGGGGTTGTTTCATAGGTTATGGAAGATTTTGAGCAATCTCCATTGGGTGTTGTCTCTGGGAGTCTGGAAATTAGTGAACACAAGTAATATAAGGAACAAGTAATCAGACACACCGAGGGTAGATCGATTGTACTAATTGGTTGACCCAGGTCTGAAACTTTAAAGAATTCTTCCCAGGTCCAGAGCTTTATCCCCTCTTCAAACATCTAAGTGCAGGTGGACAGGTGAAAGAAGTACCGCCATTAAAATTAGCTAAGCTTAAGCTTAATGGTGAAAGAAGTACCACCTTCCCCACCTACAAATAAAAAAAATAACAAAAGAGGAAAAGCGGGATGAAACTCCGGTCTCTGGGGGAAGCGAGCAAATTGATGACTGGTTTGATGTAATTAGTGCCTCTTCTCTACTCCTCCCAGAGGTCATCGGCTTGATTTCCTTCCAAAGCACACATCAAACCACTTATGAAGGACTACAGACTAATTCTCGTGTGGTTGGATTCTCTCAGATATGTTGCTCTTTGCCTTTCAGATGCTTCGGGAAGCAACTTGTTCCAGTTTTGCTAACTAGAGATTCTATAGTTCTCAAATGTGTTAAGGCATTTGTCCCAGATAGTCGCCATTTGTTATGCCCTGCATCCTCGTCCCTACATTTTGTGTGCAAAATGTGGGGTCCCACTCTTTTTCTTGTTGTTTGTTTTTGCTTGCGGCTTTGTCTGTCTTTCTTTCCCTTTTGTTTTTCTTTCTCCAGGGTTTTCTTCCCTTGTGTGGTGTTTTGTTTGTTTGGTTTTCGTCTCTGGGATTCCGATCGTGGAGGTTGTCCTTCATTGGGAACCAGACTCCGGACTCCAGGATTCTTTGCCACGATGTCCTTAAGGATATCATCGCGGGGAATCCCCGGGCCCGGGGTCCAGAGGTTTGCTTGTCCGGAGATTGCCGGAAGGAGGTGGATTACCTTTTTACCGCGGGTATAAATAGAACTTATCTATCACTTTCACATTTACCGCGATTAAAACTTTCAAGCACTCAGAGCGATTTTAAAGTGATTAACAGAGCATTTGCAGAGAGTTAGTGATAATCAACGCTTAACATTTCTAGTCATTTTCAGGCAATTGCGAGTGCTTCGTGGTGGTGATTGTGACCATTTTATGAGTTGTAGCTGTTGCAGAGCTCCCACGGTAACTCCTCCCTTTCCTCCACCTTCTGCATTCTCAGGTTGGTGTTTCCATTTTTGCCTTTCTATTTTCTTCTGTTTTGTTTGGTTTCTTTCATCTTGTTTGCTTTGTCGTCTGTTTTGTCTATTTTCTATTTTCTGGTTCTACCACCCATTGGTGGGTCAGCTCTACCAGAGGGTTTTTCGCCCTCTGTGTAGAAGTGGTTGGTCTGTCGGTTTGTAGATAGCTATTTTTGTCTCTTCCTTGTCTGGTTTTCTGCGGGCGTCGTTTCGCGTTGTATATTTGTGAATATGTGTATAGTTATATATAGTCTTTGTGTATCCCTCTATCTAGTGTATATATTCTTTCGAACTCCATGTATATCCTTTCGGGTGGCTGAAGAGGTGGTCGAGTCACCTGTGTTGCTGGTTTTCACCCATGAACTCGCTTTGGGGAAGAAAACCACCTGTTTGAAACTCGGCTCTCGGCCGGTTTCCAAACAGGCAATTTTCTCTCTCCTCCATAACATCAGTCAGAACCTCATTTATGTCCCATGTGCATAATCAATTTCAGCCAAGTGGCCTTCACTTTTTATGCATTCGGACAGTTGGCTCCGCCGTCATCGCCATAACTTCCATTTAATACCTATGCACGTGGCACCCACGTGGGCTTGATGACTTGCCTTTTTACATGTCCTCACCAACTGTCACTTCTCTGGGCTTCGGGTCTCCTACCATCATCCATCCTGTGTCTTTACCAAGTGCGATAAAATCCCTGGACCCGAATGTTTAATAAAAATCTTAAGTTTATGTGATGCGTTTGCTTTTCGGTTATCTTTGCATGGAACTAACTTTTTAGGAAAAGCAAACATCACGGTGGTAAGATCTCTGAATCCTGGAATATTTATTTTGATGAATGTGTTCTAACGGTCGCCTTGTCTTGTAGGTTCCTGGAGTTCATTTCCCAAACATGTCTGAAGCATCTACATCTTCTCCAACCAGAAGTTCGGAGCTACCTTCCGCAGCAGAAACCAGGGCAGCAGTAAAATCCAAGATGGAGAAGGCGCTAGAGAAGATGCCCCTGACTATGAAATTTGTAAAAGATAATGTCATCATGGGCTCAAAGATTGAGTCCAAGGTCAAACTTATCACCGAAACCAGCGTTAAAACATGGTCGGAGATGCAGGCCTTGGTGAAAATAATGCACATCCAGTGATAGGCTGGAGATCAGCTGGCAATCAACGTCGGGAACTCTGGAATCCTCAGGGCGGCTTGTTTCCCATGCTCTGTGCAATCTCCGGAGCTTATTTTGAGACTAGCCACCAAGTACAATTCTTCAGTCTAGGCTGTTATGCTTGCGGTTGCAGAACCAATGGGATACCCCACTCCTCTGGTATCCCTCGGGATTGGCCTAGGAAAAAGGCACTGTGGGACCATTTCCCACAAGTTCAATAGGAGGCTAGCTTCCCCAATTTTTTTTGGGTAAATGATGCATTTGTTTATTATCATCTGCTTACACCCACTTAGGATGCTGGATATCTCCTGTCCTCCGAGGTGATGAATTTGGTCCATAGTTATAGACATTATTATATTCAATTCCAATAGCACACCTACATTAGGGTCACCGACTTCTCCGGGAAACCTTACTTGTTGCCCAAACACTGTGGGGACAAGATCATGCTCTTGGAGTATTGCAGGAAAATAATGGAGGTGCACGCTCTCTTTGCTCTCAAAAAGATACCCAACATTCCATTCTTGATCACCTGCACAAATTACACATGCAGCCTGGCCGCCGCAAAAGAGGCAGATAATGAACTAAAAAGTTACAACCTGCAGGAATTTTATTTAGCGCAAATTTTTTTTGATCTGCATGACAGGATTGCAATAGCACTGCCTCGGGCTTCTGAGCCCCATCATATCCATATGGAGGACTTCTGGGTAGATTGCCAAAATGATGTGGAGGTGCGGAGCAGACACTATGTCAGAATGATGGCCAACGTGATGCAGAAATTGAAGCTCCGGAGGTTCCCGCCAGACTTCTCTGATGCTGCCCCCACTGCCGATCCCTAGTACAAGGCAAAGGGGATTGATACAAAGGCTCTTCCACCAATAAATTGGGATGCCCAGGAAGGGCCCACAATTGAAGACTTCACTTGAGAGGTGGTCGAGCAAAGCCAAGGTGTGCCCCGGGAGTACCCACTGAGCAGCCCAGTAGGCGCCAAAATGAACTCCGTAGTCGGTACCAAAATTGACCCCGGGGGCCGGGACTTCTTCGCAGGGAGCAGATAAGGGAAAAAGAATAGACACAACCCCTCCTATGTAAGAAGTCTCCATCACAGAGAAAATAAAACAATTAGTGGCAGCCTCCCAGCAGATGATGGAGCAATTAATAACGCGGTTGGCCACTCCACCGCTCATGGCCGGACCACTTCGTCCCTCCTCCTCCCCGTCATTAGTAGCCTTAATGGTAAAGGAAACGGGGGTGGATCCCATGGAGGCAGCAACCAAAGAGATGCGGGGCCACCTCTGGTTACCTGGAGAAATAAGAAGCTTAGCAAAAAGCCTAAGGCAGATCCAGAGCTGGGAACATCCCGACCCCAATAAGTGGAAATCCTCTCTTCCAGTTCCCCGGAGCCAGAGAAGGAAGCAGAGCCTACGGAAGTCCCAGCCAGTCCCCCTATGCAAGAAGAATTTGATGATGTATTTGCAACTGACAAGTTTGGAAACTTGCAGGGGGACAATACCCAAATGAGGACAGAGGTCCCAGGGGCAGAACAAGAGGCTGCAGAGCAAGAAGATATCGAACAAGAGCCTGCACAGGAACAAGAGCAGCAGATAGAAGAGAAAGAGCCTGAGCTCGAGATTGCCTCTGGGGATCAAGCGATGCAAGGTCTGGGAGTGAACCAACAAGAATAAGGTGAACAAATGGCATCCACTGGGGGAACTGGACCTTCGGGAATAACCGTAACCCCAGCTGCCACGTTCCAAGGGCCACTCCCAGGAGCAACCTTTGGGTAGGTGATTACAGTGGCCCAAACTCTTAATCTCGGCCCAACACCTCCCCTACTGCCAAAAGAGGTACCAACTGAGGAAGAAGCCCTGACAGTAGAAGAAGAGAAACAGGAAGAGAAGCTTGAAGAAATCCCTGAGGAAGCCTACCAAAGTCTAGACCCAGTAATAGATACAAAGGACAAGGCTGAGGAGATAGAGGTTGATGAAGAAAATGTTGCTACAGAAGAAGTAGATGTGAGGAGAGGGACAAACAAGGTTAACGCCACTGAAAAGCAACATCCACAAAACACTGGGGAAGAATCAAGGGAACAAATTCTGGCAGGAAGGCCACCCCTACCACCTCAATGGCTGATAGAGAGCAGGAAAAGAAAAGCTTAGTCCGCTCTCGTGACTCCTCTCTCCCTGGCCGAAATGATGGCCCAAGTCCAGGCCTTGCCAAAGGCCAAGAAAGTCCAGACAGTTCATATTCCTTGAACTGGGCTGGGTGGAGAAACAGTTGCCATTGTGGCAACACCTCCCCCAGATGCTAATGAAGCAACCGCAGCGCCCGGGGACTATAATGTTGCAAAGGTATCACTGAGAAAAAGGGGAAAGCAAGGTGAGGTAGACTTGCTGAAGGAGGCAGTGAGGGCAGTGGAAGCCCGATATGAAAAGGAAGCCCAAAGGTTCAAAGTAGAAAAGGAAAAGAACGCAAACCTTATGGGGCTGCTCACTGAGCTAGCTTGACCCATCAATGCCACTCCTTCGGAGGCCTTCACCTCTGAAGATCTGCCATAGAGTGACATAGATTCCCTGCGAGTAATGAAGAAGAAAGCCCAGGAAGTGGACCAGTGGGTTTCCCTACAAATAGGAAACACCTGACATTTCCTGGTGTCCACCCTCCCAGATTTATACACGGCCCGACAGGTCATTCACTAGGCGGAGACTCTTATTGACCTGTGGGAGGGTGATGCCAAGAATTACCAGGCATGGAAGGTGGAGATCGAAGAACTCCTTACCCTGGGAGAAGATATGATTTCTGAATCTAGAATTCTGGGGGATGAATCATTTGATTTTGTGAGAACCCAGCACTCCAGACTTGACCTCACATTGGAGGTGATCAAGCAACTGGTAGGGTCTCTGCAAGATAAGGTTAACATCGTGAAATATTCTTTCAATTTTTATAAGTCTTTTGTAATAAAGACTTTCGGGGCTGATCCCATTAGCACAGATACATGTACCCCCAAAGATTTAGTTTTGGGGAGTTTTTATGAAATAATGAAGTCCCGGTATCAATCTCCGGAGGGGATAGATGGGGCCCAGATGGCGAAGTTAAATCGCATGATACTTAGTGGTCATGATGCGGCAAAAATTGTTGACGAGTTTAAAGAGAATGTTCTGGACCTGGGGGAACAAATTGAAGTGGCCAAGTACCAAAGATCTAGCCTGAAAGATATAGATGAAGATGACATTTCCCACCTCCTCCAGGCTTTCAATGATAATAAGCAACCTTGAGTTTTCTCTGGAGGCCGGGGAGAACTCGAGCGTTAGGTATTATTTATTATTTTTGGGACGTAAGTTCCCGGATCCCGGATTCTTAGATCCAAAAATTTTGTATTCTTTCAAGTGATCCATGTCCCGGTCCCCAAGGTCGATGGTTAACTTTTAGAAGTGGTTAATAAACACTGTCAAAAGGTGGTTGGCTACATCGAGGGGTCTCGACTTAGCAGTTAGTTTTCTGACAAGATGGTCTTCTTAAGGTGCCACTCAAAAGTACACCTGGCACATTGGAGATAGGGCACCACATTTCCCATTTATGAGGCATATAGCCTTGATCCCCGGGGGACCTACTCTTCTTTCTCTGTCCTGGCTCTCTTCTCGAGGCCAATTCTTCCGCTGTATATTCTTGTCTTATTCTTCTGACATGGCAGACCTATTCTATCTTAAGGTCTTTTGTAGGGTGGCATAGGTAGTACCGGCCCCCAGATATTGTATTTTATTGAAACATGATGTAAAATAGGGTCAGGGTTAGAAGAGAGTTGTATAAATAGCCAGACCGACCTATTTCCAAGGGTCGACAAAATTGATGATTTTGTTGTCCACAGTAATAGCAAAGTGATTTCTCATTTTAGTTGCAGAGCTCAATGCTGCATTGTTCTGTTTCAATAGTTAGATGCTCCCCTGGAGCCACCATTGTATCATGCTACTGATGAAATTCTAACTGATGGTTGTGTATTTCTTCAGTATTTAGTGTATTATGTCAGAGTATTATTGATGTTCTAAATGTTTAAACATGACTATAGTTAGATGAAGTGTTTCTAACCCTACAGGATCTTTTTGATTTTATTTTCTAAGTGTAGAATGCTAGGGGAAACCTTACTTTATTTGAATCTCCGGAGGTAATGAGTTGAAGAAACCAGCTATCCCCCTCGAAAATAGTCACTTCTCCCAACCGAACCCTGCATCATCGTGACCTGACACCTAGGTGCTTGAAGACCTGGGGAACATAATTTTCCTGGACAACCTTTGCAGGCGAAGTTGGCCGGTATACCCAGAACCCGGTGACAACTTATGACTGTTGGTGGACCTGGTCAGCAAAACCCCATCAATAGGAACCTGACGATCAGTTCAACAAAGGAACACTGACAAAATTTTAGTTTAACCCGATGACCAAGAACCAACAGTTAGCTACATCCCACAAAAAGTGGATCTGACTTTCCACGTCAGATAAATCGCTGAATTTGTATATATAGCTTCTTGATTTGTTTTTAAAACCATTATGTGCAGAGGAAGCAATGTATTTATTATTTTTTTAATTAGTTTTACTAATTTAAAACATGCAAACTAAAGATCAAGGTCAAGTTGTAAACCTTGGATCTAAGAGTTAACAGTGTAATGCGTGATTCTAAGAATAGGTCAAATAATTGTATAAATAGATGCTCAATCTATTGAAGCAATGTTGTTGTTCGATGAAGATTTTATCCATGGAGAGTATCTAAAAACTAGACAAGAGATTTCAAGCAGAAGGACAGAAAAGAATCAAATCAGTTTCAAGAACAAGAACACAGGCTACCGACGAGCAGAGAAAGGTATTAATTAGTCACTTAAGGTGATATTATTATTATGAGAGCTTTAATGGATCTCTGATCAGCAATTGTAGATTGCATATAGTCAGATCAAAAATATGTACTCATTCTAACAAGTGTAGTACACTTAAGAAATACTTTCAAAAAAGGTGGACCTAACAGTCCTATTGTAAATCTCTTAACTGAGTGCACACTTAAATCAGTATTTTTAAAGCTCTTAATAGAGTAGATCTTCACAGGTCTCCACTTTAATACTCCTAATAGGGTAGATCATCAGAAGTGATCAATTGTAAGCCTTTACCGGCTCCCTTCCATTCTGCAGATAGTGAAGCTTTGTGGGTGCCATCCCCACTGCAGTTTTTACTTCCTAACATGAGTTTTCTACGATATCATATCTTGTGTTATGTGTTTATTACTTTCATGAATGTTTCTATGAATGTAGATTATGAATTAAGGTTACATGCATAAGAAAGAACAACAGTAATGGTTGGTAATACAGTAAAGAATGATTACTAATGATGAATGGTGAAAAGAGGTAAAAGTTTTAGAGGTACTAATTCATCCCTCCCCTCTTAGTACTACTTCCCATTAATCCCAAAAATTGGTATCAGAGCTAAGTATCTTCTTGAAAAGCTTAAATGCTTAAGAGAAAAGATCATACAATGGAGAAGTACAAACTTGATAAGAATATTGAGAACAAAAATATTGAGATACAGATGTTCTATGAACAATATAAAGAAGCAAGAATCAAGATGAGAGAGCTGTTGGATGAGAGGAAAGGTATGGAAACCTAGAGCAATGAAAAATATTATTAAGAAGAAGAGATTCCAAATTTTTTTGAATCTTCATGATCAAATACAAGTAATGTATCAGATACATCAGAAGAGAACATCATAAATCTGAAGGAGATCAATCAAAACCTGACAGAACAAATAAACATGTTGCAAATCGGTCAAGAGACCCAGATGGTGAGAATGATTGATGTGATGAGTTCTTCTAGACAAGCTGAAATAGAAAGAACACTTGCCATTGATGACAGAAGGAAGATTACAGAGAAACTACAAGAGGAGTTAGAAATTCAAAGAATGCTGAGCATCACCATGATATTACAAATCAGATTATTCTTATGAGTCAAAAAGCAAATAGAATGAATATAGAACTCATTGGAAGAATACAGGCTATTGGTGAACTAAGAGAAGAGAATGGAAAACTAAAGCATGAGGTTAGAATTCAGTAACAACACAATGAAGTTATCAGAAAGGCTAAAGAGAGAAATAAAAGAATGGATGATTTTCTTGAAGGAAAATGAAGAGTCAACAACAACAACGGTCTAGGCTTAACCAAAAAATGGAGAACCATCAAATCAAGACAATCCAAAGAATGTCTATGAAAATCCAAGACTAAGAAAGCTAACATGAAAGTACTATGGAAAGAAAGGCCACACATCAAATGTATGCCGAGGCAAAATGAAAGGTATTCCTAAATCTACATCTTCATTCATAGGATTCTGTTATAAATGTAATAAGAAAGGACATAAAGCATATGAATGTAAGTCAAAGATGGATCAACCCAAGAAGAAAACCTACATGGACAAATACTATCCTACATGCAAGATGAATGGACACACAACTAATGAATGCTGGAAAAAGAAAAGGCAAGCATGGAAGCCTAAAGGTCAAGAAACTCCCTATCAACCAAAGAGAATTGGTAATCAATATGTATGGGACTATAATGCGTGGAAAAAATGTATAGCATGTGGTAGATATGGTCACATTGCTACAAACTGCATGAGGGCATGGACCAAAAGGTCTAGAGGCTTGTCAAACCCCAGAATGGCATGCTTACACTGTCACAAAGTTGGTCATCTCAAGAAAGATTGCAAAGACCGAATGACAGAGACAAGCACATATCCCAATGGAAATACCATTGAAGATATCCAGAGGGCTAGAAACAAAATGTGGAGAAAAGCTTCAAGCAATGATAAAGCTAGACCAAGCAATGCAAATAGTGACACCCCATCCAATGGATCCGATGACATCACCACCCCCACTTAAGCTGAACAAGTAAGTATGGAACTGCACAACTCCAAGTCATATTTTGCATCAATTCCATTATACAATTAATAGATAGTCAAAATCTGCATAAATAAATATGCATATTATGTTACTTGTTTCAATTTTGAGAAAACAACACCGTCGGTATATACATACTGAAAATCAGTGGTGAACACAATGGATGAGATGTTTACACTTACCATAAATTGTCGATCAACACATAAAAAGGTTAAGTTACCGATGTAACCCGACACCCGTTGGTAAGGAATCAAAGCTACAAAGTTGTCATGACAGAATACCAATATCTGTCGGTAAAAGAAAAAATTGTTAACAACGATCCCAAGCATCTTGACAACCCCGACGATGATTTTGAAAGTCTTCCTGATGGACTTTGTCTTTATTTCCCGATGAGTCATTGAGCATTTATGACAAAGACTTAGGGGAAAAAGTCTATAAATAGACGATGGGAGCACTTTATTTTGCACCCGCGATTTGAAGAGAAAAATAGAGCAAAAAATAGAGCGATTGAAGAGCATTCAGCAGAGCGACCTCAACTTGATCCAAGCACACAAAAAATAGATTATTCACCATTATCATGGATCGAAGTAAGTACTAAGAGCACTGAAAGTATTCTGTCACTATTTTTCAAGAAAGCCCTAAATTTTAAGAAAGCCCTAAAACTTGAAAAATGATGGAAACCACCTCAAGAACCACTAAGATTAAGAGTGATAAGAAGAATGTGGTTAGGTTAATCAAGAATAACACCTATGTAGAACCCAAATACAAGATATGTCTAAAGATTGCATCACAACCCGATGAAACTGGCGCATTTTCTAAGATTCCACCTAGGGTTTTTCTAATAGAGGACATAAGGTCCTACATTCACTGCAAGATCGCTGAAATAGGTGATCTAGAGGTGGATGAAGCTTACAAGAAGCTTTGTGATGCAGAAGGAAAACTGAAGGAAGAGCAAAAACACTTAGAGGTTAAAGGGATAACTAATGCCCTATATTTCCCGAGGGACTTCAAGACCGACTGGATCATATTGGTACTTAGTAGAATGCATGACCAGAAGTTGTGGTTAGATCAACCCAAGAAAATCACTAAGGATGTCCTTCACACTGTCACTGGTTACCCAATAACTGACAAGCCTAAGGGTCACAAACATCCTTCCAGGCAAGAAGTTGAAAATCTCACTAAAGCTGAATGGGATAACAAAGGTCTAAAGGTGAACACCATCACCGACAAAGAACTGAGATTCAATGCATGTGTGATTGGGTACAAGATCTTTCAGGCAACCACGCTGAACAACATATTAGTAACATTAGTAAGCACAACTTACAAGATTGTAACCAAAGGAATTCAGATGGATCTGTGTGAGATCCTGTTGAAACAACTTAATGAGAACTTGAACAAAATCAGGTTTGCAAAGACTAACACATGTAAGTTCGGCTCACTTATCATGTGCATATTTTTATACTTTTAAGAATACTTTCCTTTAGTAGGAAAAGTAAAATGGGACTCTACAAAGCCAGTGAAATTACAGATTAGTGAACTACTTAAGTCACTTGGAGATAATTTTAAATCTATTATGATTGCATACTTCCTTGAATTCAAGGAAAAGATGATGGAAAGGACAAGGATCCCTAAACAACTTATTGAAAAACATAGGAATGAGATATGTTTTATGGTGGATACATATTTCACCCACATAAAACTACTTGTACCAAGAACATCTTGGTTAGCCCCACTTGATTATGAAATCAACATAGATCAAGCAACCAATGCTATTGATGCATTGATCAATGAGCCTATTGACAACAAGAAACCAAGGTTTGGAACCCATGAAGAGGCCAGATCAAAGATAAAAAAGAGGCCTAGAAATTAAGAAGACTGTCAATAAGAAAAATAAGATGGTCAAGAATCTTAAAAATATTCTATTGGTAAATGAGAAGGAACAAGAACAAACTGAGGAAATTGATGAATTGGGCACCATCAGTGAAGGGCAAGATGAGCAGAAATCAAACTTTGAGGAAACTGAATCTGATACACCTCCACCTCCTATAAAGAAGTAGAGGAAAAGGAGTCAAACTACTAAGACCAATACTACACCTCTTAAGAAAGGTCAAGTAAGGACCTATAAGAGGAAGCAACCAAAAAAGAAGAAAAGGAACAAACTATGAAGACCACACCTACAAAGAGGAGTTAAAGGTTGGTTAGGACAAAAGCTGACATAGAAGACACAAAAGATGATGAGCCTGATGTGACCAAGAAGAATTTTAGAAATCTAACAATTGATGAGGCTGTTGAATCCATTGCTACACATGGTACAATGACTGATAAGAAAATCAGACAATGGGATACACTCAAACTAGAGGACCAAAATAAGATACAAGAGGCAATCATCAGGTGAATGGTAAAATTCAAATATGTACCAGCTAAATTTATCAACAAAATACCTAAAGAGCTGGGTAATAGAATATCCCAACAGTGGTCATATGCTCTATAGACTGAAAGAGAAGCAAGGGAGAGGGTCCTTGATACACTTATTCCTCCTGAGTCTAAGGTTGAAGAAATCAAAGAAATTATGAAGAAGCACTAAGGAAAGTTTGCAACCAAGATAAGGGATTACAAAGTGCTTGAAGATAAGTTTATAGAGCTAGACACAATGAATAAAAAAAATAGAGACAACTCCTAGATCTGCTAGCAGAGTCAACAAGTCATGAGGAATAGTTACTTCTCACTGACACACCTCATAGAGAGGAGGAGAAAGACAAGGCAATTCCTCAACACATTGCTTTGGACAATGTTGAAGATATGGAGCCAATAGATTTGGACAAGGTAATGGATGATCTTGACATTCAAGACATCACCAATTATGACTCTGATAAAGATCCACAGAAGAAAGATGATGTAATATTCATAACACTTAAGGATCAATTAATGTGTTATGCCCTACATACCCGTCCCTACATTTTGTGTGCAAAATGTTGGGTCCCCTTTTTCACTTTTTTCTCTTGCCTTGTTTTCTTTTTTTCCTTTGTTTTTCTTCTACACGCTTTGCTCCCACGAGGTGTCTTTCTTTTTCTTTCTACCTTTCATGACTCTGGGCCCGGTCCTAGAGTCTTTTGTTCTTCCAGAGCTGGATTCCAGAATCTGAGATTCTCTTCAACTATATCTCCTTTCGTGAGAAGGAATAGTTGGATGGAATCCCTGGGCCTGGAGTCTGGAGGTTTGCCTATTCTAGAGTTTGCGGAGAAGAGTGTAACTTGTTTTTACCGTAAGAGTATAAATGGAAATTACCCATCACTTTCACAGTTATCGCGATTAAAACACTTAGAGCATTCAGAGAGATTCTTAGGTGATTAAACTATGAATTTCTGTATGCTTAGTGGTTGATTACAAGTTTATTTATGGTGTCCATTCATGATCTTCCAAGGGTATACTTGTTGCAGAGTGCTCCTGGTGTTCTTCTCCCCTGCTTTTCTTCGTGTTTCCATGTAGGTTTTTAGTTTTCCCTTCTCTAGTTTCTTGTTGTCTGGTTCTTGTTGTTCCCTTTTTGTTTTCATTTTGTCTTTGTTTGGTTTTTTTGTTTCCGCCTTTTGTGTTTTTCTTTTGGTTTTCCTCCCATTGGTGGGTTGGCTCTACCAAAGGGTTGTTCACCCTCTGTGCAGTTGTAAACTAGTGTGTGTAATGTATATTGTCATAGGGTAGCTTGTGTGGCTATGTAAGCATTGTATAATCATGTAAATAATCTGTAGATATTGTATATATGTCACCGTTGTTCTGTGAGCTTCACTTCGGCCCTCACAGAGCTTCAGTTCCCTGTATTTCAGTATATATATGTCTCAGCCCTCAACCTCGGCCTTTGGCCCTCTATAAAATTATGTATATTTTGTGTGTATCCTTCCATTCTACCGAGCTCAATGCACCCCATTGCCATTCTTTTCCATCACCTTACCGAGCTCGTCGAGAGGAAGTTGCCATAGTTTGAACTCGGCACCTCGTTGAGTTGAGCCAAGGAAACTTACTCTCTCCTCTATCTTATCACCTTAAATGGTGGGATTAATTTCCCATGAGTGGGAATTTAAACCTTGTCCCATCTGGCATTCAATTTACACCGTGTCATCCCACTTGTCACCATTAATGCCTTTATGCCATCTATCGTATGGCCACATGACGACCGATGTTAGCCAAATATGGCTTACTACTGGTCACGTCAATAATGGCTAGTTTATCTGGACTGTGGGTCCCAAGGAGTCCCTTGTCTTTCATTTCCTCCTGTCACTTAGTTCAACACCCTGGAATCTAATCCACGTCTATTTCAAGTATTCTAAATTTTTTGATATGTGCTAACACTTATTGGATAGGTGTAGGGTGGTGACAAATCCCTCGGAGTTTCTAATATTCATTTTATATATTATCATGTTCTAACGGTTCTCCGGTCTTCTAGGTTGCAGACAGTTGATCAAGATGTCTGAAGTAATCACCCCTCCTGATAGCTCGGAGCTACCTACCACCTCCACTTGGGTGGCCACAAAAACCAAGGCTGAAAAGATGTTGGCAAAGCATCCCTTAACCTCCAAATACCCAAAGGAGGGCATTCTTGTGGGGTCCAAGGTGGACTCCAAAGTATGGGAAATAACAGACACAGAGCTTGAACTTTGGGCTAAAATGTAGGGCTTAATTCAAGCCATTTACCGATTAAAGGCCAACGGAGACAATATGACCACTCACTTGGCCACTTCCGGCATTATAAAGGGACATGAATTTTCCTTGTGCGGTGCAATCATGAGAACTAATACTTCAGCTGGAAACATTATACAATGCAACTACTCGAACTATTCTGCTTGCTGATCCCTGGCCTCTACAATATCCAGCAACAATCATCACCCTAGACACAATAAATTTTTCCTCAAGGCTGGGGATTCCGCAATTCCAAGGGTTCATCATCTTCAACTAGACCAAGTCATTACAAGAGTTTGAGGAAGGTTGTCTCGTCTCCCGACAATACCTTAACACTCACTGGCTGAAGTCCCCAAAGAGGGACCATAAAAGGATGAAGTTGGAAATCTCCCACAGGGATTTCATAGAACCCATTCAGGCGGGCATCATACTTCTATGCAAGATCTTTAGATTGCCCCATGCCCGGGACTTCTTGGCATGGATGTACTACTTTCTTTACTGCATCACCACCTGTAACCAAACTTTCAACTAGGAAGCCATCATTGCCAATCATGTGGACACGTAGCTAAAGGGCGTTATCTAGAGTTCTAAGTTCTACATGAAATCCTACGTGCTATGGGAATTAGCCCAACAAAGACCATCTTTTCTAGGTTTGGGAATAGTTGGTGAACTTGGGAACGGGCTAGGCCAGTTGACCCCATCAAATCATTATCCACAAGTACAATGGGAACTCAATTTCTTGAATTTCTACTGGGTAAATGATGCTTTCATTTACCATAATATCCTAACACTTACCCGGGACACTGGGTACCGATTATCGCAGGAGGTGATGAACCTGATTAGCATTTATGGTCACTATTTCATTCAGTTCCAACACCACACCTACATTTGGGTGACCGGCTTCTCCGGGAAGCCCTATCTTCTTCCCTGGTACTACGGGGACATAATCATTCTTTTGGAGTTCTACCGGCAGATGATGGACCTGCACACCTTCTTCAAATTAAAGAAGGTCATCAACATCCCATTCTTGTTTTTGTATAGGAATTATATGTGTAGCCTCGCCACGGTAAGGGAGACAGATAATGAATTGAAAAGCCTAGGACTGGTAGAATTCCACCACGCCATAAAGAACTATGATCCTCTAGGAAAAATTTCCACAACACTTCCCCAGACATCCCCGCTGCATGAAGAAGATATTGAAGATTTTTGGACGGACTGCCAGGACAGTTTTTATCTCTAGGCCCGTCAACATTCACGCATGTCCAAAGGACTCATGAAGGCGCTTGACCTTCGGACATTTTTGAAGGGAATTTTAGATGACGGGCCGCTAGAAGACCTGACATACAAGGAACATGGATTGGACAAGTTTGATCTCCCTCTGGTGGATTGGGCCACCCCAAAAGACTTGACAATTGAGGGAGTATGTCACCCTATTTTGGAGGTGAGTCACCAATATTTTTCCTAGGTGTGTCCCAAGAGCACCCGAAAGAAACCAATGGTCTGAAAGGCCACTCTGTCTTCTGCCACCGCCGGACCTAGCATGAGCAAGGGGAAAGATAAAGAGGCTGCCCCAGCTAAGGTACCTCCCCAAGGTCCCACCCCTTTGATGGTACAACTGCAACAACAAATAAAGTCGGTGAGACTGGTCAGTTAGTAGATAAGTGCATAGATATCCTCCAGCCTCCTCGTAACTCCAATGGCATGTGATCTCCCAACAGGATCTTCATTGTTGGCTGCAATGATGAGCAGATAGAATTTTGCTGAGGCGGAGTCTACCAGTATTTTGGAGACCGGGGTCTCACTGCTGAGAAAGAAGAAGAAGGTGACCCCTCCCCCAAGTGTGACTGTTATCCCTAATATACTAGATGTTCCTCCAATTGATGTCAATTCAAATTCCCCTAAACTTGAAGAGATCCCTGACAACCCTCCCCCACATGATGATTTTGATGATGTGTTTGGGGCAGATGAAATCATCAACTTACAAGAGGATATTGGTCAAGCGGTTGAGGAAATTGCCACTCAAGATAAAGAGGAGATCCTCACAGAAAAGGAAGTTCCAGAAGAAGGATTTGCATCAGAATACAAAGCCCAGGACGAGACACACAAGTAACACAAGCGGGAGAAAACACCCATTGAGGAGGCCGAAGATACACCAAGGAAAACCATAGATGTTCAACTGATGGTTGGGGAACCTGAACCCACGAGATCAACCGTACCCTCAATCATCATGTTCCAAATGTCTTTGGTTACTTTGGATGAACAAATGCCCTGGAGCACATTTGATGAGGTGGTAAAGGTGACCGCATTATTAAACTTTGGCCAGAAACCTCACCCACCTCCAAAAGATGTTTCGATGGAGGAAAATGTTCCTACGAACAAGGCCAATGAGGCCGAAGAACAACAGTAGGTGAATGACTGGGAAGACCCAGGAAATGAAAATGTCAGATCAACTGATGCTGAGAGGGATGAGGAAGTCCCCAAAGATACAGGTGATATATATGCTGGAGAAGGAGAAGTCCCAAATATCACAAAGGAGAACACCGACACGATGGTGAATGTTGAGGCCTCTGGAGAATGAGGGAAGGAACAAGAATAGGAAAGAGAAAAAGAGCTCGATGAAACTGAACATTCTGGGAATGCACCACCGGGTTCCAAAAATAATCTAGATACTCAGGTCCTAACTGCAAAGCCACCCTAGTCGCCCCAATGGCTAGTGGAATCGAGGAAGAGGAAAGCCCCGGTGGTGGTGACAAAAGTTCCACTCTCCTTGGCTGAAATGATGGCCCAACACACAGAGGCTCATAAGCCCAAGAAGGGATAGACGGTCCATACCCTCCAGACTGGGCCAACGGGAAACACAGTTGTGACTATTGCAACACCTCCTCTAGATGAAGATGCAGCGGCCGTAATGCCCAAAGGTTACAATATCACAAAAGTGGCACTAGGGAGAAAAGACAAGCAAGGTGAAATAGACCTACTAAGGGAGGCCACTAAAGCAGTAGAGGCCCAGTATTTCAAAAAGGGCCAAAAGTTGAAGGAGGAAAGAGAGACTAATGCCAATCTCCTCGCACTTTTGGCAGAACTTACACGACCTTTGGCCGAGGTCCACCTGGAAGCTTCTACTTTCAGATTTCCGCTTGCACAGGGTAACTTGGATTCCCTCTAGGCCATGAAGAAGAAGGCATATGCTATAGATGGGTGGGTCATCAAGCAGGTAGCTGCCATAAGACAATTTCTAGCGGCGTCCCTCCCAGACCTTTATTAGATCGACGTTCTTATCAACCAAGCAAATAGCTCCACTTTTGTATGGGAGCAAGACTTAGAGAAATACGAGAAATGGAGGGCCAGGTTAGAAGAAATTCGTAACATTGGAGAAGAAGCCGCTACATAGGTGGAAATTTTGGGAGATGAATCATGTGATTCCCTCTAGGCCCAATACTCTAGACTTGGCCTCAAAATTGAGGTGTGCAAGAAATTGGTTAAGGCCTTGAAAGAAAAGGTGACTGTGACCCAATACCCCTTGGGCCTATTTCAAGCATTTGTGGTTGGAATATCACAAGTCGACCCCTTCACCACCGGGATGTGCACCCTAGAGGATTATGTCCTCAGTAAATTTGATGAACGGATGGAATCCCTATATCCAATTACCGAAGATTTTGACCAGGGCAAGTTATCTAGATTATCCAAGACAATGATCTGAGCACATCATGCTATGAAGATGGTGGATGAATTCTGGAATAGGGGCGGAGATATTGAGCAAACATTGGATACTATTTGTAGTTGATGGGATAGTATTAAAGACATAGATGAAGAAGGCATAAGCCAAGTGTTGGAGAAATTAAAAATAGTAAGGAACAATAAGGTTCTCCTGAGTCTGGAGAATTCCATCAACCATGTATCAACTATATTATTTATTGTTTGGGGGCACAAGCTTCCAGATCCTAGAGTCTCAGATCTAATATTTTTGAATTCTTTAAAGTGACCCGTGTCTTGATTCCCAAAGCCGACCAGTCACTTTCAAAGCACTTAATAAGGATGTCATAGGGTGGGTGCCTCCATCAAGGCACATCAGATCGACAAGAGGGTCCTAACAAGTGGTCTTCCCAAGGTGCTGCTTCAACATAACACCTGGCACATCAGAGATAGGGAGCCACTTTTCCATTAATGAGGTATATAACCTCGATCCCTGGGGGATCAAATTTCTTCTTTTCTCCTCCCGACTCTCTTCTTGAGGCCGATTCTTCCACTCCTCTTTTCTTTTCTTATTCTTTTGACATGTTAGACCTTTTCCATCTTGAGGTTTTTTGTAGTGTGGTGCAGGTAGTACCGACCACCAAAAATAGTATTATATTGATTGAGTGTAAAATAAGTTAGGTTAGTTTTAGGTCAAAAGCTTGTGTATAAATAAGAGGTTCATCCTCATTCCAAGGGTTGGTGAAATTGATGATTTTGCAGTCCATAGCTAATATCATTTCATATTTTCTCAGTTCTTAGTTATAGAGCTCAATGCTCCTTAGTTGTTAGAGATTCTTAGTAGTTAGATGCTCCCCAAAGCCACCATTATTGTACGCACCAGTGCTTGCTGGAAACTTGTTAATGAAGAAGGAAGGGTTATATCAATGATGTTGCTATCATTCTGATCTTTGGATTAATGATATTTTGTGTTGTATCTTCTTTATGTCCCTTTCTCTGACATTTTAAGTAGATTAACGACCTTCTTTTCCCTCGCTATTGATTAAATATAAGCTGATGGTTCTATATTTCTTCAGTATTTAGTGTAGCATGTTAGAGCATGGTTGATGTTTTGAATGTTTGGTATAACTATAGGTAGATGTAATATTTCTAACCCTATAATATATTTTGAAGTTTATTTGGTAAAGTTAGGAGATGCTTGCAGGAAACCCCACTTACTTAAATCCCTGGAGAAGATGATCCAAGATAACCAGCTATCCCCCTGAACAAAATAGTCACACTGCGAACTAAGCTCCCACACTATCGAGATCTGACTCTCATGTGCTTGAAGGCCCAGGGAATCTCATTTCCCCAGACAACCTTTATAGGCAAATTTGGCCGATACCCTGGTACCTGGTGACAACTTATATCTGTTGGCAGATCTGGTCACAAAGTCCCGTCAATAGAAACTGGCGCTAGAAGAAGGGCATGAACTCACCCCCTCTGAGGATTTAGATTTTACACCGCCTAAGGGTTCCCCAAGCCATAGTTTTAGGAGTTAGATGTTTAGTGGGATTGAATCATTTTCACCTATGAGATTTGAAAGAGTCCTTAGATCAGCTCCCAATCTCAGAAGGTTTGTTGAACTTGAGCCTCCTGCTCGAAAGAAGAGGACCCCAAAAGGTAGGCTTGCCGCCATCATCTGGGGATCTACTACAACTCATAATACGCAAGTCCCCCAGACAACCCTGGGAATTAATGCTCAACCTAGTCAAAATCTAACACCTCCGATGGATTTGTATTTTGGCAATATCGGGTCCCTGATGGGAACTTTTCTGGGTGCAACCAATGATCTTCCTGTACACCCAGAAAAGATTTGTCCCTGATATGAGAATTTAGGCTCATGAACTGCATAAGAGCATATGTAGGCATACAAAGATGCCATGAACTGACACCATATCCAACATCAAGATATTGTGACCTGGATGTTCCCTCTATCCCTGGGACAGAACGAGCTGAATTGGTACCTTAACCTTCCCGCCAACTCCATCAATAATTGGAAAGACATGGAGGATGCCTTTCTAGCTGCCTTCCGTGTACACGTGGACCCAATGTGGTCCCACAACCAGTTTATTTCCATTAGGAAGGAAATGAATGAAACCCTCACAACATTCAACCACCGGTTCTAACGCGCCTTGAAGCAGTGCATGGGTCCCTTCATCCCATCCACAGATGTAACCATCTAGACCTATCTTAATGCAATGGACCCATTTTTTGCCACTCTCCTCTGGAGAACTACTGCCCCCAATGATCAGGATACTCTGGCAAAAGTTTACAACCTGGCCTTGGAGTTGTCCCATGGTCTTAACAAATCTCTGGGCGGGATTGGGCAGAACATGCCCTTTAACATGATACCCGGTGGAACTTATTACATCAAGGGATATAAAAATAATTAGGCAATGGGTGCCCCCATGATGAACATGAATCCCCCACCACCGCCAATGGACCAACAGGCCCAGTACATATATCCATCTCAAACACAAATAATACCAGGTCTGGAATTTGTTCCCTAAAACCAGCCACATTAAATGCAACAACCATAGACACAACATTCCAGAGTGCCTTTATTTTAGTCATTCAAGGCTGGAGGATTTCCGCCCTCGACTCTGGTGAATGTTGCTGCTTTCCCAGGGAACCAACAACAACAACCGTCACATTGTGACGTGAACACTCAGCTGTCCACCGAGGTTGAATCCCTCTGATGATTATTGTCCTCACTAACTATGGATATGGGATAGCTGAAGGCGGGGTCCCTTGTGCCTCACAACACCAATTCCTAGAGAGGGAATATTTTCTCTGGAAAATGAAATAACAATGCTGGAGGAAGAAATTTCAACAATGGGCCCCGGCCCAATCAACAACAATGGAACAACCATGCAAACACTAGAGGTACTCCTCTAAATCAAAGCACCAATTAAGGTAGTGCTGGACCTTCCTATTTCATGCCTATCATAGACTTCTAGCCCATGACTAACTAGTGTAGATTGCATGATACAGGCTCTCATAACAAGGTGAACTGTGCCATGCTAGAGAAAGTTATCATGATTTCCTAACTAGACATACAAAAAAATTCTGATCTTACTTCCCCAAAGCCTCCTATACAAGAGCCTACTCATGGTGCATCCACCTGTGAGACCATCTTATTTGGAGCAGACAAAGAAGATGAAGAGGAACCCAAACTACAGGGGTTCTTTGATGAATCTATTCTGGCCTTTGAGGCCAATGCCTTCACCAACCCACAGACTCCCTACAACACTCAGAGTCAGGCTGGTAAAGGACTAGTTTACACACCCACACCTCCCAAAGACACTCCTCCCTGGGAAAACTCAACTAATCATCCCTTCCCACCGAAAGGATTTGGCTCTAACCAAGCTAAGGACCCGGCCAAGGGAAGCCACCAATTCCCAGGAGGAAGGTTTGACATCACGAGGGCGTTAGAACAAACTACCACCTCCATGACCTTGATGGAGGTTTTGTTGAACTATCTCGAGTAGAAGTCTCTTCTAAAGCTCTTAGGAAACCCAGAAGCTGTCTATCACCAACCCAAGACTATCTCTTTTGATGATACCAACGTGGCCCTCTTTTGGGGTAACACTGAAGATCCTCCCTTCTTACTAGGATTGAATATACAAGGGAAGTATATACACAATTTCCTTGTAGATTTCGGGGCTTCAAGAAACATCATGCCTCTATCCATATGCTAGAAGCTTGGATTCCACCCAATCCCATCTAACGTTGTGATAATATAGCTGGATAAAACTACTATAAAAATGGTAGGTGAGTTGAAAAATGTCCTGATTCAACTCATCTAGGACTCCAGGATAGCTAGTGTGATTGACATCTAGGTGGTGGACATCCCAAAGACTTATGGCATGTTACTAAGTTGCAATTGGTCCAAGTCCCTGAACAGATATTTCTTGACCTACTTTTCCCACTCGTGGCTCCCCTAGGAGGGAGAATTTAACCAAATCTGGGTTGAAAGTGAGCCCCAGATGAAATAGGTCCTCACTGAAGTCGGGAGGGTAAATGAAGTCCTCTTCTCTGAGACTTCCCTTGGGGTGTATAAACCCCTTGAGATATCAACATTCTATTTCACCCCCAGGGAAGACCCCATAGTTTCTCAGAGAACCCAGGACCTGGATGAAAAACTGAGGGTTGAGGTTAACTCTCAGGGTACCGCAATGACCCATGCTACACTCTTGTCTGACACTTGGTGTCGGGTGCATTATCAGAAACATTCAGAGCTAGAGTGTGAGCCTTTCCTTACCACTTCTACCTGGCACATCAATGCCCTCTAGAAGGAATAACATAGTCAATTCACCAGGACCCAGTACTTCTACTGGTAGTGCGTCTTTGGTGCCATTTGCCCGGGGATCCCAAACAGAAATCTCTCCATAGGCAAGCCTCACCTGCGTACCATCAGCGCCAGAGGAAACTCCTCCCAGTCCTCCCAGAGATAATCCAAAGACCACTTCATCTTCCCAGCCCCAGACAACAAACAATGACTTGTGGACCCTTGAGTTTGATGGGTCCCGATCCAAACAAGGCTATGGGACCGGAGTGGAATTGATCAACCCACGGGGAAAATCCTTCCTCGTGTCTTACAGGCTGTAGTTCAACTGCACAAACAATGTCACAAAGTATGAGGCTTTGGTCCTTGGACTCCTATTTGCACTAAGGAAAGGAATCACTTGCCTCCGGGCCCTAGGTGATTCAGAGTTGTTTGTTAAGAAAGTCTTTGAGTAAATAAACCTGTCACGAAAAAAGGCTGGCCACATACCACAACTGGGCATGGAGCCTTATCAAAGATTTTGATGCCTTTGACATTGAACTTATCTCCCAAAGATGGAATTATATCCTGGATGCACTTGCTGTTTCTGCCAGCACACTTGAGCCAATGGCTGGCTCTCGACTCCAGAAATTCTCTGTTGAGATGGTCACCACCACATCCATTCTAGACAACGTCACCCATTTTCAAGTCTTTGAGGATGATCATCATATCCTAGCCTTCATGGCTAATGTTGGTTTTTTTGAGGACAAGATAGTGGAGGAGAGAGATGACGATGATACTGGATAGGGTGATGAAGATGAAAGGATCATGGACCTACCAACCAAAACCATCCCTAAGTGGATTGTTGCACTTGAATGTATCTTTGACTCGGACCCTTGGGCCTGGGAAAAGGTATCATCCTCCTCTGAGGGAGGTAAATTTGAGAAATTCAATATCGGCCATGCTGGTGAAGAAAAATGGATACACATTGGAACCTCCTGCTCCCCAGAGGAGAAGGAGAAGATTCTCATGGTTCTCCGAGAATACATTGATGTTATCATGTGGGGGTATGAGGACTTGAAAACCTATGATACATCCATTATGACTCATACCATCCCACTCAAGCCTGATGCTAAGCCTTTCTGGCTAAAGCAATGACCGGTCAACCCACTGATGGAGCCTCTGATCCATCGGGAGGTTCAAAAACTACTGTCAGCCCGGATCATCTTTCCAATCTGACATACTATGTGGGTTGCCAACCTAGTCCCTATGAGGAAGAAAAGTGGTGAGATCTGCCTTTGTGTGGATTTCCAAAATTTAAACAAAGCTTCTAAGAAGGATAATCTTCCTCTCCCCTCATTGGATGAGGTGTTGCAAATCATGAACGGATCAAAAATTATGTCCTTCTTGGATGGGTACTCTGGGTATAACCAATTCATGGTTAAATATGAAGATAGAGACAAAATGATGTTTACCACCAAGTGGGGAACATTTTCCTATCAGAGAATGCCTTTTGGCCTGATCAACGTAAGGGCCACATTTCAAAAGGCTATGGACATTGCGTTCGAGGGCTTTGTGAACCAGTGTATAATCATCTACATGGATGATTTGACCATCTTTTCCTAGGACAGGTGTGATCATTCCGCCCACCTTTCCCAGATTTGCAAGAGATGTTGCCAATATGGAATATCCCTCAGCCCTAAGAAATGTATATTCGGGGTCACTGAAGGGAAGTTGTTTGGACATATTGTCTCTAAGAAGGGTATATCCATTGACCTTGAGAGAGTTGAAGCGCTGCTAAACCTACAAATGCCCAACAACAAGAAGAAAATGAGATCTTTCTTTGGAAAGATCAATTTTGTCTGGTGGTTCATCAACGGATTCACCAAGATCATAAAGCCACTCAATGAAGTGATGAAAAAAGATACTAAGATTGAGTGGAGCCCTGAGACAAAGTAGGCATTCACCCAAATTAAAAAAACAATAGCGGAGGCCCCAGTCTTGGCTAGTCTAGACTATTCCCTCCCCTTTTACATATTTTCCTTTGCTTTGCTGCATTCTGCCATGGCAGTTTTGACCCAGAAGGTCGAAGGGGAGGAACGCCTGATTGCTTTCATGAGCTCCCCCTTTAAGATCGCCGAAGCCTGGTATTCACCTTTGGAGAAAAAATCCTTTGCTCTTGTCTGCGCCGTGAAGAAATTCTGGCATTATATTCTCTGGAGCAAAGTGCATGCTATCATCTCAGACTAGGTAGTAAAATCTTTGATTATGCAGAGTGAATTGGATTAAAGATGAGTGAAATGGATGGCCATCCTCCAAGAGTATGATTTGGAAATGCAACCCATGAAGATAGTCTGAGGCCAGGGACTATGTAGAGCGATGGTAGAAGAGACTCCACACATTGAATGTTAGGCATATACAGTGGATTCCATCACTCATGATCCATGGTACATAGACTTGGTGTACTTTTTGTTAAACAACAGATGCCCGGAGGGATTTCCTCCAAACAAATGTTGCACCCTGTGATTGAAAAGTGCACACTTCATGATAAAAAATACCACACTTTTTTGCAGGAACTATGAGGGAGTGTACCTCTAGTGCATTGGTAGGGCTCAAGCTGTAAATATAATCGAAGAATTCCAAGGGCAGTTTAGAACTAGGTATGGCTCGGCTGACACCACTACCCATCAGATCCTCCGAGCTGGATACTATTGGCCCTGTATCTTTAGGGATGTCTACACTCACATCAGGAAATGCCACACTTGCCAGACCATGAAACATCATGAGAGGAACCCGGCTATGCCTCTGTAGCTGGTCTTCAAAGCTAGACCTTTCACCCAATGGGAATTTGACTTTATTGGGAAAATCAACCCCAACTCATCTGTCAACCACCGGTACATCTTGACTACTACCGATTATTGCACCTGATGGTCTGAAGTGATCCCTTGCAAAAATAAGACAACATATGTAGTCATAAAAATCCTGAAAGAAAACATCATCATGCGATTTAGAATGCCATTTTCTATAGTATGTGACAATGGTCTGGCATTTTCTTTGGCACAATTACTTGAATGGACCTATGAAAAAAATATCACTCTAAAGTTCTCTAGCAACTATTACCCTCAGGGGAATGGTGTTGCTAAATTGACCAACAAAAATTTACTTAAGGTGATCAAACATCTATTAGAATAGAATCCCTGGGATTGGCACCAAAATATTATATTCACTCTCTGGGTGATTCATATCTGAATAAAGGAAACCCTAGGGACTTCCCCGTTCCACCTATTTTATGGCCAAAACCCAGTATTCCCCATTAACTTACAGATCTTGGTGTTACAATTCATGCAGGAATTTGGCGACCAGAACAACATTGTAGAAGTCTGGCTCTTGAACTTGGTGAGAATTGAAGAACAAAGAGACACGGCCCTTGAACACTTTGCGCATCACCAAGTAATAGTAAAATGATGGTTTGGCCGAAAAGCCCCGTATAAGGCCTTTAAGATTTTGGACTTAGTCCTTTTGTGGGACAAGGCCTAAGAAAAGAAAGGAAAGCACACCAAATTCCAATGGCTCTGGCTTGGACCATACTTGATATCTGAGATCTGTGGGGAAAATACTTATCACCTCAGTACCATGACTGGAGAAGCTATTCCATTGCCCGTCAATGGAAATTTTCTCAAGAATTATTTTGAATGAGGTGAGTTTGTCCAGAATTGTATTTTATGTAAAGTCCTACTTGTAAATATCCTTCTTGGTGCTCTGTTTGGGGTGCCTTTCCTTGTAAATAGTTTTGTTGGCTATCCTCCAGGACCACCCTTTTTCTTTTCATTTTGTTTTTTGGCTTCATTCTTTCTTTTTTGGGTTCCCAATCTTTTTCCCTCCCTTTTGTAGACTGATATGCCTTGCATAACGTCTAGTCTCTGGAATGGTACCTTTTGAATTTTGGTGAACTTGGAATCTATTGATAGCATGGTGGAATTGGTTCGCACTCTAGAGTTATTTTGTAAGTTTGGTAATAGGCTATGAATAATCTTCATCGGATTCATCTCCCGAAAGTCCAGAAATTAGTTAGATCAAAATCAAAAGGAACAAGTAATCGGACCCACTGAGAGTAGATCGGTCACACTAGTTTGTTGGCCCAAGTCTGAAAAACATTTAAATTATTTCTGGGTCCGGAGTTCTTTTCCCCATTTGGAAATATTAATTGGATAGAAAGGTGAAAGAAGTACCACCTCAGAAATTGGCTAAGCTTAAGGTCTGAGGTGAAATAAGTACCGCCTTCCCATTCAAAAAAGGAAAGAAAAGAAAGGAAAGAACTAAAGAAGGGAGGAATTCTAGTATCCGGGGGAAACGATAAAATTTGATGACTTTAGTTTGATATGTTTAGTGCCTCTTCTCTACTCCCAATGGTCATCATCTTGATTTCCTTTCAAAGCACACACTTCACAATTGATGAAAGACCAAGGATTGAATCATGTATGGGCCAGATTTTCTCAAATGCTGCACACCTTACAAGCAGGATGCTCCAAGTAATGATTGATTCTAGTTTTGCTAACCAAAGATTCTACAGTTCTTGAATGCGCTAAGGCATTCTTTCTAGATAGTCACCATTTTTTATGCCCTGCATACCCGTCCCTATATTTTGTGTGCAAAATGTTGGGTCCCCTTTTTTTCTTTTTGCTCTTGCCTTATTTTCTTTGTTTCCTTTGTTTTTCTTCTCCAAGCTTTGCTCCTGCGAGATGTCTTTCTTTTTATTTTTGTATTTTGTGACTCCAGGCCCAATCCTAGAGTCTTTTGTTCTTCCAAATCCGAATTCTGGACTCTGGGATTCTCTTCAACTATGTCTACTTTCATGAGAAGGCATAGTTGCATGGAATCCCTGGGCTTGGAGTCTGGAGGTCTTCCTGTTCTGGAGTTTGTGGAGAAGAGTGTAACTTGTTTTTATCCTAAGAGTATAAATGGAAATTACCCATCACTTTCACAGTTACCATAATTAAAACACTTAGAGCATTTAGAGATATTCTTAGGCAATTAAACTACGATTAAAATGCAAATTTCTCTATGCTTAGTGGTTGATTACAAGTTGATTTATGGTGTCCATTCATGATCATCCTAGGGTAGACTTATTGCAGAGCACTCCTGGTGTTCTTCTCCCCTACTTTTCTTCATGTTTCCAGTTAGGTTTTTGGTTTTCCCTTCTTTGGTTTCTTGTTGTCTGGTTCTTATTGTTCCCTTTTTATTTTCATTTCATCTTTGTTTGGTTTTGTCATTTCTACCTTTTGTGTTTTGCTTTTGGTTTGCCTCCCGTTGGTGGGTTGGCTCTGCCAGAGGGTTGTCTGCCCTCTGTGTAGTTGTAAACTAGTGTGTGTAATTATATTTTTTTAGGGTAGCTCGTGTGGCTGTGTAAGCATTGTATAATTATGTAAATAATCTGTGGATATTATATATATGTCATCGTTGTTCTATGAGATTTTCTTTTGCCCTCGTAGAGCTTCAACTCCTTGTATTTTAGTGTATATATGTCTTGGCCCTCAGCCTTGGCCTTTGGCCCTCTGTAAAATTATGTATATTTTGTGTGTATCCTTCCATTCTTCCAAGCTCGTCATGCTTTATCGCGATTATTTTCCATCACCTTACCGATCTCGTTGAGAGGAAGTCACCATGGTTCAAACTTAGCACCTCACCAAGTCGAGCCATGGCAACTTTCTCTCTCCTATGTCTTATCACCTTAAATGGAGGGATTAATTTCCCATGAGTGGGCATTTAAAACTTGTCCCATCTGGCATTCAATTTACCTCGTCTCAGCCCACTTGTCTCCATTAATTCCTTTACGCTATCTATCACGTGGCCACATGACGGCCCATGTTAGCCAAATATGGCTTACTACTGGTCACGTCTATAATAGCTAGTTTATCCATACTCTGGGTCCCGAGGAGTCCCTTGTCTTTCATTTCCTCTTGTCATTTAGTTCAAAACCCTAGAATCTAACCCACATCTATTTCAAGTATTCTAAAATGTTTGATATGTGCTAACACTTATTGGACAGGTGCAGGGTGGTGATGAATCCCCCGAATATATTATCATGTTCTAACAGTTCTCCACTCTTGCAGGTTGCGGACACTTGATCAAGATGTTTGAAGTAATCACCCCTCCTAATAGCCCGGAGCTACCGACCACCTCTACTCGGGCGGCCACAAAAACCAAGGCTGAAAAGATGTTGGCAAAGCTGTCCTTAACCTCCAAATACCCAAAGGAGGGCATTCTTGTGGGGTCCAAGGTGGGCTCCAAAGTATGGTAAATAACAGACATAGAGCCCAAAGTTTGGGATGAAATGCAGGGCTTAATTCAAGCCATATACTGATTAAAGGCCGACAGACACAATATGGCCACTCACTTGGCTACTTTCAGCATTATAAAGGCCAAAAACTTTCCCTGTGTGGTGCAATCACCAGAACTGATACTTCAGCTAGAAACATTGTACAATGCACCTACTCATACTATTCTGCTTTCCGATCCCCGACCGCTACAATATCTAGCAACAATCATCACCCTAGATGCAACAACTTTTGCCTAAGGGCTAGGGATTCGACAATTCCAGGGGTTCATCATCTTGAACCGGACCAAGTCATTACAAGACTTCAAGGAAGATGCTCTTGTCTCTCGGCAATACCTTAACACTCACTGGCTAAAGTGTCTGAAGAGGGACCATAAAAGCATGAATTTGGAAATCCCCCGCGGGGATTTCATAGAACCCATTAAGGAGGGCATCATATTTTTATGCAGGATCTTTAGATTACCCCATGCCCAGGATTTCTCAGCATGGATGTACTACTTTCTTTATTGCATCACCACCCATAACCAAACTTTCAACTAGGTAGCCATCATTGCCAATCACATGGACACGCAGCTGAAGGGCGTCTTCTAAAGTTCCAAGTTCTACATGACATCCTACATGCTATGGGCATTAGCCCAACAAAGACCAGCTTTTCCAGGTTTTGGAACAGTTGGTAAAATTGGGAATGGGCTGGGCCAGTTGACCCCATGGGATCATTATCCCCAAGTATAATGGGAACTCAGTTTCCTGAATTTATTTTGGGTAAATGATGCTTTCATTTAACATAATATCCTAACACTTACCTGGGACACCAGGTACTGATTATCATAGGAGGCGATGAACTTGGTCAGCACTTATGGTCACTATTTCATTCAGTTCCAACACCACACCTATATTTAGGTGACCGGATTCTCCAGGAAGCCCTATCTTCTTCCCCAGTACTGTAGGGACATAATCATTCTTTTGGAGTTCTACCGGTAGATGATGGACCTGCACGCCTTCTTCACATTAAAGAAGGTCATCAATGTCCCATTCCTATTTTCGTGTGGGAATTATACGTGTAGCCTCACCGCAGCAAGGGAGGCAGATAATGAATTGAAAATCCTGAGACTGGTGGAATTCCACCATGCCTGAAAGAACTATGATCCTCTAGGAAAAATTTCCATAGCACTTCCCCGGGCATCCCCGCCGCATGAAGAAGATATTCAATATTTTTGGGTAGACTGTCAAGACAGTTTTGATCTCTGGGCTTGTCAACATTCACACATGTCCAAAGGACTCATGAAGGTGCTCGACCTTCAGACATTTCCAAAGGGATTGTCAAATGATGGGCCACTAGAAGACCTAACATACAAGGAGAAGGGATTGGAAAAGTTGGATCTCCCTCCGGTGGATTGGGCCACCCCAGAAGACTTGACAATCTAGGGAGTATGTCACCCTATTTTGGAGGTGAGTCACCAATATTTTGCCCAGGTGTGTCCCAAGAGAACTGGAAGAAACCAATGGTTCAAAAGGCCACTCCATCTTCCACCACCGCTAGATCTAGCACGAGCAAGGGGAAAGATAAAGAGGCCACCCCAGCTAAGGTACCTCCCCAAGGCCCCGCCCCTTTGATGGTACAACTGCAACAACAAATGGAGTTGACAAGATTGGTCAGTCAGCAGATAAGCACACAGATATCCTCTGGCCTCCTTGTAACTCCAATGGCATCTTCTCACTCGGAGGGATCTCCATCGTTGGCTATGATGATGAGCAGACAAACTTTCACTGAGGTGGAGTCTACCAATATTTTGGAGACCGGGGTCCCAGTTCTGAGAAAGAAGAAGAAGGTGACCCCTACCCCAAGTGTGACTGATAGCCCTAGTATGCCAGATGTGCCTCCAGTTGACGTCAGTTCAGATTCCCCAAACTTGAAGAGATCCCTGACAACCCTCCCCATACGATGATTTTGATGATGTGTTCAGGGCAGATGAAATCATGAAATTGCAAGAGGATATTGGTCAAGCGATTGAGGAAATTTCCGCTCAAGATAAAGAGGAGATCCCCGTAGAAAAGGAAGTTTTAGAAGAAGGATTTGCATTAGAAAAGGAAGCCCAGGATGAGATACACAAGGAACACGAGTGGGAGAAAATAATGGCCTAGGAGGCTAAAGATACACCTAGGAAAACCAGAGACAAACAACCGATGGTTGGGGAACTTGGACCCACAGGATCAACCATACCCCTGATCATCATGTTCCAAATGCCTTTGGTTACTCCGGGTGAACAAACACCCCAGAGCACATTTTTTGAGTTGATAAAGGTGGCCACATTGTTAAAATTTGGCCAGAAATGTCACCCACCTCCAAAAGATGTTCCGATGGAGGAAAATGTTCCCGCAAACAAGGCCAATGAGGCTAAAGAACAACAACAATAGAATGAATGGGAAGACCCAGGAAATGAAAATGTCATATTGAATGATGTTGAGAGTGACGAAGAAGTCCCCAAAGATACAGGTGATATGGATGCCAGAGAAGGAGAAGTCCCGGATATCACAAAGGAGAACACCGAAATGACGGTGAATGCTGAGGTCTTTGGAGAATGGGGGAAGGACTAGGAATAGGAAAGAGAAAAAGATCCTGATGACATTGAACATTCTAGGAACACACCACTAGGTTTTGAAAAGAATTCGGATACTCAGGTCCTAACTACAAAGTCGCCCCAGCCACCCCTATGGCTGGTGGAATCGAGGAAGAGGAAAGCCTCGATGGTGGTGACAGAAGTTCCACTCTCCTTGGTCAAAATGATGGCCTGACACATACAGGCTCATAAGCCCAAGAAGGCATGGATGGTCCATACCCTCCAGACTAGGCCAATGGGAAAAATAGTTGCGACTATTGCAAAACCTCCTCCAAATGTAGATGCAGCGGTCGTAAGGCCTGAAGATTACAACATCACAAAAGTGGCACTAGGGAGAAGAGACAAGCAAGGAAAATTGGACCTACTAAGGGAGGATACTAAAGCAGTAGAGGCCCAGTATTTCAAACATGGCCAGTAGTTGAAGGAGGAAAGAGGGACTAATGCCAATCTCCTCGCACTTCTGGCAGAACTTACACAGCCTCTGGCTGAGGTCCACCCAAAAGATTCTACTTCTGAATTTCTTCTTGTAGAGGGTGACTTGGACTCCCTCCGGGCCATGAAGAAGAAGGTGTAGGCTATATATGGGTAGGCCACTGAGTACGTAGCTTCCATAAGACAATTGCTAGCTGCGTCCATCCTGGACCTTTATCGGTTCGACATCCTTATTAGTCAAGAAAATGGCTCCGCTCTTGTATGGGAGAAAGACTTAGATAAATACGAGAAATGAAGGGCCAGGTTGGAAGAAATTCCTAACATCAGAGAAGAAGCTACCATAGAGACAAGAATTTTGGGAGACAAACCATATGATTCCCTCCAGGCCTAGTACTCCAGACTTGGCCTGAAAATTGAGGTGTACAAGGAACTAGTTAAGGCTTTGAAAGAAAAGGTGACCACACCCCAATACCCCTTGGGCCTATTTCAGGTGTTTGTGGTTGGAATATCGCAAGTCGATCCCTTCACCACTGGGACATGCACCCTAGAGGACTACGTCCTTAGTAAATTTGATGAACGGATGGAATCCCTCTATCTAGTTCCAGAGATTTTGACTAGGGAAAGTTATTTAGATTATCCAAGATAATGATCCAAGCACATGACACCGTGAAGATGGTGGATGAATTCTGGAACAGGGCTGGAGATATTGAGGAAAAATTGGAGACTGTTCGCAGTTGATGGGACAATATTAAAGACATAGATGAAGAAGGCATAAGCCATGTGTTGGAGACATTAAAAAATAGTAAGGAACAATAAGGTTCTCCTGAGTCTGGATAATTCCATCAACCATGTATTGGCTATATTCTTTATTCTTTGGGGGCACAAGCTTCCGGATCCCAGAGTCTCAGATCTAATATTTTTGAATTATTTAAAGTGACCCGTCTCGGTTCCCAAAGCTGACCGATTACTTTCAAAGCAGTTAATAAGGATGTTAGAGGGTGGGTGACTCTAGCAAGGCACGTCGACTTGACAAGAGGGTCCTTATAGGTGGTCTTCCCAATGCACTACCTCAACATAACACCTGGTGCATCGGAGACAGGGAGCCACTTTTCCATTAATGAGGCATGTAGCCTTGATCTCTCAGGGATCAGATTTCTTCTTTTCTCCTCCCGGCTCTCTTCTCAAGGCCAATTCTTCCACTCCTCTTTTCTTATCTTATTCTTTTGACATGTCAGACATTTTCTGTCTCGAGGTCTTTTGTAGCATGGTGTAGGTAGTACCAGCCACCAGAAATAGTATTATATTGCTTGAGTGTAAAATAAGTTAGGTTAGTTTTAGGTCAAAATCTTGTGTATAAATAAGAGGTTTGACCTCATTCCAAGGGTTAGAAAAATTTATGATTTTGCAATCCATAGCTAATAGTATTTTGGATTTTCTCAGTTCTTAGTTGCAGAGCTCAATGCTCCTTAGTTGTTAGAGATTCTTAGTAGTTAGATGCTCCCTGGAGCCACCATTATTGTACGTACTAGTGCTTACTGGAAACTTGTTAATGAAGAAGGAAGGGTTCTATCAATGATGTTGCTAGCATTCTGATCTCCGGATTAACAATATTTTGTACTGTATGTTCTTTATGTTCCTTGCTCTGATATTTTAAGTAGATTAACAACCTTCTTTTCCCTCGCTATTGATTAAATATGAGCTGATGGTTCTATATTTCTTCAGTATTTAGTGTAGCATGTTAGAGCATGGTTGATGTTTTGAATTTTTGGTATAACTATAGGTAGATGCAATATTGCTAACCTTGCAATATCTTTTGAAGTTTATTTGGTAAAGTTAGGAGATGCTTGCAGGAAACCCCACTTACTTAAATCCCGGAGGAGATGATCCAAGATAACCAGCTATCCCCCTGAATAAAATAGTCACACTCCCAACTAAGCTCCCGCACTATCGAGACCTGACTCTCATGTGCTTGAAGGCCCAGGGAATCTCATTTCCCCAGACAACCTTTATAGGCAAATTTGGTCGGTACCCCGGTACCCGGTGACAACTTACATTTGTTGGCAGACCCGGTCACAAAGTCTTGTCAATAGAAGGCAACAAGAATTGAAGACATTAGAGGATAAAGATATGAATGTTGCTAATGAGACATGGTAGGACACTTTAGTCATGGACTTAACAAAACTAGACCCTGCAGAGTAAGTACAAAAATATGAGGATGTCACTACTCAAAATGATCAAACTGACGAGCAGGACACCACTCTAGACAAAGAACAAGCTATCACTCAAAGCAATATGCCTATATTAATGAAGGAAATAAATATACTAGAGGGTAATGATGGATCTACTGCAGAGGACACAAGCACACTCGAGGACAAGGGTGATGTTGAAACAAAAGACATAATAGATAATACAAAGGACACAACTACAGAGGAAGATGCAACCGATGATCAGAAAGATAATTCTACCGATCAAAGTAAAGAAGAAACACAAAAGGCATAAGAGGACACATAGAAAGATGAGAGTGAAGAAGCAAAGAAAGATGAGCTGGAAAAGAAAATAGAAGAAAAATCTGCAGAGACACCCAAGGTTGATTGAGAGACGTCTTCACAAAACCAATAGGTACACCCCAAGCACAAAACACAAGAAACATTATCAACAAAGCCTTCACCAAGAACTTTAGAGAGGACAAATGAACTAGCAATGGTAGTTCATAAATCTACATCCCCATAAGTCTCAAAGAAGAAGAAGAGCAAGCATAATAATCCAGTAACTTTGGATAAAATCATTGAGATTCTAGTTTGTGATCCGAGGACATTGGATCCAACTGAATTGACCAAGTATGCAAGACACTATGAGAGAAAAGAAATGCAAGACAAATTAAGGAAATCCACAAAGGAGGTAAAGTTAATGGAAGTAGCAAGAGGTATACTTCAGCAAATAGTACCAGATGTAGATGTTGATCAAACAACCCCAATGCTTGATCAACTAGTGGTTCTCACAGAGGCAATCACATCTCAAAACATCAATATTGAGAAGGTCATGGAAGAAATAATTGAACAAAAGTATGAGTTCAAGCTAGCAGAAAAGATAAGCCAGGAAGTGGAATTGAAAAAGGTAAAGCTTTCTAAATTGGTGAGCACAATTGATCCAATCATCTCAAAAGCTATTAATTTGATACATAAATTATGCACACTTGATCAACTCACACAGGACTATACTGACAAGATAGCACAAATTGATGTTGATCTTCAGACAAGTGCACAAAGTCTCACGAATAGTGAAGAGGCAATAAAATTGCACAATGAGCAACTCAAACAGGCTCAGAAATTGAGACAAGACATACAGATTACAGAGACCAAGTTTAGAGATGAGGTAAATGAGCTACAAGAACAACTCTTACCGACACTCTCACTACTAAAAAAACATATGACAGAGACAAATGCACTAATTTTCACCCTAGAAATGTCTATCCTAGACATCATTTATGATATGCATGCAAGGCTAGAGCTAGAGCACATGGCACTAGAACTCCTAAAATAAAAATGGGAGAAATTGCTTGAAGACATCAAGAACACCCACTCACATATTCTTGACACATTGTAAGTTACACATTTTTGGCATCTTGTAAGTTGTACATTTTTGTCATGAGTATCAAATAAAGGGGGAAGTGATATGTACAATCATAGTAAAAGAAGGGGGAAGTGAAAGGAGGAAATGATGTGTATAGTTAAATAATTGAAAGAGAAAAGAACAGGGAATGTATAGTACATAGGCAAGTATACATGTACATATATAATTATACTATACCGATGCATACAGTTAGGGGGAGTCATATAATGACAAGGATATAAACATGGTGTACATACTAAACACTTTAGTGTTATGCACATATTAGTTTTTGATACTAATGTCAAAGGGGGAGATTGAATGCATTATATTTTTCCATTAGTATACACAAGGAAAAACATGATCTACACCATCAGTTTTCACTACACCGACAGACAGGGAACAATACTACCCAACACCAAGGCTACCCAATACTACCAAGTTCAAAGCATCTAAACAAACACTATTTAGTGTTACCTGATGAAAAAAAGGTTAAAGGAACCCAACGAGTAACAACAGTGCAACCCAATGGAACAACAAAGAGAGGAACCCAATAGAAGAAGGGAACTCGATGATCAATTCAACAATGGAACGCCAATAGACTTTCAGTTCAACCCGATGACCAAGAACCGACAGTCAGTTACATCCCGCAAAAAGTGGATTTGACTTTCCACGTCAAATAAATCAATGAATTTGTATATATAGCTTCTTGATTTGTTTTTAAAACCATTATGTGTGGAGGAAGAAATGTATTTATTATTGTTTTAATTAGTTTTACTAATTTAAAACATGCAAACTAAAGATCAAGGTCAAGTTGTAAACCTTGGATCTAAGAGTTAACATTGTAATGTGTGATTCTAAGAATAGGTCAAATACTTGTATAAATAGATGCTCAATCCATTGAATCAATGTTGTTGTTCGATGAAGATTGTAGCCATGGAGAGAATCTAAGAACCAGACAAGATATTTCATGCAGAAGGATAGAAAAGAATCAAATCAGTTTCAAGAACAAGAACATAGGCTACTGACGAGCAGAGAAAGGTATTAATCAGTCACTTAAGGTGATATTATTATTATGAGAGCTTTAATGGATCTATGATCAACAATTGTAGATTGCATACAGTCAGGTCAAACATATGTACTCATTCTAACAAGTGTAGTACAATTAAGAAATCCTTTCAAGAAAGGTGGACCTAACAGTCCTATTGTAAATATCTTAACTGAGTGCACACTTAAATCAGTGTTGCTAAAGATTTTAATAGAGTAGATATTAATAGGTCTCCACTTTAATACTCCTAACAGGGTAGATCATCAGAAGTGATCAATTGCAAGCCTTTACAGTCTCCCTTCCATTCTAAAGATAGTGAAGTTTTGTGCATGCCATCCCCACCGCAGTTTTTACTTTCTAACAGGAGTTTTTTGTGATATCATATCTTGTGTTATGTGTTTATTACTTTCATGAATGTTTCTATGAATGTAGATTATTAATTAAGGTTACATGCATAAGAAAAAACAACAGTAATGGTTGGTAATACAGTAAAGAATGATTACTAATGATGAATGGTGAAAATAGTTAAAAAATTTAGAGGTACTAATTCACCCCTCACCTCTCAATACTACTTCCCATTAATCCCAACAAAAAATACTTCAAACTCACAGTAAATTAGATCAAAGCATAGGAAAAATATCTCATTAAGGTAAAAGAGACAAGGAAAACATGAAGCCCCCAAGTTAATTAGGCCCTCATCAATCTAAATGAAGATGAAAGAAACATGAGAGATAGAGAGAGAGCACATGACCAAACTAGCCTAGTAAGGTAAAATTAATATGGGTCACCCAAAGAAAAAAGATAGATGTGAAAAAGATGGAGTTAATTATCTAGAAATTTGCATTATGCTAGTCAACCCATCCAAAAGGATAACCAAGCAAAGCATTGTCCATAAGAAACTCCTCCATAGGAGGATTAGGCCTAAGGAAAGCATTGTCTCCAAAAGAATCTGATAAAATGATAGTTCCAAAAAAGGAGGATTAGGCCTAAGGAAAGCATTATCTCCAAAGGTATCCACTAAAAGGAGATTACTAAGAAAAGGGTAAGGTTTTCCAAGTAATCCACAAAACATTAATCAATATAGTGTGTGCATAATGTGTAACAAAGAAAAGAGTGTATGCCCCCACATTAAAGTGATTATGTACACATTAACAAGAGAAATAACTTTAAGGTAGGATATACACATCTAAAAGACAAACGTGTTTCCATTATGACTTTCCCCTAGACAAGGACAAACCAAGGGAAACAAATATAGGAAAAAGATAGGAAAAAATGGATCTACTAACTTGTGGGTCAGTATGATCATATGATAACTCATATATATCAATAATAATGGAAAATTTAATTGACATCATCCCCCAAAGGTAGTAGAACTAAGAGAACAATGGAAGAACACATAAGAGATATGAAAAAGAGTCTTTTGGGGTCAAAATTGTGGAGATAAAAAAGAATGAAGGTTGTTATCTTGATTGTGATGATGATGTTCTGAATGCAATAATGTGTTGATTATGTAATTAAATTGATTGAGATTAATCACACAATAAGGGTTTAAGGTTCCTTTGATTTAATTGGATCAATTTATTAAAAATTAGTGATTTTATTTCTCTTCACCATTTTTAGGTGAAAACATTTTCCCCTCTTTGAATCGATGTATAGGCAATGCGTTGATTCAAAGAATGTATGATGGTGCTCCTGATTGATGTTGAACTGATCTAATATGATGATGAATCCCTAATGTCTGATGTATGATGTTTGATTGAGTTGATAGTCAATATTTTTATATGGATCTTGATGAAACTGCTCATAAACTGATGATGTTTGAATTGAGGCAGCCTTTGATGCGATGTTTGATAAGAATATTTACTGATTGAGGTCAGTGTAACCAATTTTATATGGGTCTTGATCAAATTGATTACCTTCTAGAAGAAAATTGAAGATGTTGATGTAGAACGAGAATATATAACCAATTTGATATGGGTCCTAATGAAAGTGATTACCGCCAGATGAAGATATTGAAGATATTGATGCTAATGAGAATGAGTAATTTGATATGGGTCCTTATGAAATCACTTGCTTCCAAAGATTATGATTTAGACAACCAACTTGATATGGATCTTGATGAAGTTGATTATCCAATGATGATGATAATTTTTGGATGAGGAAACTATCAATTTGATATAGTTCCTGATGAAATTGATATGCCCATGTCGATTCGATGATGATGAAAATATTGATACTGAAGAGAACATGTGATTTAATATGAATCTAATGAAATTGATGGCTCAATGAGACTCTGATCTAAGACAATCAAATTTATATGAATCTTGAAGAATTTGATGTGCCCCTAGTGATTTGGTTTAGTTCGATTTGGTGTAATCTTAGATTTGATAATATGACTTGATTAATGATCGATTGATACTATGACCCAATTTGATAATTGATTACTTGATTGCTAAAGAATATTTGATGAAATTTAACTTACAATCCCATGATTTAAAAAATAATTGTGATTTGTTTTGATAATATCTCTAAATTTTGATGACGTGATTAGATTTATGAGTGGATGATTTGATTGTTGAAGAAGATTTGATGTTTTGGATTGATCTAATTTGTGTGAGTTGTTGCTTGATTGATAACAAGATTTTGATTCAATAGTTGATGATCGGCTGATAACAAGATTAAATTTGATGATTGATGATTTTATTGATAAAGAAAATTTGATGAATTTAATGATCAATGGGAGAGATTGATTGAGTTGATGATAAAATTTGATGTTTTAAATTGATCTAATGTTCTAATTTTTATTTGTTCCAATTATGATGATGATGTTCCAAATGCAAGAATGTGTTAATTATGCCCCCTCAGGAGAGAAATCAAAATGAGATTGAGATAATAAGATGATAATACAGGATGTTAATTGATTTTTAATGATTTTGGATGATGTTGAGTGATTTTGATTTATCTCTTGATAATGATGTTGTAAAGATTTTGATCAACAATGATGTATCAAAATTGATATGTAATGTAGTTGTGCCTGATGTTGTTGATATATTTTTTATTTATTGATGATGATACTTGATCATATAGGAAATAGATTTTGTGATGATGTCAACATTTATCTTTTCTAATGTTTTTGATGTTATTGATGTTGTATTTTGATCATGTTGGATGAATGTAACTCCTAGATTACTTTAGCATGCTATGCAAACTTCAATGATTTTCATTCTTTCAATATTTTGTTATACTATATCTCATCATCGAGATTTTGTGTATCACCAACAAGTACAACTACCACTGGTATGTTTAAACCACGATGATATGAATATTGCTTTCACAAATTAATAAACTAGAATTAGTCCTTTTCATATGAATATGTCCTCGATGATACTTTGATGATCATTTCCTAAGACAAATTTGTACACTATTATGAATGAACTCACAAGCAACAAACAATTAAAATTTCATATTCCTTCTTTGGTCTTCTAGTCCAACGAATCTCAAAATTCCTCAAGAAATATGACAATCTATAATCGATCATATTTCAATAGATAAGGAATGGATCCACCCTTCATATAAAGTACATATGTTTGGAGTTGAGGTATGTGCAGTGTACCATAATCCAAGTATTGTTACGTTGTAAATGTGCATACTTCTATGCTTATTAGATATATGGAGGAAATTATCATAGACACCCCAGAATATCTATCATATTAGGTTCTATTGGAACACACCCCATAGGAAGCAACCAAATATAAAATATCACACCCTTGTCCTTGTTCCTCTAGTATGAAGACATCTTTGAGTCACTTGGAAGGCATGATAAGAAAAAATTGATAATAACAAACAATAGACAAAGAAAAATGTCATGCCCCCTTCCTTGTTTCTCTAGGCCAAAGACATCTTGGATTCACTCAGAAGACATGACCATAAAAAATCCAAGACAAGGTCCATTTGTGCATGCTACTGCTTTTGATCACTTTTTTGGAAGGATTCATCCATTTGATCTGGTGGTGTTAACAAACACCATTGTTTTGTGAGTGATGTTGAAGAAACATTGTTGTTTATTTTTTATTGTTTCAGTGGTAGAACACTTGATTTTTGATAGGCAATGTGTCTGACCTCACTTCAAAATTTGATAGTTGGTGAATAGATTCTAACTCTGTCTGATGACTAGGAACTTGCACTTAGTTATACATGACTATCATATGGAAAATATGCAGATCAAATCCAATCCATGGTGATAGGATGCAAAGCCAATCGATATGTAAAGGAATGTAATGCCAACTGATATGTACAACTGATGCAAAATATATTATAGGTATGTTCAAGTGATGAGGATGAATTTTGATGCAAGCGAGATGGTTAAGTGATGGATTCATAGATACATGAATGAACCTAAGATTTTACAATTTTTGGAGTTTTAAAGATTATGATTTTTTTTGGATTTTAGATATTTTATGATGTTTTTGGATTTTTAAAGATTTTATGATTTGTTTGGATTTTAGAGATTTTAAAATTGATCACTAATTCTCAAGAAAGATCACGTGTTTGTCCCCAATGTCTAGCAAGGTGTAGGGCATTACAGATGGATATGTAAACTGGTGGATAAAAAATGGATAAGCAATGTTGGATGAAGCATGCGATATGACCCTCAGGACTATCTCATTAAGATTACCCAAGCTAATGATAAAAGATATAGAAATGTAGGCTAATTAGGTGGTTTTAGATAGCATACAAGGTAATGACATGATGCAATGAAAGGCATGTGTGGTCCAAATGAGTGAACATGTCAACAGGCTTTTGAGAACATGTTTTTCCTTGTATATCCTTATTTTTGATCAAGATCAAGGGGTCAATTTGGATAGGATACAGATAGTATAGCACAATCATGATAAAGGGTGATGGAAGCAACGATTATATGGTTTTGGATTATTGTGAAGATAATTAGGAATAGTGAGGATTGATTTAGGATAATCAAGATCATGATAAGGTACTATGGAAGAAGAAAGTGGATAACCTAAATGGAAAGGACAATGAATATTGGGATACATGATGCTCATGGATATTTTCAAGCTTGTCAAGATCAAATGTGGAAGAGGGAATATGGACATAAATGGATAAATGATAGGAAATAGAAGATGGAGGAAATGATGGATAATGGAGGATACAAAGGATAAGATAGTGTATAGTCAGAAAATGGAAGAACTTCCATTTTGGACTGGTTTATCCCTCCAAGTAAGTGGTTTGGGGTCATGTCAAGTGCCCTGAATGGGTCTTTGACTTGGATCTATCTTTTTCCCCTGTTCTGCCCCCTCTTCCACTTCTCTCCGACCTATTTCTAGAACCCTGATCTGCAAATTTGAGTTCCTTGACCTCAGGGTCAAGGTTGACCTCAACCCTAACCTAGGTCGAGTTTGACCTCAACCCTGACCTCAGGTCCAAAATTCAAGTTTCTTGGGTTTCCAGATGTCAGGCTTCAGAAAGATTTAATTCCCGATTTCGGGTTGGCTATTTTGGTCTTCAAGGCAATGAATTTTGAAATTATATTTAATATAGGTCCACTTCTAAGGGTATAGGTCTAATTGTAATTTAATTCTCCTATGTAGGCCTCTCTAGAATATTGTTCCCTAGATTGGTATATAAAAAAAACTTCTCTCATTTTGTCTAAGTGGAATCTAAGTGTGAAAGACAAGCTAAGAAGCAAGATTTAAAGAAAGCTAATAATATATTGAAGCATTCAAAAAATTTTAAGCATTAAATTAATCAAGGAGATCCATTGGTAGCCATTGAAGGATTTCAAGCTCTATGGAGTCCTCTTGTTGAAGATCTCTCCATCCTCATCCATGCAAGCCTCTTCCTATTCCAAGATCATTCAAGATTGGTGTTGAAGATATAAAAACAATTGATTTGAGACATCCTACATTCTACATTCTACATTCCTTTGGTGCATAAATACTTGTGGATCCAAGGATTCAAATCCTCCACAAGGGTTTCTATACAAGCAAGGTGAATTGGTTTATTTGATTTGTTTATTTATGAAATTTCAATTATACTTTAAGGTTGATTCTAAAACTGGGGTTTGACCAAGGAAAACCCCTCCCCCCAACAAAAAAACCATTTTTCTTGTAGGTAAAGGTACAGGATAGAAGATTCAAGTGCAGATCTAGATACCCTTTTTGGTAGACTTTTGGGGATCCAAAAATAGATTTTCCGTCAGACTGTTCAGGTCAAGGTCAACTTTCTATTTTGGGTCAGAATCAACATTCTATTTTGGGTCAGAATCAACATTCTATTTTGGGTCAGGATTGATATTCTATTTTGGGTCAGGATCAACCTGAGCCAGATCTAGAAAAGATTTCTGGGTTTTCTCTGTCTTTGTGTTTTTGTGCCCAATCCGGTTGCAGACCTTCCAGAAACTCAGTGCAGACACCCGAAAACAACATTCTTCATATCTGTTACATTTTGAGGTTAGTACTTGTATTCTAATTCATTTCAATTAAGTTTTTAATCTTTCTAGATCTATTACACATTCTCTTTTATAGGATGGAACCTAGGGTTTTTCTCTTTATCCTTATTCCTAATAGGTTGATTCATTTATGCATTGATCATTTCTTTAGGGTTAACCAATTTGGATATTCCCTTTATGAATTTAGGTTTAAGAGGGAAATCTTATCTTCCTTCACCTCATATACACTTTACACATTTTACCACGTTACCTTATTTTCATACCTTACCCTTTAGTTGTATTGTGCTTCTCCCGTAATGTGTTTTCTAAATGTTTGTTAGATTCTTTTATATGACCCTTGTTACTTTGTTGGTGCAAAATGATAAAGGAATCAAACCTGTTGTACAATTCCTCTATATGTATTTATATTCTCCTATATGTTTTTTCATGTTATGTTGTAGCTATGCTATTTTTTGTAAATGTTTTCCTTGTGTAATCTGCTTGGATCTGCAACATGGTAGCATTGATTCTTTTTGGTCTCCATGTTGTGGTCTTAAAAGACTCTTCTTCATAACTCTTATGTGTTCTTTCCTTCATTTTTATTGTAGTTCTACTTTCTTTGGGGAATGATGTTAATGTAGGTAGATCCCTTTCGTTTTCTCTGTATGTTGATGTGGTATTTACCTTTATTTTTCTTCGCTTGGGGGCATCTCGTAGTGGAAACATAATCAGTGGAGTTCTTTATGGTTTCGTTAAAGCCATTTCTCTTGTTAAAGTATTAGCAATGACTTTAACATGGGGGCATACATCTAATCACCTTTTTGCACACACACACTTTCAAAATATTTTTCAAACTTACAACTTTTAAACTTTTTCTTTTCTTTTCTCTCTCCCTTTATGGATTAGAGACTAATCCTTAAAGCATGGATTTTTACCTTACATGATCTCTTGATCCCTCCAGTTTCAATATACAATATCTTGATCCCTTAAGGTTAGAAGGTGTCCTTAAGACTGAATCTCCCTTGATGGGTTGACTAGTGAGTAGCTACATTCACTAGGCAGTTCAACTCCATCTTTCCAATTGCACTTTTTCCTTGTGTGATTCACAATGGGACATAGGTTCTCATTGGGAAAGGTAATCACACCCTCTCTCTCTCTCTTTCTCTTTGACTGGTGATATCTCTCTTATCATAATCCTAGGGTTGATAAAGACTTAAGTCCTTGGGGGCTTGAATACTCCTTTGTCCCTTTTTATTTTGATAAGATTATATTTTCTTTATGATCTCCTTTACATAGAGTTTGCATCGAGTCCATACTCTTGCTAAAGTGGGGGATAAATGTATAGTAAAAAAATGGAAGCACTTCCATTTTGGACTAGTTTAGCCCTCTAAGTAAGTGGTTTGGGGTCATGTCAAGCACCTTGAATGGGTCTCTAACTTGGATATGGGTTTTTCCCCTATTAATCCCCCTGTTCCACTTCTCTCCGGCCTATTTCTGGCACCCTAATCTGCAAATTTGAGTTCCTTGACCTTAGGGTCAAGGTTGACCTTCTGGTTCGAAATTGACCTTGATCCTGACCTAGGTCAAGGTCAAACTCAACCCTAACCTAGGTCAGAGTCAACCTTGACCCTAATCTAGGGTCCAAAATTCATGTTTCTGGGGTTTCCGGATGTCAGGCTATGGAAAGATTTAATTCCCACTTCTGGGTCGACTATTTTGATCTTTGAGGAAATGAATTTTGAATTTATATTTAATATAGGTCCACTTCTAAGGGTATAGGTCTAATTGTAATTTAATTCTCCTAGGTAGGCCTCTCTAGAATATCGTGCCCTAGATTGGTATATAAGGAAGCCTTCTCCTCTCATTTTCTTTAAGTGAAATCTAAGTGTGAAAGTCAAGCTAAGAAGCAAGATTTGAAGAAAGCTAATAATATATTGAAGAATTCAAGCACTTTCAAGCATTCAATTCATCAAGGAGATTCATTGATAGCCATTGAAGGATTTCAAGCTCTATGGAGTCCTCTTGTTGAAGATTTCTCCATCCTCATCCATGCAAGCCTCTTCCTATTCCAAGATCCATTCAAGATTGGTGTTGAAGATCTACAAACAATTGATTTGAGAAATCCTACATTCTATATTCTACATTCATTTGGTGCGTACATACTTGTGGATCCAAGGATTCAAATCCTCTACAAGGGTTTCTATACAAGCAAGGTGAATTGGTTTATTTGCTTTGTTCATTTATGCAATTTCAATTATACTTTAAGGTAAATTCAAAAATTGGGGTTTGACCAAGGAAAATCCCTCCCCCCCAACAACAAAACCATTTTTCTTGTAGGTATAGGTACATGACAAAAGATTCAAGTGTAGATCTAGATATCCTTTTTGACAAACTTTCGGTATTTGGAAACAAATTTTCCATCAGATTGTTCAGGTCAAGGTCAACTTTTTGTTTTGGGTCAGAATCAACATTCTGTTTTGGGTTGGAATTGACATTCTATTTTGGGTCAGGATCGACATTCTGTTTTGGGTCAGAATTGACCTGAGCTAGATCTAGAAAAGATTTCTGGGTTTTATTTGTCTTTGTGTTTCTGTGCCTGATCCGCTTGTAGAACTTCCAGAAACTCAGTGCAGACGCCCGAAAACAAAATTCTTCAGATCTGTTACATTTTGAGGTTAGTATTTTTCTTCTAATTCATTTCAATTAATGTTTTAATCTTTCTAGATCTAGTACACATTCTCTTCTATAGGATGAAACCTAGGGTTTTGCTCTTTATCCTTACTCCTAATAGGTTGATTCATTTATGCATTGATCCTTTCTTTAGGGTTAATCAATTTGGATCTTCCCTTTATGAATTTAGGTTTAAGAGGGAAATCTTGTCTTCCCATACCTCACATACACTTTACACATTTTACCATGTTACCTTATTTTTATACCTTACAGATAGTGTGGATGGAACTTACCTCCAAGTATAGAGTGCAAGAGGATGGATTAAACATGATGCATGTTTGCCAGGTTTTCATCATGGTACTTTCCCAAGGCACCACAAGAAGTGGTTTTCACCATATGACGAATTTATTTCTATTTACATTTTTTTTTTCACTTTTTTTTTGGAAGGTTATGAACATGTGATAGAAAATAGAGGGATTCAATCCTCTTGCTCTTTGGATAGTACTCCTTTGAAATATATTTTATGATAGGCCAAGGCTATTGAAAATATACTCAAAGATGTTGATAGGGTGATGGTAAGGGGATGATATACAAGATAAAAGGTAGATGGTGGCTATGGATTTACGCTAAGGATTTGATAAGGAAGATGAAAGGATGGAAAGTAGGTGTTGGATAATGGATGGTATTTTTAAAGGATTGTGTAGGCATATGTGGAAGCATTGGCTAGATCAACATTTACATACACCTTGAATGGTTGTGGAATGATGGAGGAAAAATGGATTGCACAACTCGAGTTTTTGATGTAGGAAAGTATGTGGATCTTGGGACTGAAGGACCCAAAATGGATAGAGAAGATGATGAAGTATTCAAGGTAATGGATTTTGGGATGTAGGAACCCAAAATAGACTTGGAAAATGGAAAATATTTGGAAAGAGGTGGAGTGGAATAATTTGGAATCTTGAATGCCAACTTTGATTTTTTTTTCTCTACAAGTATTGCACAATGACTTACAAATCCACATAGTCTTTGATTTTTCTTTCCTTTGTGATGGTTTAGGATGCATTTCTTCAATGGTGGATTTAGGGACCCACATTGTCCTTGATTTTTATTTTTTCTTGGTGGACATTTATGGTCTCTAAAAATATCTTTTTTTTTTTGTATTCACATGTTGATTTGATTGGACATGTTGATCTTTATACATATGTGGATTCTTGGATTTATGATTCTATGTTTGACATCAAAATTGATTCCAAAGCTTTTCAGAATCATGGAAAGGTAGGAATGATATGGAGGGTTCATATGGATAGGTGCTTGGAAGTTTCTCAAGTATGTGTGCATTTGTTGATCTTGATATATGATAGGGTTGTTAGGATTAGGTAATACTAAGAAGGGGGGTGAATTAGTATTACAACACTTAAAATAAACTTTGAACCAATTCAACATAAAATATAAGCATACTAAAATCAAAGAAACATAAACAAATAACATAGTACACATAACACCATTATTTGTTGTCAAGGAAACACTGGCCAAGGGAAAACCCCGGTCGGGATGATACCCACAAGCATGCACTAAAGTATAGTGTCCATGTTAGGAGACCTAGCCCTATTAGGATTTGAATATTACATAGTGCAATTCCTTGTTAGAGGATTAAAAACCCTATTAAAGGTATACAACACCCTTTTAGGGGCCAACTGAGCATACACCTCTTACAATATACTTTTGTTACATAGTGTTCTCAGTAATGAACATAACAAGCATCAATAATGCTTATATAGTTCCTGTCATAGCTCTTTAATGATCTCTATCATCCTCTACTCTACCATTCGTATCTCCCAAAACCATATGTCCTCATCTCATACTTCGCTCTATAAAATATCTTCATATATATATATATATATATATATATATATATATATATATATATATATATATATATATATATCTTTGCCAAGTCAGCTCTCTTAGCTAAATATTACATAGTCGACTCTCAATACAAAATACATTTGATAAAGAAAATATCAAATACATAGTCGACACTCTTACATAATCAAAATATAGATTATCAACAAACATGGTGTAGAGCACCTCCCATTTTGATGTGTTAGTGGGTTTTAGGGTTGTAATAGGTGTTGTTGTGTGGATTGGAATAAGATCCAATAGGTTGGATACAAGGTTGATCAAGTTCATGTTTGTAAGAGCCAAGAGTGCTCATTATGTGTTTTATGGTTGTAATAGGTTTTGTTGTGTGGATTGGAATAAGATCCAATAGGTTGGATACAAGGTTGATCAAGTTCATGTTCGCAAGAGCCAAGAGTGCTCATTAGGTGTTTTATGGTCATTTTGACCTAGAAAGAAAAAATGTGTTATTTTTGGGTATCTTGAGTTTAGGATGTGTCTTGGGATCCTAAAAATCCTAATTATGGTCATAGAAGTCAACCATGACCATTGAGTTGACAAAAGAAGTCAAATTGCTCAAAATGTAAAAGTTGCTCGAGCAACTTTTGCAACTTCTTAACAAGAAGTTGCAAAATCAAGTTAGAGCGGTTGTAACTGATCATGCTTGGTATATGACCTTGGATTTGATTTTTTTGAAAGGTTAATGAAGTTTTGAATTGCAAAAATTTTTTTGGGTACTTCTGTATGGATGCTTGTGACTGTATTCTTGTGATTCATAGAGTTTTTTGCATTTTTTATGGTTGTGTATAGATTGAGAGAGGATATTGGACCCCATGGGGGTGTAGATTTTTAAAATAGCTTTCTTTTTCATATTTTAGATTGCTTTGAAGTTCTAGGAGTAGAGAGTTACATTAATTTTAAAGTCACTGGTCTGCAAGTGACATTCACAGTGTTGCAGAGTTAGAAATGGCTCTAACCTAAGAACCCATTAGTGAAATTGACTAAAACCATGGGGGAAGTAGGGTTAGAGTCTGTAAATAAATTTTTTTCTTAAATTTTTGTTGTTGCAATGGATTTCCTAGACCAAATGGGAAGCCCTATGGTTGACTGTTGAATACAAGTGAGCTTGGACAGGGTGAAGAAGGATTTGGTTCGAGCACCCATGATCTTGGGGAAAATACTTAGAGTCATTTTTAGAAGCCCTAGATAGTCTCCTTGAAGGATTCAAAGGTGGGAGGAGGCAAAATGAAGTTTGGAGATCAATTTGGTGACAATTGACCAAGACTAGTTTAGAGGCCTAATTAATAGGCTAAAAATAGGGCCTGATAGAAATTAGGGTTGTGGGTGCATCCAAGAGCTAATATTGAAGAATTTGATAGGGTTGATAGATACCTTGAATATTTTCAAGGTCTTCTTTGGGGTTTTTTTGAGGATTTGTGATCATTAGCCCAAAAATGGTGAAATTAGACCTACTAGGAAACAAGCCAATTAGGCCTCCTAGTGAATTTGATGCCAAATGAATTAGTAAAGTATCCAGAAATGTGGGAAAGGGTTCCAAATTTGGGAAGTACAATAATGGGGAAAGCAAGATACTAAGAGAGGGGGGGGGGGGGGGGAATCAAATCTTAAAACTTAACCAATTAAAACGAATTGATCCACATTCATACATATATGAATTTAACCTAACATCAAATAGTATCCACAACATGAAATATATAAATCATAACATAGAATTTTGGTAACCCAGAAACCCAAATAGGTAAAACTAGGGTGGGGATGACACCCACAAAATCTTCACTACTGCAGCAATAAAGTGTGCCTGTTAAGGCTACAAGAGTTTGATTACAAAATGCAATCTACCTAGTTAAAGGTCTGTTTGATTAAGAACTAAAGATCATTACAATCTACCTTGTCAAAGGATTTCAACTTCTAGTAAGGTAAGCACTTGGCTAAGAGATTTAAAATGGTCTGCTAGAACCACTCTGTTAAGAGATTTCACTTGATACACTTGTTAGAATTTTTCAAGTAGTGATCCTTTGTTATGCACTCAGATGCTGATGACGGATCTGCTCTTTCCAATACCTTCTGTGATCTCACAATCTGATATGTCTTTACTCTACTTTTTACTGCTCTGTCATTCTGCTTGATCTAGGCTTCTTCAAAAAATAACTCACTATTCATCTTTCATGAACAACCTCTCTCTCTCTCTCTCAGGGTTAGAAGCAATCTTATATGTCTTTTTGGATCTGGCAGCGAGATCTAGATCAACGATCAAGATCTATTATTTATGCCCCCAAGGCATTCTGATTTTCTAATTGGCTCCATGCCATGCATAGTATAAAACAATTAAATGCATAATTAACTCAATAGAAAAATATTAAATGCATACATATGTCGGCCTAAATCTCATACAAGTTGGCCTAAACATTTCACATCAAAGTTTGAATCAATCCTGACATGTATGCAAAAATTATTCTGCTCGGCACTTAACATCTCTGTCGCTCGACACTTAATATTCTACTCATCTCGACATTATGTAACTCAGAAACCTAAAACTTGCTCAGAAATGTTGCTCGACATTGAATTTTTAGCTCAGCCATAGTGATAACCAACTAAAACTTCCTAAGTAAATGACTAAGTGTTGGTCACTAATCATCAACAAAACTTAGGGATTAACAATCTCCCCCTTTGATATTAGTGGCAAAAACACACTTATCATTTATTTTTATTTTTTCCATCCAAAATGTTGCCTAAGTACATAATGTACTCCCCCTAGGAATGCACATCATACTACATACAAAAATTTACATAGTATACATGCCTTCAAAAAAAATATTTATATTGATACCTGTATTGATCTCCTTACGATGTATCCCTGTCAGTCCTGTCTATCAGTCCTATCATATTCCCCCTTGTTTTTGTCACTGATTACAGGTGGGGTCAAGTTATACTTATCCAAAAATTGTTTATGAAGTTGTAAGGTGGACACAAATGTAGTGTCCCAACTTTCCTTAACAAACTTCATAACCTCTATTTTGACTTCTAGCTCGGCAGCTAGACTTACTAAACTTTCTGTAGTGGAGAGATGAGAATCTCTCCTAACCAATTCGTTTGCAATTGAAAGTTATTTTTGAATTACCTCCAAATGAGGTATTAGGTTTGTCTAGATAGTAATCAATTTGGTCCTAATCTGACCATCTTAAGCTATGAGCTCGGCTATCCTCCTTTGTGCATAAGTCAATATGTTAAAATGTAAGGAGCTAGTGCTAGCATCCATACTCAGTGAACTTCCAGTTGACTTTAAGTCTAATTGCAATTTCTCTATGGCCTATAGATTATCCTTTGTGAAGAATTCAACATCACATAAATTCTTATACAAAGAATAAATATTAGTTGCAACTTCCTCCAAAATTTCTACAAGAGAAGAAATTTTAACCTTCTTTACCTCCTGAGATTTTTGCTAGTACTTTGTTCTCGAATTTCCTCTCGGACCATTGCAATAAATTTTCATTAGATTCAATGTTGTCATCATTTACCTTTTTCATAATATGAACTAACTTTTCAAGAATAGGGGCTTGAGGATTGTCATCTTCCATTTCAAAAGCTTTTACAAATATATCCTTGATGTCATGTAACACCTGCTTTTGCTTCTTCTCTCTTTTCATTGCCTCCTGTCTTTTCTTCCTCTTGAGTAATTCTTGAAGAGTCTCAATTTGTTTATAAGATAAAATATTGGGATACCATGGTGGAATCACAATAACTTCATCTAATGTGACATTAGGAGTGGGAGACTTCTTCCTCATGATTTTCCTCCTCTTAAGTTCTGGTGAGCTACAACTCGACTTTGTTTCCTCAATACCTTTTCCTGTATGAGTAGTAGTTACCATTGCATATTTTAATTCAGTCAAAATTGCTTTTTGATCAGGCGTACCTCCTATTTTGAGTCCAATGGGAGTAGATGATGCTGAGTGTGGTAAACCAACCAACACTTGTATTGCCTCTTGTTCCTTAGGTTCATTGTCAGTATCCCTCATCTCCTCACCACTATCTAAGACTATTTTCACAACCTCTAAAATAGGTGAATATTGTGTAATTACCTCTTGTTCATCTGTTTTCTCCTTTTCTGCTTCTTTTGTGCATCTTTATCCTCAAGTTCCTTTTGAGTTCTCTCTTCATCTTCCTCTGTACTATTCTCTCCTTCAGCCTCAGTTGCCTTAATAGGCGATTCTATAGTTGAGTCTCTTAGCTCATCCTGACCCTCGGAATCCAAATTTCTAGAATCATGAATTGTCACATCAATTGGACTGTCATTTGTTAGATCAACAGTGTTTACTGTCTCTATTTTTTCTTTTGTTTCTTCTCCAGTCTTGTCAATCTCAGTAGAAATCTTCTATTGTTCTTTCTGTGGTGTAGGGGTGGTTTCAATTTCTTTAGCCTTCAGATCAGATGTTCCTTCATCAGTCTTCTTCTCTTTTGGAGCAATCAATCCAAAGATTTCCTTCCAAATCCTAGTACTCTACTGTACTACACTTTCAATATCATTTTTCAAAATAGCATAACCTCTCTATTTAGGTATGAATTTATGCTTATACTCTTCAACAAAATTTTCTCTCTATTTCTTAGTTAGCTCAAGAATGACTTGAGATAATGTGCCTTCTCTGATCTGTCTCTCAGTAGTAAGTGCAAATTCCCATTTGCTAGATAGAAACTCATATAACACACTCAACACATTGTTGCCTATCTCTATAGGAGTTAACTTGAACTTGCACATCATATCTAGTATTGCTTCTTGAAATTTGTGCTTATCTTCTAACTTCAATTTCTCATATTTGATAAAGTTAAAACCAGATAACCCCGCAGAATTTATCAAATTCTCACATACCTCATCAATATCAGTGGGTCTCTTGAATGGTTCTATTGGTATGTTGCTGGGTTCATTATTTTTAGTCTTTTCTTCATCACTTTCCAGATCTAGATGTAGTTTCCTTCTAGGTCTCTTTACCTGTAGGCTTGGCACAACCTTTGTTGCAAATTTAGTCTTTGATCTAGAACTACTCTCTCCAACCTTCTTCTTTGCATATACATTTGTTTTCACTACTAGAGATGTAACAGTAGATTCCCTTGTTCTTGAATGATTAGCAATGGGAGGGGTAACTTTAGGTTTTTCTTTACTCAGCTTGATTACCTTGGCTATTGCTGGTTTCTTTCCTTTTTCCTTCACAGTAATCTCTTCTTCAGATTCACTAACTTCTACTTCTTCTTCTTCAGATACATCTTCCCCTTGTCTAGTAGATATGCCTAGAGCTGCATCCTCTAGCTCCTCAACACTTGTCTTAGAACAACCTTGATCCATTCATCCTTAAAGTTTGGTAGAAAATATAGGGCACAAGTTAACCCTTTGTCGGCTAAATGCTTGAATTTGTCTTTCATAACTCCATTTTCACATAACTTGTTGTAGGATTTCCTCAATTCACTATCACCTACTTTTCCAATCTTAACTATGTAATAGGATCTAACATCGTGGATCATAAGTACTTTTGGTGGGATAGATGAGAGGGCTCCGTTTAGATCACCTAAAATTGCACTTTCAAGAATAGCTCAAAAGTTAGGTGGTGCACATGCATCACTTCTTACTAGCTTAATTTGTTTCAGCTCCTCCTCCATTCCTTTGACTGGTGTGGAAGAAATTGCAGCCATAATCTCTAAAATTAGGGTTTGAAAATGAAGAACAGGGTACCTCGACAAGTAACACTTCGCACTATTCAACTTAGGGTTTCTGACAACACGCTAAAAAGTTTTTTGAAAAAAACTTTACTAAGATCAATTCTGCAACTTCTTTGATGGCTCTGTGAATTCTAAAAATCACAAGGTAAAATGAAGAATAAACTATTCGTCCTCATATAGACTCAAAAGGTCAAAGTAGGTAAGCAATAAATATTCTGCCCATTAGGTTAGTTCAAGCTAGCTGTCATTGTCCGACTAACACAAATTTCATACCACTTAGCTTACCATACTCAGCCATCACACAACTTACTCAGCCAACCAACTCGACACCTATAGTGCAATTAAATCTTCTTGGTACTTGTCACAAACATGTCCTGGTGCATCTCAACATATACAGATATGGACTTTGGCACATTTATATGTTGGGAACTAATGTAAGATTTGAAATTTAAATGCAGTTCCTTACATGCCTCTATTGCTCAGTGAGAGATGGTGTGATCACCTGATCCATTAGATTGGGTGACCTCAGCTTCAGTGGTTTCACTTCTACTCAGCTCTATTTTCCTTACCCATGTCTAGTTCATCTGTTCTCTTATCTCTTCAATAATAGGAGAAGGAACTCTTGTCCTACGCTCTCTTTTAGTGTGACCTATCTTCAAAAAACTAAAATAGACTAGGCTTCCATTCATCCAACTCTTAGATTTCCCTCTGAAATGTGTCTTTAAGCAATCTTCAGGTGCATGTCCATATTCTTCACAGTAATGAAAACTCTACCTTGTGTTATAATCCTAGTTGTAAGTGTTGCCTTTCCTAGGTGCTTTTGTTTGTGTCTTTGATGTCCATTGTTGTTTAGCATTGGATCTACAGTCTTGTGCTTTATAACCATGTTTCTGACACTTGTAACAATAACCATTAAATCTTGGTTTGGGAGGTGCATCACTCACTTCAGCCCAACATTCATGTGCTTTATGTCCAAATTTATTGCAATTAAAATAGTAACCATTGAAATTAGGTTTAGGATTGGAATTACCCTTCTTGCTTCGACAAATGTTTTCTGTATGACCTGGTTTTCCACAGTGGTGAAAAATAGGCTTGTTGTGCTTTATCTTTGTATTCCTCCTTTCACCATTCTTAGATGATTCTCCTTTCTCAGTTGATGTCTTTGGTTTAGTGTGACCTAATCCAAAAGAATCCTTTGGCCTTCTTGATGCTTCCATCAGATTCTCAAAATGAGTCAAGGCTTCATTAGGTTTATTCAGCCTTTCATTCAGTTCCTTCTCAGATGTCAAATCATCTTTCAATTGATTGTTATCATATCTTAGATTCATCATTTCCATATCTTTCCTACTAATCTCCTGATTTGAAAGTAGCAGTTGATTTCCCATGTCAATGTGATTGATTGTCATCATTTTCACACCATGTGTCCTTTCATCAAGTCTAACAGTTATCACTCTTTTATCTTCTTCTGCCATAGCTTTGTCAACTTCAGCTTTCTTCTTTTGTTCCACTACTTCACATAGTCTCATTGTCTGCATTTCTTGTTCTCTTTTCAATTTTTTGACTTCTTCACACAATACATTGTTCTTTTCCAGTAGATCTACAATTGTTGCATTTCTCTCAGTAGAATCTCCATTCTAAAATAGATTTGCAGTGTCATCTTCCTGGTAATGAGTATCATTCATTTGTTTGGCCAAATCTTTCCTAGCTGTCAATGATTTCTTCAATTCCTGTCTTGCTATCTCAAGCTGATATAATGCTAGTTGAATCTTGATCTTCTGACTCTCAATGACTTTACCCAACTTGTAAACCTCCATCTTAAGATCTGTTTCACAAGCTAATTAAAAGCTTTTGTAGGTGATCTGTGCTCTGATACCGATTGTTGGAAGTACAATAATGGGGAAAGCAAGATACTGAGAGGAGGGGGGGGTGAATCAGATCTTAAAACTTAACCACTTAAAACAAATTGATCCACATTCATACATATATGAATTTAACCTAACATCAGATAGTATACATAGCATGAAATATATAAATCATAACATAGAATTTTGGTAACCCAAAAACCCAAATAGGTAAAATTGGGGTGGGGATGACACCCAAAAAATCTTCACTACTGCAAGAAAAAAGTGTGCATGTTAAGGCTACAAGAGTTTGATTACAAAATGCAATCTACCTGGTTAAAGGTCTGTTCGGTTAAGAGCTAAAGATCATTGCAATCTACCTTGTCAAAGGATTTCAACTTACAATAAAGTAAGCACTCAGCTAAGAGATTTAAAATAGTCTGCTAGAACCACTCTGTTAAGAGATTTCACCTGATACACTTGTTAGAATGTTTCAAGTAGTGATCCTTTGTTATGCACTCAGATTCTAATGATGGATCTGCTCTTTCCAATACCTTCTGTGATCTCACAATCTGATATGTCTTTACTCTACTTTTTACTACTCTATCATTCTTCTTGATCTAGGCTTCTTCACAAAATAACTCACTGTTCATCTTTCATGAACAAAACACCTTCTCTCTCTCTCTCTCTCTCTCTCTCTCTCTCTCTCTCTCTCTCTCTCTCTCTCTCTCTCTCTCTCTCTCTCTCNATGAACAAAACACCCTCTCTCTCTCTCTCTCTCTCTCTCTCTCTCTCTCTCTCTCTCTCTCTCTCTCTCTCTCTCTCTCTCTCTCTCTCCCTCTCCCTCTCTCTTTCTTAGGGTTAGAAGCAATCTTATATGTCTTTTCAGATCTGGCAGCGAGATCTAGATCAACGATCAATATCTATTATTTATGCCCCCAATGCATTCTGATTTTCTAATTGGCTCCTTGCCATGCATAGTATAAAACAATTAAATGCGTAATTAAATTAGTAGAAAAATATTAAATACATACATATGTCAGCCCAAATCTCATACAAGTCATCCTAAACATTTCACATCAAAGTTTGAATCAATCCTAACATGTATGCAAAAATTGTTCTTCTTGGCACTTAACATCTCTGTCGCTTGACACTTAATATTCTATCCGGCTTGGCATAATGTAACTCAACAACCTAAAACTTTCTCGGTAATGTTGCCCAGCCTTGAATGTTTAGTTTGACCACAGTGGTAACCAACTAAAACTACCTAAGTAAATGACTAATTGTTGGTCACTAATCATCAACAAAACTTAGGGATTAACACCAAAGACCTATGAATGGGCCAAGAACATAGACAAGAGTCTAAGTGAATGTATGGGAAGATCCTAAGTAGGGGTTTGGGATTCTAGGAGGAAATCTAGTGAAGAAGTCTAGGCAATTGAAGAGCTAGTTGGACTAGTTGTGCCTAGAAGTGTTTGTATCTTCAACAAATCAACTATACCTTGGAGGAGAAGTTGATAGTGAGGATCTTGGAGATCCAAATTGGAGAAGAACACAAGGAGAACTAATCATTGGATGATTAGAAGAGATTAAGAGTACTTTGGGGGAAAGAAGTCACTAGAGCCCTAAACCCTCTACATCAGAGTGGTACCAGAGCCATAAATTAATAGTTTGGTGTATGTCTGAAGAAGTAGGAAGCCATAAGGTTGACATCATGCCACCTAAGGCAATGATTAATGATGCCATAGTGGACTTGGTCCAAGAACTATTGGAAAAATCAAACTTGACAGAGACAAAGAGTAAAAATAAGATTACTAAATGGGGAGATGAGAGTGATGAAGATAATGAAAGTCAGATAGAAGAGACATCTAACAAAGGTAAGGAACCTGAGATGGATAAAGATCAAAAGGTATTATTGGATGCCTTTAAGTCCATTAATAAAGACAGAATGGAGCATATACCTTACTACTATGGCAGCTTTAATGGTGAGGAGTTATTGGATTGGCTAGAGGCCATAGACAACCAGTTTGATTACAAGGAGGTATCAGAGGAAACGAGAGTTAGCTATGCCAAGGCTAGACTCAAAGGATCTACATTGGTGTGGTGGAACATGATGCAGGATGATAGAGTAACAAATGGAAAGAAGAAGATATTTTCTTGGGAGAGGATGAAGATTAGATTGAGGGCACAATTCTTTCCTACTGACTATGAGATTTAGACGTATCAAAAGTTGTAGAACTTGAGACAAAAGGAGATGACAGTGAGTGCCTATATTGAGGAGTTTCACAAACTGAGCCTAAGGGCTAGAAGACAACAAGAATAAATTTAGAAGGTGGCAAGGTATCTCAATGGGTTGAGAAAAGGGATACAAGATGAAATTAGTATGATGGCTCCTGACAGTATGCACAAGTAATTGCAGTTAGCCTTCAGACCAGAGGATAAGGCTAGAAGGAGGAATGACTTCCATCAAAGAGGAAGAGGTGGTAACAATAACATAGGTTTTAGAGGCAGGAGTAATTTTGGTAGAGGACAAAGCCCAAATAGACCAGAGGAGAATTAGTCTATGGATTACAGTGGAGGTAATCATTTGAAAGGATCTTTTCAAAGAAGGGGATACAGAGGAAGAGGACCACCAAGAGGTAGGTTTCAGTCTCAAGGAAGATCTAATTCAGTCTTCACTGGAAGCTATTATAATTGCAATCAAGTGGGTCACACAATGGGTAGATGTCCTGAAAAGGATACCTCATCTTCTATGAGAGATAGAAGGAATCAGTTGGTATAAGAGGATGATACAAAAAGTGTCACTTCTCCCATTTCCAAGGCAGGGCCAGTAATAGATGGAGAGAATCTAATGCTGAGAAGGACTTTGTTGAAAGTACCTAACACTATAGAGCCACCTCAAAGAAAGAATTTGTTTAAGACAACTTGTAGGTCTCATGGGAAGGTTTGCAAAGTGATAGTGGACTCTGTATCCACTGAGAATATAGTATCAACAAAGATGGTGGAAAAAATAAAGCTTAGAAGGATACCTCATACCACACCCTATAAATTTTCATGTTAAAAAAGGGTCAAAAAATAGTGGTAGATGAACAAACCTTGGTGGATTTTGAAATAGGTGAGTATAAGGACAAGGTCCTATGTGACATATTACCCATGGATGCATGTCATATTCTTTTAGGGCATCCTTGGCAATATGATGTGAAGGCTATCCATGACGGAGAAAAGAACAACTATGTTATCACCAAGCTAGGGAAGAAGTTTCAAATGGATCCATTGTAGGAACCTAATGAGGAGAAGCATGTGGGAACTATTGTGATTCTCTTGAGTGGAAAGGAGTTTCTAAAAGCTATGAAGAAGGAGAAAGGATTTTGTTGTGCAGTGATAGTGAAGCCAAAGGAGGAGACCAAAGAGAAAGACAACATGCCACCAGAGGTACAAGAATTGTTGGAAAGATATCATGACATAGTGGATAATGGTTTTTCAAGTTCACTACCACCCATGAGGGATGTGAGTCATCAGATAGACCTCATTTCTGGAGCAAATTTTCCAAACAAAGCAGCATATAAGATGACACCTAGTCAAAATGCAGAGATAGAAAAATAGATTCAAGATTTGTTGGAAAAAGGACTAATAAGGAAGAGTTTGAGTCCTTGTGATGTGCCAACTATCCTTGCACCTAAGAAGGATGGAAAATGGATAATTTCTACAAACTCCAGGGCTATAAACAAGATTACAAATAGATATAGATTCCCAATGCCCTGGATTGAGGATTTGATGGACAATTTGGAGGTTCATGTTATTTTTCCAAGGTGGATTTGAAGTCAGGATAACACCAAATTAGGGTTAGGCCTAGTGATGAGTGGAAAATAGCCTTCAAGACCAATGAAGGGTTGTATGAGTGGCTAGTAATTCCCTTTGGCCTAAGTAATGCACATAGCACATTCATGAGGCTCATGAATGAAGTGCTAATAGATTTTATTGGTAAGTTTGTAATAGTATATCTTGATGACATTTTGATATTTAGCAGGTCCAAAGAGGAGCATATGAAGCATTTGGAGATGGTCTTGAGGAGGCTACATCAAGAGAATTTGATGATCAATCAAGAAAAGTGTGAGTTCCTAAAAATTGAATTAGTTTATCTTGGTTTTGTGGTTGCTAATGGATGCATGCAGATGGACCCTGATAAGGTTAAGTCAATTTTGGAATGGCCTACACCTAGGTCCATAGGGGATGTTATGATTTTTCATGGATTATCCTCCTACTATAGGAAATTTGTAAGAAATTTCAGTCATGTATGTGCCCCTATCCTCAACACTATCAAAGGTGAAATCAAATGTCAGTTTAAATGGACTATAGCAGCAGACCAAGGATTTGAAATGTTGAAAAAGAGGATAGCAAAGTTACCTACCCTTAGGTTTCCCAATTTTAATCAACTAATTATGGTGGAGTGTGATGCTAGCAAGCTAGCTATTGGAGTAGTGTTAAGCCAAGAGGGACACCCTGTGGCATTATTTTCAAAGAAGTTAAATGAGGCCAAAAAAAATTACTCACCTATTATTTGGAGTTGTATGATATGGTACAAGCCCTAAAAAAATGGAGATACTATCTCTTACCTAGGGAATTTGTGGTCTACATTGATAACCATGCTCTAAGTTTCTTGAATGGGCAAGAAAAATTGAATCAGAGGCACCTACAGTGGGTAGAATATCTGCAAGCCTACACATTTTTCATTAAACATAAGAAAGGGGTTAGCAACAAGGTTGCAGATGCTCTTAGCAGAAGAGTCTTAACCATACAGGAGATACAATTACAAAGTGTAGGGATGGATGATTTGAAAGACCTCTATAAGGAGGAAAAAGATTTCAAAGATGTCTATGAGGCATGTGTGAAGTTCCAACAAGGATTTAAAGTGGAGTTCACTGAGTTTATGTTGTAGGAAGGACTATTTTTTAAAGGACACCTCATGTGTATACCCCAGTGCTCATTGAGGGAAAATATTGTGAAGGAGAAACATCAAGGAAGCTTGGGAGACCACTTTGGAGTGGATAAAACATTGGAACAGGTGAATAGGCATTACTATTGGCCTAAGTTATAGTCAGATGTTAGAAAAGTTATAGAGTAATGTCAGATTTGTCAGAGGGAAAAAGGAAAAAGTAGCAACAATGGGTTGTACCAACCCCTCTCCATACCCCAAAGGCCTTGGGAGTGCCTCAATATGGACTTTGTTTTGGGGTTACCAAAGATACCAAGGGGTCATGACAATGTATTTATGGTGGTGGACCATTTTATAAAAATGTCTCACTTCATTCCATGTAAGAAAATGAATGATGCTTCTTAAATTACAAGTCTATTCTTCAGAGACATTGTAAGGATCCATGGATTGCCACTAAATATAGTAAGTGACAGAGATAGTAAGTTTGTGGGTCACTTTTGGAGGACCCTTTGGAAGATGTTGGGTAAAAATTTGTCTTTCTCTTTAGCCTACCATCCACAGTCAGATGGGAAAATGGAGGTAGTTAATAGGTCACTTGTGAACTTGCTAAGATGCTTGACTAAGAAACATGGACAGTCATGGGATCACATCATAGGGCAGGTAGAATTTTCCTGTAATGATTCCATTAATAGGAGTACTAGTAAAATCCCCTTTGAAATAGTATATGGGATCAATCCTAGAGGAATCTTAGAGTTGAGGGATCTCATTTTGAAGTACAAAAGGAGTGCCCAAGGGGATTCATTTGCATAACAGATGAAGGAGCTTCATGATCAAGTCAACAAGACTTTACAAAAGCAAGTGGAGAAGTAAATGTCCAAGGTTGATCAGACAAGAAGATATTTGTAGTTCAAGGTGGGGGATCTAGTAATTGCCTATCTTAGGAAGGAAAGGCTACCCAAGGGTCATCCAACTAAGCTACTCATGAAGAAGATAGGACCATTGAGGATTTTGCATAAGTATGGCAAGAATGCCTATGAGGTGGAGTTGCCTCCTGATTTGGGAATTTTACCCATTTTCAATGTTTGTGACCTGTATCCCTACAAGGGACCATATCTAGACATAGGTCAGCCCACTCTTGCATATTTAGGGGATGATGATTGGGTGAAAGACTTTCCTACCAAAATTCCACTAAAATTGGAAAGTATACTGGATTCTAAGGTGATCAAGAAGACAAGGAAGGGTAACTACAAGGAGTACCTCATCAAGTGGCAGGGACCACCTAAAGCTGAGGCCACTTGGATGACAAAGGCAGACATTCTGAAGCATGGGGTCACCATTGAAGACCTCCTAACTCAAGGGACTTGAGTTTTTTTTCCCAGGGGAGTATGGTGCAGAGCACCTCCCATTTTGATATGTTAGTGTGTTTTACAGTTGTAATAGGTGTTGTTGTGTGGATTGGAATAAGATCTAATAGGTTGGATACAAGGTTGATAAATTTCATGTTTGTAAGAGCCAAGAGTGATAATTAGGTGTTTTATGGTTGTAATAGGTTTTTTTGTGTGGATTGGAATAAGATCCAATAGCTTGGATACAAGGTTGATCAAGTTCATGTTTGTAAGAGCCAAGAGTGCTTATTAGGTGTTTTATGATCATTTTGACCTGGAAAGACAAAATGTGTTATTTTTGGTTATCTTGAGTTTAGGATGTGTCTTTGGATCCTAAAAATCCTAATTATGTTCATAGAAGTAAACCATGACCATCGAGTTTACAAAATAAGTCAAATTGCTCAAAATGTAAAAGTTGCTAGCAACTTTGAAAAGTTGCTTGAGCAACTTTTGCAACTTATTAACAAGAAGTTGAAAAATCAAGTTAGAGAGGTTGTAACTAATTATGCTTGGTATATGAGCTTGGATTTGATGTTTTTGAAAGGTTAATGAAGTTTTGAATTGCAGAAATTGTTATTGGTACTTTTGTATAGATGCTTGTAACTGTATTTTGTGATTCACAAAGTTTTTTTTGCATTCTATACAGTTGTGTATAGATTGGGAGAGGAGATTGGACCCCATGGGGGTGTAGAGTTTTAAAATATATTTCTTTTTCATATTTTATATTTCTTTGAAGTTATAGGAGTAGAGAGTTACATTAATTTTAAAGTCTTTGGTCTGCAAGTGACATTCACAATGTTGCAGAGTTAGAAATGGCTCTAACCTAAGAACCCACCGATATAATTGAATAAAAACATGGGGAAATTAGGGTTAGATTCTATAAATAATGTTTTTTCTTACATTTTTTTTGTTACAATGGATTTCCTAGACTGAATGGGAAACCCTATGGCTGACTGTTGAATACAGGTGAGCCTGGACAGGGTGAAGAAGGATTTGGTTCGAGCACCCATGATCTTGGGAAAAATAATTAGAGGCATTTGAAAAATATCTAGATAGTCTCCTTGAAGGATTAAAATGTGGGAGGAGGTGAAATGAAGTTTGGAGATCAATTTAGTGACAATTGACCAAGACTAGTTTAGAGGCCTAATTAATAGGCTGAAAACTAGGGCCTGATAGAAACTAGGGTTGTGGGTGCATCCAAGAGCTAAGATTTTAGATTTTTATAGGGTTGATAGATAAATTGAATATTTAAAGGTCTTCTATGGGGTTGTTTGGAGGATTTGGGAGCATTAGCCCAAAAATGGTGAAATTAGACCTACTAGGAAACAAGCTAATTAGGCCTCCTAGTGAATTTGATGCCAAATGAATTGCTAAAGTATCTAGAAATGTGGGAAAGGGTTTCAAAAACCTATGAATGGGACAAGAACATAGAAAATATTCTAAGTGAATGTATGGGAATATTCTAAGAAGGGTTTTGGGATTTTAGGAGGAAATCTAGTGAAGAAGTCTAGGCAATTGAAGAACTAGTTGGACTAGCTATGCCTAGAAGTGTTTGAATCTTCAACAAATCAACCATACCTTGGAGACAAAGTTGATAGTGAGGATCTTGGAGATACAAATTGGAGAAGAACACAAAGAGAACTAATCATTGGATGATTAGAAGAGATTAGGATTACTTTGGGGGAAAGAAGTCACTAGAGCCCTAAAACCTCTGCATCAAAACATAATCTATCTTAGCTTGCTAGGAGTCCACGTCATACTCCCCAAATCATCACTTCAGTCTAACAGATCTATATGAATTTTCTACTACTGTCGCATGTCTTTATTTTACTATAACTCTCTGTAAACTTTACCAAATAAAATTGATCTTAGATTAAGGTCATACATACTGATGACATGTAACTGATTGAGTGTTTGATAATGTTAAGTTGAAGATAATGCAAAGAATTAAATCAGTTAATGGTTTGTATTTTCATTCATGTCAACTTGATATCATTTGTATGGTCATGAACATAATTCCAAAGACTTCAGATAATAATAGAATAGAGATTATGCTTTTAGCAATACATAAAAGTCAAGTATTCACTAAGTGATAGATAACACTGAAAAAGTGCACACCATCGGTAAAGGCAAAGAAGAATAGTCATAGTGATACCCGATGAGTTGAATGCAGTGTTTCCTAATGAAGCAAAACCACAGGATGCCTGACGAGCTGAAAACATAGTTTCCCGATGAGTAAAAATCTAATCATGCCTGACAGACGGAGATCCCGAAGCTTACTGGAGTCATGCTGACGGAACTGCCAGTTGTCACTGACAACTAACTAAAGAATTGACCAAAGGAATAGAGAGTTTAGAAAATGACAAAATATCTAGCTGGCAAGAGCTAAAAGATAGACTTAACTGGTTGTTTTCTTTGTTTTATTCGACTAGAGTTAAGTAATTGTTTTAAAGAATATTTGTATAGATGGCAAGAAGATAGCTACGAGATAAATTAGGAGTTATGCTTTAAATCAAATTGGCTGGATTGTTTTTCATGCCAAGAATCAAGAATCAAGAAACAATTAATATCATGTCTATATAAGAGACAAGCTTAATTAATTTTCAAAACAACACATTCACGGAAAGGGGATTAAGGGGAGTGAATGAAAAGAGGATGCTGAAGAGAAACTGATGAAGAAGAACTTCATACAATCTTGATCAATCAAGCTGAAGGAGAGCTAAATAATTTTGTAGACATCGATGAACAATGAAGCATAGCATCATAGAGAAAAAAGTGGGGAGCACAAACAATTGAATTGATACATTGATCAGAGAGGTAATGTACTTAAATAGATCTGAAAATCTACAATTCAAAGTTGCATTAGAAACAGGTCCTAGTGTTTTAGTTTAACCATTGAAGCATCAAGTCTCTTAAATAGAGTAGGACTTAATAGTCTTCTATATATTGAGGTACATCCCAAGGAGTGCCAAAAAGGTTGATTCATGAAAGTAGCATTGGACTTTCCCGATACCTATTGATAGTCTAAGAAGGAGGTTGATTCAAGGATGGTGGCAATAGATGCCCGATACTAAGTGACAACCTCTATGTATAAAATCCTCTAACAAGGTAGCACTTAATAGTGTGTTTGTAACCTTTAACATGGTTGGCTCCTAATAGGGCTTACTTTAGAAGAGTGAAAATCTGGGGTATCGGTCCCAGTGGTTTTTCCCTTAACAAGGTTTCCACGTTAAAAATTCATGTGCTATGTGTGTATGATTCATTTATTTATTATTTTGTATCTGACATAATTAAAACTAGGTTGATCAGTATACTCTTCTTATTTACTAATTTTCAGTAAATAGTTATACTGCTTATTGGTAATCAAGGAGAATAAGGACAGACAAGTAAAACTGACAAACAGTTAATCATTATAAGTATTTCATGGCATGCATCTTGTAAAGACTTAATAATCTGAGGTTTATTTGATTGGTGGTTAATGTTTGAAGAATAAATTTTTGAGGCCACTGATTCACCCCCCCTCTCAATTATTACTAACAATTGGTATCAGAAAGGAAGGTTTCAAGACCTAAGTCAAGATCAAAAGATGAACAGATGAGATGTGCCCAAGTTGAACAAAGACATCTTTTCTTCATGGCAAAGTAGGATAAGAATCAACTTATCAGGTATTGGTAATGATGTTACTCAATTCCTAGATACTAAATATGTGTTTCCTATAGGAGTATTGACAGTAGATCAATTAAGAGAGAAGCATGAACACAACTGCATGGTTATAGAGCTTTCTTCCTCACTCTCTGATGCTGAATTTGAAGATGTCAAGGATTGCAAAAATGCAAAGAAGATGTGGGACAAATAGAAGCTTGTACATGGAGGTGATACAAATGTTTTGAGAGCCAAGGTAGAAAGCCTTAGAGGAAAATTTGATGATCTCAGAATGAAAGAAGGAGAAAACATCACACAGTAAAGCACAAGAATAAAATAAGTAGTCAATGCTATACGAGGAGTTGGAGGTGTACTAGAAGAAGAGACAGTGGTAAGTAAAATATTAAGAACCTTACTGCTTGTATATGCTATTAGAGTTTCTATCATTCAAGAAATGAGAGCAGTAGAAAACAATATAGTTACTCTTGATAGTTTAATTGGTAGACTGATTTCATTTGAGATGAATATCTTTGATAATAGTTTCTTACCAAACTTAGAGTCTGCATTTAAGTCTTCTATGAGAATAAACAAATCAAATCAAAAACACACATCTAGAAGAGATAGTGAAAGTGAAAGTAAAGAAGAAGATCTAGATGAAATAGAAGCACTTATGGCAAGAAGAATGCAAAGAGGTAGAGGTAAATACAAAGGAAAGTTACCACTTGTATGTTTTAATTATAAAGAGATTGGACACTTTGTTGCAAGATGTCCTAACAGAAGAAAAGATGACAGAAGTAATAACAGATCTTTTGAGAAGAAATCTGATAGACGTGATAACAAAGATTACAGAGGTTACCAAAAATAAAAAAGAAGAGATACTTGAGACTACAAGGACAAAGACAAGAAATCTAGTTACCTAGCTTCTTGCAAGGATGAAGATACTGACACCGAACCTGATGAAGACATCGAGATGGTATTTGTAGCTAGGAAGGATGATTCAGATGAAAATGAAAGGTATGTAGAAACTCCACTCATATCTAAGGTTAGAAAGAATGACATCTGGATTATAGATAGTGGCTGCACTCACCACATAACTGATGACAAAGAAAATTTAACCACTTTTGAGTATTATAGTGGTGGTACAGTAAGAATGGGTAATGATACACCTTGTGTAGTTGAAGGTAAAGGAACAATAATGTTGAATAACCTGATTAAATGTGAAAATTATTATTGGGTAAAAGGATTTAATTATAATTTGTTGAGTGTTTCTCAGCTAAATAATTCAGGTCACAGAGTAGCATTTAAGAATAAGAAGGAAAAGATCTTCAATGAATCAGGAAAACTGATTGGTACTGGTGAACAGACTAAAGGTAACTTATTCTATCTGAATGATACTAACACCACTTGCTTAATGACTAGAAACGAGGACATATGGTTGTGGCACAAAATATTGTGTCATGTGAATTTTGACAACATGATGAAAATAAGCAGAAGGAGAAATGTAAGAGGCTTATCGACAATGACAAAGCTAGACAACATCATTGCAAGAATTGTCAAAAAGGTAAAATGACTAAGTCTAGTTTTAAAAGTAAAACCCATACATCTGATGACATTCTAATCATGCCTAATGGACGGAGATCCCAAAGCTTACTGGAGTCATGCAGACGGAACTGCCAGTTGTCACTGACAACTAACTAAAGAATTGACCAAAGGAATAGAGAGTTTAGAAAATGACAAAATATCTAGCTGGCAAGAGCTAAAAGATAGACTTAACTGGTTGTTTTCTTTGTTTTATTCGACCAGAGTTAAGTAATTGTTTTAAAGAATATTTGTACAGATGGAAAGAAGATAGCTACGAGATAAATAAGGAGTTATGCTTTAAATCAAATTGGCTGGATTGTTTTTCACGCCAAGAATCAAGAATCAAGAATCAAGAAACAATTAATATCATGTCTATATAAGAGACAAGCTTAATTAATTTTCAAAAAAACACATTCACAGAAAGGTGATTAAGGGGAATGAATGAAAAGAGGATGCTGAAGAGAAACTGATGAAGAAGAACTTCATACAATCCTGATCAATCAAGCTGAAGGAGAGCTAAATAATTTTGCAGACACCAATGAATAGTGAAGCACAACATCATAGAGAAAAAAGTGTGGAGCACAAACAATTGAATTGATACATTGATCAGAGAGGTAATATACTTAAATAGATCTAAAAATCTACAATTCAAAGTTTCATTAGAAACAGGTCATAGTGTTTTAGTTTAACCATTGAAGCATCAAGTCTCTTAAATAGAGTAGGACTTAACAATCTTCTATATATTGAGGTACATCCCAAGGAGTGCCAAAAAGGTTGATTCATGAAAGTAGCATTGGAATTTCTCGATGCCTATTGATAGTCTAAGAAGGAGGTTGATTCAAGGATGGTAGCAATAAATGCCCGATACTAAGTGACAACCTCTATGTATAAAATCCTCTAACAAGGTAGCACTTAACAGTGTGTTTATAACCTTTAACATGGTTGGCTCCTAATAGGGCTCACTTTAGAAGAGTGAAAGTCTAGGGTACCGGTCCTAGTGGTTTTTCCCTTAACAGGGTTTCCACGTTAAAAATTCATGTGTTATGTGTGTATGATTAATTTATTTATTGTTTTGTATTTGACATAGTTAACACTGGGTTGATCAGTATACTCTTCTTATTTACTGAGTTTCAGTAAATAGTTATACTGCTTATTGGTAATCAAGGAGAATAAGGATAGACAAGTAAAAATGACAAACAGTTAATCATTATAAGTATTTCATGGCATGCATCTTGTAGGGACTTAATAATTTGAGGTTTATTTGATTGGTGGTTAATGTTTGAAGAATAAATTTTTGAGGCCACTGATTCACCCCCCCTCTCAATTATTACTAACAATTGGTATCAAAAAGGAAGGTTTCAAGACCTAAGTCAAGATCACAAGATGAACAGATGAGATGTGCCCAAGTTGAACAAAGACAACTTTTCTTCATGGAAAAGTAGAATAAGAATCCACTTATCAGGTATTGGTAATGATGTTACACAATTCCTAGATACTGAATATGTGTTTCCTATAGGAGTATTGACAGTAGATCAATTAAGAGAGAAGCATGAACACAACTGCATGGTTATAGAGCTTTCTTCCTCACTCTCTGATGCTGAATTTGAAGATTTCAAGGATTACAAAACTGCAAAGAAGACGTGGGACAAATAGAAGCTTGTACATGGAGGTGATACAAATTTTCTAAGAGCCAAGGTAGAAATCCGTAGAGGAAAATTTAATGATCTCAGAATGAAAGAAGGAGAAAACATCACACAGTAAAGCACAAGAATAAAATAAGTAGTCAATGCTATACAAGGAGTTGGAGGTGTACTAGAAGAAGAGACAGTGGTAAGTAAAATCTTAAGAACCTTACTGCTTGTATATGCTATTAGAGTTTCTATCATTCAAGAAATGAGAGTAGTAGAAAACAATATATTTACTCTTGATAGTTTAATTGGTAGACTGATTTCATTTGAGATGAATATCTTTGATAATAGTGTCTTACCAAACTTAGAGTCTGCATTTAAGTCTTTTATGAGAATAAACAAATCAAGTCAAAAACACACATCTAGAAGAGATAGTGAAAGTGAAAGTGAAGAAGAAGATCTAGATGAAATAGAAGCACTTATGGCAAGAAGAATGCAAAGAGGTAGAGGTAAATAAAAAGGAAAGTTACCACTTGTATGTTTTAATTATAAAGAGATTGGACACTTTGGTGCAAGATGTCCTAACAGAAGAAAAGATGAAAAAAGTAATAACAGATCTTTTGAGAAGAAATCTGACAGACGTGATAACAAAGATTACAAAGGTTACCAACAATAAAAAAGAAGAGATACTTGAGACTACAAGGACAAAGACAAGAAATCTAGTTACCTAGCTTCTTGCAAGGATGACGATACTGACACCGAACTTGATGAAGACATCGAGATGGTATTTGTAGCTGTGAAGGATGATTCAGATGAAAATGAAAGGTATGTAGAAACTCCACTCATATCTAAGGTTAGCAAGAATGACATCTAGATTATAGATATAAGTGGCTGCACTCACCACATGACCGATGACAAAGAAAATTTTAACACTTTTGAGTATTATAATGGTGGTACAGTAAGAATGGGTAATGATACACCTTGTGTAGTTGAAGGTAAAGGAACAATAATGTTGAATAACCTGATTAAATGTGAAAATGCTTATTGGCTAAAAGGATTGAATTATAATTTGTTGAGTGTTTCTCAGCTAAATAATTCAGGTCACAGAGTAGGATTTGAGAATAAGAAGGAAAAGATCTTCAATGAATCAGGAAAACTGATTGGTACCGGTGAACAAACTAAAGGTAACTTATTCTATCTGAATGATACTAACACCACTTTCTTAATGACTAGAAATGAGGACATATGGTTGTGGCACAAAATATTGTGTCATGTGAATTTTGACAACATGATGAAAATAAGCA
>MU226606.1:140460-163635 GCA_018584345.1 Thuja plicata
AGATAGATATTTTATTCTCTTTGTTGATGATTACTCTAGAATGATGACAGTCATGTTTCTTAAAGATAAATATGAAGCATTCAAGATGTTTAAATGGTATAAGGCTATGGTAGAGAAACAAAGTGGTTGGGATTTGAAATGTTTGAGATTAGATAGAGGAGGAGAATTTATATCAGATGAATTCACTAATTTCTGTAATGAGCATGGTATAAAAAGACAAGTTTCTGCACCAAGAACACCACAACAAAATGGTATTGCTGAGAGAAGGAACAAATCAATAGTTGATTGTGCTAGAACACTAATGATAGAGAAAGGCATCACCCAAATCTTCTGGAGGGAAGCTATCAGTACTACTTTCTACACACTTAACAGAGTACAATTAAAGGACACAAAGAAGACACCTTATGAGCTATGGTATGGTAAAACACCCAATGTAAGTTACTTCAAAATCTTTGGAAGTTAATGTTATGTCTTTAAGGATGATAGAAATGGAAAGCTTGATGCCAAGAGTGATGAAGGTATTTTTATAGGGTATTCCACCAAAAGCAAAGCTTATAAATGTCTCATCAGGCTTCTAAAAAAATTGTTGAAAGTGAAAATGTAAAGATAGATGAATTTGCAGAAAAGATTGAGCTGGAAAGCACAAAAGAACTAGAGGAGTAAAAAAAGTTTGTATACTATGAAGAACTCAAAAATCTACCCGAGAAACAATGCTTAATTATAGAATAACAAAATGTTGCAACCGACGGTTTGACTGCTGTTACCGACGGTCAGGATAATAATCAGAATAATGTGCAAGGTGATGAAGAATAGAATGAAGATCAAAATAATGATCAAGTTGTTACACAAAGAGATATACATGTACTTGCAACATATGTAAGAAGGAACCATCTAGAGATCCAGATCATAGGAGATAAGAAAGCTGGTACAAGAACAAGAAGTAAGTCTTTAAACTCAAATTGTTTAATTTGTGAGTTTGATCCAAGATCTGTCAATGCTGTAATTGATAATGAAGAATGGATAAGTGCTATGAATGATGAGATTGAATAGATTGAGAAGAAAAAGATATGGTCACTTGTGCCAAGACTAGATGACAAGAATGTCATTGGTACAAAATGGATATTCAGGAATAAGCTGAACGAGAATGGAGAAGTCACAAGAAACAAAGCAAGACTAGTATGCAAGGGGTATGCACAAGAAGAAGATATAGACTACAAAGAGACCTTTTCACCCGTTGCTAGGCTACAAGGAGTAATAATATTTCTTGCTTATGCTGCATTCAAAGGATTCAAAGTATATCAAATGGATGTCAAGTCAGCATTCCTAAATGGAATACTTGAAGAAGAGGTATAAATTGAGCAACTAGAAGGGTTTGTCAATCCAGACAAGAGAAAAATGGTATATAGAATTCACAAAGCCTTGTATGGATTGAAACAAGCTCCAAGAGCCTGGTATGTATGACTTCATTCCTATATTATAAGTATTGGATTTGTAAGGACTAGTGAAAACAGTAATCTTTATTTGAAGGAAGATATTGATGCTAACACTTTGATTGCTAAAATGTTTATTGATGAAATCATATTTGGAGGCAATGATATGCTATGAAAATCATTTGCTAATGAGATGAGCAAAGAGTTTGAGATGTCTATGTTTGGAGAGATCAAGTTCTTTCTTGGTCTACAGATCATTCAACAAAGTGAAGGTATTTTCATTACACAGTCCAAATACATCCAAGAGGTCCTGAAAATATTCAAGATGGAAGATTCCAAACTAGTTGGAACACTGGTGGCTACATGATGTAAGTTAACAAAGGAGGACAAGACAACAGAGGTAAATCTAACTTTGTATAGATCAATGATTGGAAAACTCATGCATGTTGTACACACTATACCAAATATTGCACATGTAGTAGGAATTATTGCTAGATTTTATACTTATAACCCTAGGGAATCACATATGACTGCTATGAAAAGAATTCTAAGATATCTAAAGAACACTGAGGAATTTGGCTTATGGTATAGAAGAGAAGGAAAATTTGAAGTTAAGGTGTTTACCGACACTGATTGGGCTAGAAATATTGATGATTGGAAGAGAACAACTGGAGGAGCATTCTTTATGGATTAGCAAGAAGCAAGGATGCATCTCTCAGTCTACTGTAGAAGTAGAATATGTTGTTCCTGCTGCAGATTGCTCAAATATTGCATGGATCAAACAGTTTCTGGAAGGTATGCATATGAAGATCTTAGAACTAGTGATTATATATAGTGATAACACTAGTGCAATAAACATTTCCAAGAATCCAGTCATGCATGGCAAGACTAAACACATTTCCATCAAGTATCATTATTTGAGAGAATAAGTTCAAGAAAAGAATGTGATACTTGAGTATGTGCAATCAAAAGAACAATTGGCTAATATCTTCACCAAGCCACTGCCCAAGGATACATTTGAGTACTTGATAAAGAGACTAGGGGTCAAACCCTTGTCTACCAGTCAGTAATATGACTGAAGGCTGCATCAACCTACATATTATAAGAATATCATTCATGTTGATGCAAGCAAAAAGATGAATTTCAAAGATACATCTATATACAGACAGGTATATATCAGAACTGAACACCAGAATATATTGTTGTATTGCTGATGGATAAGGGAAATTCAAGGAATATATTATGGATAGGAGAAAAATTATTGCTTGCCATAAATTTTAGATATTTTTAAAATAGTTTTTTGGCATTTCTATCAAAGTGAGAGAGATTATCCATATTATCACATTCTTAAGAAAAAGGGAGAGAGATTATCCATTATCAGATTACTCCAACAGGGAGAGATTATATCCAAAGGGAGAGAAATTTGTATAAAATATTACACAAAGGGAGAGTTCCTGAAAAGAGAAAATGACATCACAAAAGAGAGAACAACCACAAGAGAAAAATTAACACAAGAAGAAAACTCAACACATCAAAGAGCTGCAAGAATCAAATCTAAGTTAAAACAGAGCTTACTGGAGATCAGAAATTTATCAGTTATCAAACAAAAGATTGGTAGTTTGATGAATCTCAACTGTTGTATTTCATATTGTATTAGAAATAGTATAGTATGATAATATAGTATGTTTCCATCAATGCCAAAGGGAGAGATTGATGACATGTAACTGATTGAGTGTTTGATAATGTTAAGTTGAAGATAATGTAAAGCATTAAAATAGTTAATGGTTTGTATTTTCATTGATGTCAACTTGATATCATCTATATGGTCATGAACATAATGCCAAAGACTTCAGAGAATCAATAGAACAGAGGTTATGCTTTCAACAATACATAAAAGTCAAGTATTCACTAAATGATAGATAACACCGACGGAGTGCACACCATTGGTAAAGGAAAAGTAGAACAGTCACAATGATACCCAATGAGCTAAAGATGGTGTTGCCCGATGAAGCAAAACCACAGGATGCCCGATGAGCTGAAAACATAGTTTCCCGATGAGTAAAAATCTAATCATGCCCGATGGACGGAGATCCCAAAGCTTACAGGAGTCATGCCGAAAGAACTGTCAGTTGTCACCAACAACTAACTACAAAATTGACCAATGGAACAAAGACTTTAGAAAACAACAAAATATCTAGCTGGAAAGAGCTAAAAGATAGACTTAACTGGTTGTTTTCTTTGTTTTATTCGACCAGAGTTAAGTAATTGATTTAAATAATATTTGTACAGTTGGCAAGAAGATAACTATGAGATAAATCAAGAGTTATACTTTAAATCAAATTAGCTGGATTTTTTTTCACGCCAAGAATCAAGAATCAAGAAATAGTGAATATCATGTCTATATAAGAGACAAGATTAATTCATTTTCAAAACAACACATTAATGGAAAGGGGACTAAGGGGAGTGAATGATAAGAGGATGCTAAAGAGAAACTAATGAATAAGAACTTCATACAATCCTGATCAATCAAGTTGAAGGAGAGCTCAAGAATTCTGCAAACACCGACGAATAGTTAAGCACAACATCACAAAGTAGAAAGTGTGGAGCAAAAATAATTGAATTGATACATTGATCAGAGAGGTAATGTACTTAAATAGATCTAAAAATATGCAATTCAAAGTTGCATTATAAACAGGTCATAGTGTTTTAGTCTAACCATTGAAGCATCAAGTCTCTTAAACAGAGCAGGACTTAACAGTCTTCTATATATTGTTGTACATCCCAAGGAGTGCCAAAAAGGTTGATTCATGAAAGTAGCATTGGAATTTCCTGATGCCTATTGAAAGTATAAGAAGGAGGTTGATTCAAGGATGGTAGAAATAGATGCCCGATGCCAAGTGACAACCTCTATGTATAAAATCCTCTAACAAGGTCACACTTAATAGTGTGCTTGTAACCTTTAATAGGGTTGGCTCCTAACAGGGCTCACTTCAGAAGAGTGAAAATTTGGGGTATTGGTCCTAGTGGTTTTTCCCTTAATAGGGTTTCCACATTAAAAACTCATGTGTTATGTGTGTATGATTCATTTCTTTATTGTTTTGTATCTGACATAGTTAACACTGGGTTGATCGGTATACTCTACTTATTTACCAAGTTTTGGTAAATAGTTATACTTATCGGTAATCGAGGAGAATAAGGATAGACAAGGAAAACCGATAGACAGTTAATCATTATAAGTATTTCATGGCATGCATCTTGTAGGGACTTAATAATCTAAGGTTTATTTTATTGGTGGTTAATATTTGAAAGATAAATTTTTGAGGCCACTGATTCACCCCCCACCTCTTAGTTATTACTAACACATACTCTATAGTATCTTCCTCTAAGCTTGCACATCATAACTCGTCGATCTTGATCTTCGATACCCAAAATACCTCTATATTTTTTCTCTATGCTTAGTCGATCTCAAAATAGAATTACCAAAACTTAACTCCAAATCAATTGATCAATTTTCCAGATGTGTTGCCGTAAATGACAACCAAAAAGTGAATCATAACACAAAAAATTGATCACTTGCCAACAATCTCTCCCTTTGGCATTGTTGGCAACAGTTAACAAAAAATGACTAAGTGTTCCAACAAAACGAAAATTATCTCTTCTTCTTCCTCCTCTATTTTGTTTTTCTCTTCTCCCTTATACATTATCTTCTCCTCTTCTCCCCTATTCATTTTTCTCTTCTCTCTTCTCCCCCTTTTAAAATAATGACAAAGGTGCATAAAAGTAATAAAACTAGTGCTTGCTTACCAATTTTAGAATATCCTGAAAGGAATATTCCAATATCTTCACTTTTGTACTCCATGACTTAAGCAATAGTTTACTAACATGAATTAGTCCATTCAATTAAAATTATGATGTATCTACTTCTTTCAACTCTTTTGGCATAGAGTTAGCCAATGATTTTGCAGTTTTATCCATGTCAGATAAGTGAGCTTCAATAATTGATAGCTTAGGAGTGATTAAACTCTTCAGCAAACCAAACCTTGTCATGACTCTCCCTTTCTCAATATCTAATACATTTAGTTTAGCCAAAACTTGTTACTTCTTTGTCCAACGCCATTATAGATTGTGAAGAGGTCTCACAACTATCCATCATACTTTTCAAGGTTGCCATGTCCTTGGAAATAATGTCTTCAATGTTTTGAACATGCCTGATATGATTTATGCAATAAATGAATAGTGTTCTACCATGCGTAATATAACTCTTAGCATTTGTTGTAGTATTTCTTAGAATGCCCAAGTCCCATGAGATAGACTAGAAAACTTCAAACAGTTTCTTCTTTAAGTAGTTCTTCTCTACCTTTTCTTCTGTAATCTTTACCAAGTTCTCATAATGACCATCAAACTCATCAAGGGTCATCTTCAAGTTTCCTATATCATCTCTGATCTAGAAAACAATAGGTACTGGAAGCAATTTGTTTACAATATCAATTTCTCTAGTCATTACCTTAGTCTTCTTGTCACTCTTCTTCTTCGATCTCTCCTTTTATTTAGTAAGTGTGGTGAAATCTAAGCTCACCAGATCATCCTCATCCATACTATCAACATCAACATCAACATCAACATCTATAGGTTTTTCTTTCCTTTCCAAAAATAATATAGAAGATGTGTTTACCTCAATTTTGATTTCATCTTTTTCTTCTTCTTCTTTCTGTTCCATTTCTTTTTATACTTCCTCTCTCTTTTCTTCCTCTTTGCATTCTTCATTCTCTGCCATAGTACTGTCAATGTTTCCTTCAAAAGGGTCCTTCTCATCATGAGAAGTGTCAAGTGTCATAGGCACACCAGAAACATAGAAATCTGGTTGTGTGTCAAATTCGCTTCTCTCATTACTTGCCTTGACTATTTTTGAACTTTCTCCCATTCCTAAGGGTGTAGGCATTGTAGTCTTAGTAGGTGTAGTTTTCTCAGGGATAGTACTCATTAGTATCTGATCTAGTGCCTTTTGAGTTTCTTCAGTAACATCTTCATGCATTCTTTCCATAATCTTCACTAGCCTTGCCTTAGTCCTCAATAATGGTTTTAGTTCTTTGAATATTCTAACTCTCTCTTGTATAGATATCACAGGTAGCATCTTGTCAATCACTTGATTTGTGATAGTCTCATCTTCAATATGTGCTAGCTATTTCATTATCTCTAATCTCCCATACAACTCTTTAGATATACTGCCCTTAATCTCCATTAGATTAGTCTTAAAAACAAGTAAATGATTTACTACAATATCTTCAATCTTAAGTTTGCCAGTTTCTTCATACCTATCATAATATTTGTATATTGTAACCAGCTTTCCCTTCTCAATTTATCTCTTCTCAATCATTGTCAAGTCACGTTTCCACACAAGTTTATCACTTTCATCTTTCTTCTCTTTTCTCTCATTCCTTTGTTATTTAGGTGGTGATTTATGTTTGGTCTAGTTCTCACTCTAGGAACCAATTTTACTGCTTGCTAGGTTTGTTGTGATGAAGAAGGGGTGTCTACATCAATGACTGTAGTAGGTTCAGTAGCTGTCATCACAACTTCACGATGTGGAAGGGCTGGAATACTAGCACTTGCCAATCCAGAAGATCATTCTACCAGTTTCCTCTTTACTTCCCTTAACTCTTCCTTAGTCAGTCCTGCCTTAACTCCGCATTTATGAATAATGTTTTCAACTCTTCTTTTCCTCAAACCTCTAGTTTGTTCTTCTCTTACCTCAACTAATTTTTCTTCATAAGTACCCCATCTCTTCTTAGATGTATCTATCTTAGATGCTAGAACATGTTCATTCTGCATGGTTAGTACTTCTGAACTTACTTCATATCCCATAGGATAACACCAGTTCTTTCTTGGAACAACTGCCTCAAAGCATACACAATTGGTTTCAACCATGAAACAAATTGTATCCTTATATTTCTCAACAAAATCTTCAGGAATCCTGTATCTTTCTTTCATTTTCCTCTCAAGAATTTTGATCATTCCAAAGAGTTCTCCATCAACCCATGTGTTGTTCTATCTTTGATAACTCTATGAAATCTGAATACCAGTAGGTATCCCTATTCTCCAACCACTAGGGTGCATTCCTAGAAATCTGTGCTCAATGTGTATGTACATATGCATTAGCAGTGAACCAAATATGAAGGGTTTGGATTTGTCTTTCTTTATCAACTTCACATTTTCAAAAATGTGTTGTGCCAACACTTCACATAGGTTTTACTTTGTGTTTTCTTTCACCATTCTGTAGGCCATCATAATAACTCCAGCAGATATAGAATTAGGACTACTACTATAGTAGAATTTGTAACCAAGTATCATAGTAATAAATCTCACATCATGTTGAAAGATGTCATTCACTGTCATGGCCTGCCTATCCCATTTCACATGTGTTAGGGTTTTAACTTGATTCTTAACATGCTTCTCTTCTATAGGAATGACTACTGTATTATCTAATCTAGTAATCTCATGTATCAAGTTACTACATATCTTCACATGTTGTTCGCCTATCTAAATAAACTGCTAATGTACACTATTAAAAATATCTTAAACCATTCTTCTTCATTGAAATCGTGTAAATCTATAATCTTCATATTGATTAGCTTATTAAAATGTTTGTATTCATCTCTCATAATGCCATTATCAGTCATGTACTGCATTTAAGTAGAAATGTCATCAATACCCAGTATTTCATACTTGCAATGAATGTATGCCCTAATATCTTCTACAAGAAAGATGTCGTGAGGTGTCTGAGAAAACACTCCTTCAGGGTCTTCTTCACAAGATTTGAAAGGATGTTCTTGAATTTATACCTAGGTCTATCCTCAACATCAAATATCATAGGTGCATCCATAGTTTCTGTATAAGTAGATGATGTAAATACCTTTCACACGCTGAATTCTGAGTATTCACTTCAATCGATCACACAAGGTAATTGTTAGATGGTCTGAATCTCTTTTCTCTTTGATCTCCTTAGGTTTCTCTTTGTCAAATGGTAAGGAAATAGATAAGCATTAGGTGCTTTATACAATGTTAAGTCATTAAAAGCTCGCATTACCCAATTTTGTACAGTCGGCTTTAAATCTCGCGATCAAAATATATACATCGTCCGATGTTACAATCTTAAATATAAGTTCCATGATGTCGTCCATGATCACCACTAAGCTTGCTAGGGCTCAATCAACATAAAAATGGATGGGATGTATTCTGATATCTTTATCCAATGCTCCCCCTAAGGCCATGATTGTCCAATTAGGTCTATTCAACTTTGTTAACATCAGCCAAAGATCTAGTAGCATCTATTGTCTCTCCTTGAACCAATATATCACTTGTCTCCTTAATCTTCCATATATTTTCACTGTTGTTATCTTCTACTATCTTAAAACAATTGTCAAAGTCATTCTTTAAATATGCAACTCTTTTACCAATATCATTTCCATTCTTCTGTGTATTCATAGGAGGTGGTACTCTTCTACGGTTTACTCCATTAAACCTGCAAAACTTCTCTATATGACCTAATTTGTTGCATTTGTAACATATAGGTCTTCTGTCCTGATTTACTTGCAGCTTACAAAACTTCACAATGTGTACAATGCTATTACATTTTTAGCATGTAGGTTTCATATTATGTTCTCCTTTATTGTCGTGTCTATATCCAGATTGATTGAGTTTCCTACATTCTGCTTTCTTGTGTCCATATGCATTATAGTTAATACAATAACCAGAAAAATTCTTAAAGGGGACATTACCTCTGCAGTCTCTTTTCATGTGTCCAAACTTATTACAACCAAAGCATCTACCTTTGAAAGGTCTGATATTCTCTTTAGGTTCTTTAAGAGTAGGTTTTTTTGCATCAGTCTTCCCATCTGGTTTTTCTTCATGATTCTTTAAGCATTCAACTTCATTGAAGCCAATACTAGTCATATCACCTTTAGGTTTCTACCTGTCTCTTGTGCCAACAATTTTGAATGTGTTAGGGTTTCAAATTTCTGAAGACATTATATTTTTCCATTAGTATATGCAAGGAAAACATGATAAATACCATCGGTTTATACTACACCAATAGATAGGGCACAACACTACCCGATGCCAAGGTTAACGATATTTCCAAGTACAAATAATCTCGATGCAACACTCTTCAGTGTTACCCAATGACAGAAAAGACAAAGGAACCTGACGAGTAACCAAAAGTGCAACCCAACAAAAAAATCAAGAGTGGAACCTAACAGATGAAGGGAACTCGATGATCAATTCAAAGAAGGAACACCGATAGAATTTCAGTTCACACCAATGATCAAGAATCGACAGTTAGTTACATCCCGCAAAAAGTGGAGTTGAATTTCCACGTCAGATAAATCACTAAAGTTTTATATTTAGCTTCTTGATTTGTTTTAAATTCATTATGTGAGGGAACGACAATGTAATTATTATTATTTTTATCATTTTAACCAATTTAAAACATGCAAACTAAAGGATCAAGGTAAAGTTGTATATCTTGGATCTAGAGTTAACATTGTAATGCGTGATTCTATAATAGGTCAAATAACTTGTATAAATTAATGCTCAATCAATTGTAAACATGTTGTTCAATGATGATTGTAGCCACTGAGAGCATCTAAGGATTGGATAAGAAAATTCATGTAGCAACATAGACAAAGATCAAATCATTTTTCAAGAACAAGAACAAAGGCTACTGACAAGCAGGAAAAGGTATTAATCAACCACTATAGGAGATATTCATATACTGTAAGCTTTAATGGATCTGTAATCAGAAATTATAGATTGGATATAGTTAGGTCAAACATATTGTACACATTCTAACAAGTGGGGTACACTTAAGAAATCATTTCAAGGAAGGTGGATTTAACAGTCCTATTGTAAATCTCTTAACCAAGTCGACACTACATTAGTGTTGCTAAAGCTCTTAACAGAGTAGATCCTAATAGGTCTCCACATTAATAATCCTAATAGGGTAGATCATCATAAGTGATCAAATTTTAAGTCTTAACCGACTCCCTTCCATTGTGCAGATAGTGAAGTTTTGTGGGTGCCATCCCCACCACAGTTTTTACTTCCTAACAGGATTTTTTGTGATATCATATCTTGTGTTATGTGTCTATTACTTTCATGAATGTTTCTATGAATTTTGTATACAATTAATTTTATGAATTAATACTACATGCATAAGAAATAACATCAGATATGGTCGGTAATACAATAAATTTTGATTGCTAATGAAGAAGGTGAAAAGTGTTAAAAGTTTTAGAGGCACTGATTCACCCCTCCCCTCTTAGTACTACTTCCCATTAATCCCAACAATTGGTATCATAGCTTAGTCTCTTCTTGGAAAGCTTAAAGGTTTAAGAGAAAATATCATACAATGGAGAAGTACAAGCTTGATAAAAATATTGAGAATAAAAAGCTTGAAGTTTAGATGTTCTATGAACAGTATAAAGAAGCTAGAATCAGTATGAGACAACTGCTAGATGAAAGAAAGAATATGGATTCTCTCTATAATGAGGAAGATTATCATGAGGAAGAAATTCCAGATTTCTTTGAGTCTTTAGGATCAAATACAAGCAAGGCATCAGATACATTAGAAGAAAGCATCACAAGCCTAACTGAAATCAATCTACATCTCATTGGACAAGTCAAATATCTGCAAATCGGTCAAGAGACACAGATGGTAAGGATGATTGATGTCATGAACAATGCTAGACAAGCTAAATAAGAAAGAACACTAGCTATTGATGATAGAAGAAAGATCACAAAAAAGCTACAACATAAGGAGTCTGAGATACAAAGACTTACAGAGCATCACCATGCGGTTACAAATTAGATTATTCTTATGAGTCAAGAAGCAAACAAAATGAATATGGAACTCATTGAAAGAATACAGATTATCATTGAACTAAGAGAAGAGAATGAAAAACTAAAGCATGAGGTTAGAATTCAAAAAAATCATAATGACATGATTAAGAGAGCTGAAGAGAGTAAAAAAAGGATGGATGAATTATTGAATGCACAATGAAGACCCAACACCAACACTGGACTAGGGTACAACAAACATGGAGAGTAATCAAATGAAGCTAATCCAAAAGATGACTACATCAATCCTAGACCAAGGAAGCTGACATGCAATCACCATGGAAAGAAAGGCCACACCTCAAATGTTTGCAGGCGCAAAGAAAAAGGTATTCCTAAATCCACATTTACATTCATAGGACATTGTTATAATTGTGGCAAGAAAGGACATAAAGCACGTGAATATAAATCAAAGGTGAAAGAACCAAAGAAGGAAACCTATATGGACAAGTATTATCCCACCTAAAAAATGCATAGGCACACATCTCTGGAATGCAAGAAGAAGAAAATTGAAGCATGGAAACCCAAAAATGAAGAAAATGCATATAAACCGAGCAGAGTTGATAATTAATATGTTTGGGACTACAATACATGGATAAACTGCACATCATGTGGTAGATATGGTCACATTGCTTCAAACTGCATGAGAACATGGACCAAAAGGTCTAGAGGCTGGACCAACCTGGGAATGGCATGCTTACACTATCATAAGGTTGGACATCTAAAGAAGGACTGTAGAGACTGAATAATAGAAACCACCACTTTTGCAAATCGTAACACCATTGAAGACATCAAGAAAATGAGAAAGCAAATGTGGAGGAAAGCTTCAACCATTGAGGAAGCTTGACCAAGCAATGCAGTAGGTGACACCTCATCCCATGGATCTAGTGACATCACCACCCCCACCTAAAAGATGAACAAGTAAGTATGGAACTGCACTACACCAAGTCATATTTTGCATCAATTCCATTATACAAATTGGTAGATAGTCAAAATCTGCATGAATAAAGATGCATTTTATGTTACTTGTTACAATTCTAAGAAAACAACCCCACCGGTAAACACATACCAAAAATCATCGATGAACATAAAAGGATGAGTTGTCTACACTTATCGAGAATTTTTGGTCAGCACATAAAAAGGCTAAGTCGCTAATGTAACCCAACACCTGCCGGTAAGGAAGCAAAGTCACAAAGTTGTCTTGACACTACACTAAAATATATTGGTGAAATAAAGAATCTTAACAACTATCTCGAGCATCCTGTCAATACCAAGAATGTTATTTGAGAGTCTTCCTGTCAAACTCCATCTTCATGATCCGACAAGTTGTTGAGAATTTATGATAGACTTAGGGAAGAAGTCTATAAATACTCGACGAAAGAACTTCATTATTCACACGCAAATTGAGAAAATAGAGCAGAGTGAAAACAAAGAAAAAAGAGAGTAGTTAGTAGAGCATCCTTAGCTTGATCCACCACACTCCAAATAGATCACTCACAAGTTACACGGATCGAAGTAAGTACCAAGCGTACCGAAGAACTCTGTTATTATTTTCAAAAAATTCCTAAATTTGAAACACAATGGAAACCACTTCAAGAATAGTAAAATTGAAGAGTGATAAGAAGAATGCAGTTAATTTGATCAAGAATAGCACTTGTGTGGAACCTAAATACAAGATATGCCTAGAGATTGCATCGCAACCTGATGATTCTGGCACATTTTCAAAAATTCCACGTAGGGTTTTGCTGATAGAAGATGTAAGATCATATATTCACTGCAAGATCGCTGAGATTGGTGATCTGGAGATAGATCAAGCTTACAAGAAGCTATGTGATGAACAAGGGAACCTAAAGGAAGAACACAAGCACCTGCAAGTAAAAGGGATAAACAATGCCCTATATTTCCTGAGGGTTTTCAAAACTGACTGGATTAGGTTGGTACTAAGTAGAATGCATGACCAGAAGTTATGGTTGGATGAACCCAAGCAGATTACAAAGGATGTATTACATGCTATAATAGGTTACCCTATTACCAAAAAACCAAAAGCACACAAGCATCCCTCTCAACCAGAAGTTGAAAAACTCACCAATGGTGTATGGGATAAAAAAGGACTTCAGGTGAACACCATCACTGATGAGGAACTTAGGTTCGGTGCATGTGTGATAGGTTACAAAATCTTTCAAGCGAGCAGGCTAAACAACATAGCATCAATAGTAGTAAGCATAGCTTACATGATTGTCACAAAGGGAATACAGATGGATCTATGTGAGATCTTACTAAAGCAACTTGATGAGAATATGACAACAATAAGGTCTGCCAAGACAAACACATGTAAGTTTGGCTCACTTATAATGTGTATATTATTTTATTTTCAAGAATAATTTCCTTCAGCTGGCAAAGTGAAGTGGGACACTACCAAGCCAGTCACATTGTAGATAAGTGACCTTATCAAGTCACTAGGTGACAACTTTGATTCAGTGATGACTGAATACTTCCTTGACTTCAAGGAAAAGATGATGGAGAGAGTAAGGATCCCTAAATAGTTGATTGAAAAGCATAGGGATGAAATATATTTTATGGTGGATTCAAATTTCACTCACATTAAATCAGTTGTACCAAGGATAGCCTGGTTACCACCTCTTGACTATGATATTAACATAGATGAAGAAACAAATTCAATTGATGCACTGTTGAATGAACCACTTGAGAGTAAGAAACCAAGATTTGGAACATATGAAGATGCAAAGTCTAAGATAAAAATGGGCCTATTCATCAAGAAGACTGTCAATAAGAAAAACAAGATGGTGAAGAATCTTGAGAAGATATTATCGGTTAATGAGGAGGATAAATAACAAATAGAGGAAACTGAGGAATGGGGTGCCATCGGTGAAGAGCAAGATGAGAAATAATCAGATTATGAAGCCATAGAGTCTGATGTACCTCCACCTCCAACCAAGAAACCAAGGACCAGAAAAGTTCAAAGGAAAAGGAACCAAACTGCAAAGAATGATACAACACCTCTTAAGAAAGGTCAAGTGAGAACCTATAAGAGGAAGCATCAAATAGAGAAGAAAACACCTACCAAAAGGAGGAGAAAATTGGTCAGAACCAAGGCTGATATTGAAGATTCAAAATAGGATGAGCCAGAGGTAGAAAAGAAAAGATTAACCCTAAGAACAATTGATGAGACTGCTGACTCAATTGCTACAAAAGGTACCATGACCGATAGAAAAATCAGACAATGGGTAAATTTGGAGCTCAAGGACAAAAATAAAAAAGAAGATGCAATAATCAGGGCTATGGTAAACTTCAAATATGTACCAGTTGAGTTTGGTAACAAATTACCCAAACCACTGAGTGATAGAATATTAGCACGATGGTCTTATGCTTTGAAATTTGAAAAGGAAGCAAGGGAGAGGATGCTTGTAAGACTCATGCCTCCCAAATCCAAGATGGAAGAGATCAAATAAATGATGAAAAAGCACTCAAGTAAGTTTGTGGCAAAGATAAGAGCCTACAAGGTGCTATAAGGGAATTTCTTAGATCTGGACAACATGACAAATGCTAAATGGAGACAAATTCTAGATCTACCTACAGAATCAACATGTTGTGAGAATCAACTACTTCTCATCGACACACCTCATATAGAGGGAAGAAAGATAAAGCAAGTCCAGAGCACATTGCTTTGGATAATGTGGAGAATACTGAGCCCATTGACTTAGATAAAGTCATGGATGATCTTGACATTCAAGACATCACTCACTATGATTCTGACAAGGATCCACAAAAGGATGATGATGTTATATTCATATCTCTTAAGGATCAAGAAAGGCAACAAGAATTGGAGACACAAGGAAATAAGGACATGGATGTTATTGATGAGACATGGCCAGACACTTCCATCATTGAAATAACAGGATTGGACCCTGCAGATCAAATCTAAAAAGATGAAGATGTCACTGCTCAACAAGATCAAACCGATGAGTAGGAAATAACTCTAGATGTAGCACAGGTGGGCACACAGACAAATATACCATTATTGATGAAGGACATCAATCTGCTAGAAGGAAATGAAGAATCTACTGCAACAGATACAAGAATACCTGAAGATAAGGGTGATGCAGAAACAAAGGATACAACAGATGAATCAAAAGATACAACTGTAGAACAAGATGATACCAATGATTAGCAAGACAAGTCTATTGATCAGAATAAAGAAGGAGAAAAACAAGTAGAAGAGGATAAGTAGAAGGAAAAGAGTCAAGAAGCAAAGGTAGATGAAGCACAAAAGAAAACTGAAGAAAAATCTGTTGAAACACCCAAGGTTGATGAAGAGACGTCTTCACCTAACCGACAGGTGAACCCTGAGAAGAAGGCACAAGAAGTTTCATCTACAAAGCCTTCACCGAGTGCCTCAGAGAAAACAAATGAACTAGCAATGGTAGTTCATACATCTGCTTCTACAAAAATCTCAAGGAAGAAGAAGAGCAAGAAAAAGAATCTAGTCACTCTAGATGAAATAATTGAGATTCCACTATGTGATCCCAGAACATTGGATCCTACTAAGTTGACAAAGTATGCTAGACTTTGTGAGAGGAAAGCAATCCAGGATAAGCTGAGAAAAGCCAAAAAAGAAGAAAAGGTACTTGAAGTTGCAAAAGGAATACTCCAGAAAATTGTACCTAATATTGATATTGATCAAACAGCTCCCATGCTTGATCAATTAGTGCTTCTCACCAATGCTATCACATCTCAAAACATAGATGCTAAAAAGGCTATGGAATCTAGACTTGAAAAGAAAATTGAATTCAATTTAGTAGAGAAGATAAGCCAAGAAATGGCACTGCAAAAGGTAAAGCTATCTGAATTGGTAAGCACAATAGACCCCATAATTTTAGAAGCTATAGCCTTGATTCATAAATTGTGCATGTTAGATCTACTCACCAAGGAGTATACCAATAAGATAGAACAAATTGATGTTGATCTTCAAGAGAGTGCACAAGGTCTCACAAACAGTGAAGAGGTAATCAAATTGCATAATGAACAACTCAAACAAGCTAGGAAGCTGAGACAAGATATACAGATTGCAGAAACAAAGTTTAGAGATGAGGTAAACGAGCTTCAAGCTGAACTATTTCCAACTCTCACATTACTACAACAACATATGACAGAGGTAAGAACACTCATTGCCACCCCATAAATGTCTATCTTAGACAACATTTATGATATACATGCCAGGATTGAGCTAGAGAACATGGCATTAGAACTCCTCAAAGAGAAATGGGAGAAAATGATTAAAGATATCAAGAAAATTCACTCCCACATTCTTGACACTCTGTAAGTTACACATTGTTGTCACACTTTTGACAACTAATAAGTTGTACATTTTTGTCATGATTATCAAAAAAGGGAGAAATGATATGTACAGTCAGTCAGTAAAAGGGGGAAATGAAAGGAGGAAATAATATGTACAGTCAGTCATTAGAAAGAGGAAAGAAAAAAAAGGAGAATGTATAGTACAAAGGCAAGAATATATGTACATATACTTATACTATATCGATACATACAGTTAGGGGGATTCATATAATGACAAGGATATATACACGGTGTACATACTAAACACTTTAGTATTATGCACATATTAGTTTTTGATACTAATGTCAAAGGGGGAGATTGAAGACATTATATTTTTCTATTTTTATATGCAAGGAAAAACATGATAAAAATCATTAGTTTATACTACACCGACAGACAGGGCACAACACTACCCGATGCCAAGGTTATTGATATTGCCAAGTATAAAGCATCCCGATGCAACACTATTCAATGTTACCCGATGACAAAAAATAAAAAGGAACCTGACTAGTAACCAATAGTGCAACCTAATGAAACAATCAAAAGTAAAACCCCATAGATGAAGGGAAATCGATGATCAGTTCAAAGAAGGAACACTGACGGACTTTCAGTTCACACCGACAATCAAGAATCGACAGTCAGTTATATCCCGCAAAAAGTGGATCTGACTTTCCACGTCAGATAAATCATTGAAGTTTTATATTTAGCTTCTTGATTTGTTTTAAATCCATTACATGAGGGAAAAGCAATGTAATTATTATTGTTTTTATCAGTTTAACTTATTTAAAACATGCAAACTAAAGGATCAAGGTAAAGTTGTATACCTTGGATCTAGATTTAACATTATAATGTGTGATTCTAAAATAGGTCAAATAACTTGTATAAATAGATTCTCAATCAATTGTGAACATGTTGTTCGATAATGATTGTAGTCATTGAGAGCATCTAAGGATCAGACAAGAGAATTCATGCAACAGCACAGACAAAGATCAAAGCAGTTTTCAAGAACAAGAACAAAGGCTACCGACAAGCAGGAAAAGGTATTAATCAATCACTATAGGTGATATTCATATACTATAAGATTTAATGGATCTTTAATCAGAAATTATAGATTGCATACAGTCAAGTTAAACATATTGTGCACATTCTAACAAGTGGGGCACACTTAAGAAATCCTTTCAAGGAAGGTGGATTTAACAGTCCTATTGTAAATCTCTTAACCGAGTGCACACTACATTAGTGTTGCTAAAGCTCTTAACAGAGTAGATCCTAATAGGTCTCCACATTAATACTACTAATAGGGTAGATCATCAGAAGTGATCAAATTGTAATCCTTAACCAGCTCCCTTCCATTGTGCAGATAGTGAAGTTTTGTGGGTGTCATCCCCACCACAATTTTTATTTCCTAAAAGGAGTTTTCTATGATATAATATCTTGTGTTATGTGTCTATTACTTTCATGAATGTTTCTATGAATTTTGTATACAATTAAGTTTATGAATTAATACTACATGCATAAGAAAGAACATTAGATATGGTCGGTAATACAATAAATTTTGATTGCTAATGAAGAAAGGTGAAAAGTGTTAAAATTTTTAGAGGTACTGATTCACCCCTCCCCTCTCAGTACTACTTCCCATTAATCCCAACACTTGCTTCTTAACATGATTATCTACTACAGGAATTATTCCAGTATTTTCCAATCCAGTAATCTCATGTATCAAGTTACTACATATCTTCACATGTTGTTTGCCTATCCAGATAACCTAATACAACACTACCCGATGCCAAGGTTACCGATATTTCCAAGTACAAAGCATCCCGACACAACACTATTCAATGTTACCCGATGACAGAAAAGAAAAAGGAACCTGACGAGTAACCAATAGTGCAACTTGATGAAACAATCAAGAGTGGAACCTGAAAGATGAAGGGAACTTGATGATCAGTTCAAAGAAGGAACACCGATGGACTTTCAGTTCACACTGAAAATCAAGAATCGACAATGAGTTACATCCCACAAAAAGTGGATCTGACTTTCCACGTTAGATAAATCACTGAAGTTTTATATTTAGCTTCTTGATTTGTTTTAAATCCATTACATGAGGGAAAATAAATGTAATTATTATTGTTTTTATCAGTTTAACTTATTTAAAACATGGAAACTAAAGAATCAAGGTAAAGTTGTATACCTTGGATCTAGAGTTAACATTATAATGTGTGATTCTAAAATAGGTCAAATAAATTGTATAAATAGATGCTCAATCAATTGTGAAGATTTTGTTTGATGATGATTGTAGTCATTGAGAGCATCTAAGGATCAGACAAGAGAATTCATGCAGCAACACAAACAAAGATTAAACCAGTTTTCAAGAACAAGAACAAAGGCTACCAATAAGCAGGAAAAGGTATTAATCAATCACTATAGGTGATATTCATATATTGTAAGCTTTAATGGATCTGTAATCAGAAATTATAGATTGCATACAGTCAAGTTAAAAACATATTACGCACATATCAATTTTTGATACTAATGTCAAAGGGGGAGATTGAAGACATTATATTTTTCTATTTTTATATGCAAGGAAAAACATGATAAACACCATCGGTTTATACTACACTGACAGATAGGGCACAACACTACCCGATGCCAAGGTTACTGATATTTCCAAGTACAAAGCATCCCAACACAACACTATTTAATGTTACCCAATGACAGAAAAGAAAAAGGAACCTAACGAGTAACCAATAGTGCAACTTGATGAAACAATCAAGAGTGGAACCCAACAGATGAAGGGAACTTGATGATCAGTTCAAAGAAGGAACACTGATGGACTTTTAGTTCACACCAAAAATCAAGAATCGACAGTGAGTTACATCCCGCAAAAAGTGGATCTGACTTTCCACGTCAGATAAATCACTGAAGTTTTATATTTAGCTTCTTGATTTGTTTTAAATCCATTACATGAGGGAAAAGAAATGTAATTATTATTGTTTTTATCAGTTTAACTTATTTAAAACATGCAAACCAAAGGATCAAGGTAAAGTTGTATACCTTGGATCTAGAGTTAACATTATAATATGTGATTCTAAAATAGGTCAAATAACTTGTATAAATAGATGCTCAATCAATTGTGAACATGTTTTTTGATGATGATTGTAGTCATTGAGAGCATCTAAGGATCAGACAAGAGAATTCATGCAACAACACAGACAAAGATCAAACCAATTTTAAAGAACAAGAACAAAGGCTACCGACAAGCAGGAAAAGGTATTAATCAATCACTATAGGTGATATTCATATACTGTAAGATTTAATGGATCTGTAATTAGAAATTATAGATTGCATACAGTCAATTTAAACATATTGTGCACATTATAACAAGTGGGGTACACTTAAGAAATCCTTTCAAGGAAGGTGGATTTAATAGTCCTATTGTAAATCTCTTAACCGAGTGCACACTACATCAGTGTTGCTAAAGCTCTTAACAGAGTAGATCCTAACAGGTCTCCACATTAATACTACTAATAGGGTAGATCATTAGAAGTGATCAAATTATAATCCTTAATTGGCTCCCTTCCATTGTGCAGATAGTGAAGTTTTGTGGGTGTCATCCCCACCGCAGTTTTTACTTCCTAACAGGAGTTTTCTGCGATATCATATCTTGTGTTATGTGTCTGTTACTTTCATGAATGTTTCTATGAATGTTGTATATAATTATGTTTATGAATTAATACTACATGCATAAGAAAGAACATCAGATATGGTCGGTAATACAATAAATTTTGATTGCTAATGAAGAAAGGTGAAAAGTGTTAAAAGTTTTAGAGGTAATGATTCACCCCTCCCCGCTCAGTACTACTTCCCATTAATCCCAACACTTGCTTCTTAACATGCTTATCTTCTACAGGAATGATTCCAGTATTGTCCAATCCAATAATCTTATGTATCAAGTTACTACATATCTTCACATGTTGTTTGCCTATCCTGATAAATTGATCATGTACTACTCAACAATATCTTAAACAATTCTTCTTCATTGAATTTGTGTAAATCCAGAATCTTCATAATTTTTATCTCATTAACATATTTGTATTCATCTCTCATAATTCCATTATCAATCATGTACTCCATTTCAGTAGAAATTTCATCAATACCCAGTATGTCATACCTGCAATGAATGTATGCCCTAATATCTTCTACATGCAAGATGTCATGAGGTGTCTAAGAAAAGGCTCCTTCAGGGTCTTCTTCATAGGATTTGGAAGGGTTTTTCCTGAATTTATACGTAGGTCTATCCACAACATCAAATATCATAGGTGCATCCATGGTTTCTATATAAGTAGATGATGTAAATACCTTTCACACGCTGAATTCTGAGTATTCACTTTGATCGATCACGCAAGGTGATTGTTAGATGGTCTAAATCTCTTTGCTCTTTGATCTCCTTAGGTCTCTCTTTTTCAAATGCTAAGGAAATAGATAAGCATTAGGTTCTTTATACAATGTTAAGTCATTAAAAGCTCACATTACCCAATGTTGTCCCGTCAGCTATAAATATCATGATCAAAATATATACATTGTCCAATGTTGCGATCTTAAATATAAGTTCCATGATGCCGGCCATGGTCACCAATAAGCTCGCTAGGGCTCAATCCACATAAAAAGGGGTGGGATATATTCTAATATCTTTATCCAATACTCCCATTAATGCCATGATCGACCAATTAGGTCGATTCAACTTTGTTAACATTATCCAAAGATCTAGTAGCATGTATTGTCTCTCCCTAAACCAATATATCACTTATCTCCTTAATCTTCCATATCTTTCCACTATTGTTATCTTCTAATTTCTTGAAACAATTGTCAAAGTCATTCTTTAAATATGCAACTATTTTACCAATATAATTTCCATTCTTTTGTGTATTCATAGGAGGTGGTACTCTTATGTGGTTTACTCCATTATACCTGCAAAACTTTTCTATATGACCTAAATTGTTGCATTTGTAACAATATAGGAGGTCTTCTATCCTGATTTACTTGTAGCTTACAAAACTTTGCAATGTGTCCAATGTTATTACATTTTTAGCATGTAGATTTCACAGTATGTTCTCCTTTATTGTCTTGTCTATATCCAGATTGATTGAGTTTCCTAAATTTTGCCTTCTTGTGTCCATATAAATTATAGTTAAAACACTAACCATAAAAGGTCTTAAAGGGTACATTACCTCTGCAGTCTCTTTTCATGTGTTTAAACTTATTACAACCAAAGAATCTACCTCTAAAAGGTCTGATTTGCTCTTTAGGTTCTTCAGGAGTAGGTTTTTTTGCATCAATCTTCACATCTGGTTTCTCTTCATGATTCTTTGAGAATTCATCTTCAATGAAGCCAATACCAGTCATATTACCTTTAGGTTTCTGTCTGTCTCTTTGTTCATCGATCAAATCACTGCTAGAGTGAAGTTTTTCAATATGTCTCTTTGCTTCAACAAGTTCACCTTTTATGATCTGATTGTATTTCTCCAATTCTCGATACTTGTTTTCATAGTGATCAGCCTCATTCTTCATTTGTTTGTTCAAAACATTTGCAGTATTCAAATCTTCTTCAATCTTGTTTTAGCATCTTTCTCTTGCTGAATTTCTTTGGTCATTCCTTTGTTTTCAAGCTTCAGAGTGTCATTCTCTTTTTCAAGTTTCTTTATCTGATCTGAATTGTCATTATTTGCGTCTTCTTTTATCTGAACCACAAGATCTTGTCTCTGAGTTCTTGAAAGTTCAATTTTTTCTTTTAATTTATTTTTGAATCCATCTGCTTTCCTTAGATTGAATCTCAAGTCTTTATTCTCAGCTTTAACTTTATCAAGGTCTTCAAGTGCAACTTCAAAATTCTCCTATAAATTATTTGAATCCATTTTGATCTCCCTTAATCTATTAAGCTTTCTCTCCAAGGGCCAAAATCTCAGATACCAATTGTTAGGATTAGGTAATATTGAGAGGGGGGTGAATCAGTATTACAACACTTAAAATAAACTTTGAACCAATTCCACATAAACCACAAGTATACTAAAATCAAAGAAACATAAACAAATAACATAGTATACATAACACCATTATTTTTTTGTTGAGGAAACCCTAGCCAAGGGAAAATCCCGATGGGGATGATACCCACAAGAATGCACTAAATTATAGTGTCCCTGTTAGGAGATGAATATTACATAGTAAAATTCCTTGTTAGAGGAATAACAAACTTGTTAAATGTATACAACACCTTGTTAGGGGCCAACTGAGCATACATCTTTTACAATATACTTCTATTACATAGTGTTCTCAGTAATGAACAAAACAAGCATCAACAATACTTAGATAGTTCCTGTTATAGCTCTTTAATGATCTTTGTCATCCTCTGCTCTTCCATTCGTACATCCAAAAACCATATGTCCTTGTCTCATACTTCACTCTACAAAATATATTCATATATATATATATATATATATATATA
>MU226606.1:164329-187156 GCA_018584345.1 Thuja plicata
TCCTATTTAGTTGGGGTTTTTCAATTACTCTCAGAATGAGAGCCAAAAACCATGACCATTGCTAAAATGGAGGATTTTAAAGCATTATAAAAACTGAAATTGAAACTATTCTATGTGAGAAATGTCATTACAATCTAAGAATGAAAGTGCGTATTTTAAGCTAAGAACTTGAAAAAGATGATAGAATTAAGCTATTTGATGTGTAAGAAAACTAATTTAAAATGAAAAATTCTATTAATCTAAATGAAATTAAGCTAAATTATGCAACAAATGATTGAAAACATGAAAGAATTAAGACAAGATTTTTCTATAGTTTAGATACTCTCAAATTGCTCCTCTCAAATGAAGAAAAGGAAGTCCATAATATAGAAGAACCTAGAAAGAGGATGAAGAGTTTCTTGGAAAGAAATGACTGACTCTTCATCTCCATGGAGGAAGGTGAGACAAAATTGAAAGATTTATTTAATTAAATGAAGGAATTATTGCCATATGAGTGACTTTTCACATGGAATTATAGAATTCTTTTTGAGGATAATCCATTCAAATAATTAAATAACTATTCAATTCCTTTTGATGTCTATTAGCTAAAGGGGGTGGAATTAATTTAATTTAAAAGCACTTAGGACTTTAGAATTAAATTAATTAATCATAGGGATTTTTAGCTAATAAACCTTGAAAATTTAGGAATTAAATATAGTGTGAGATTTATGCAAATTCAGGTTTTCTGCATTTGAGACTAAGTCAATTAAAGTCAATTAGGAAGAAGAATTTGCCTAGTATAATAGGACTTCAATGATGAGAAAATACACCAAAATTGATTAGAATTGTAAGGTGCCAATTTTGGGGTGTTACATTTTTCCCCTCTTTAAATTGATGTGCGAGAAATGCGTTGATTCAAAGAATAGTCTGATGTGACAGATGAAGATTTCATAAGTCTAGGTTAGGTTTCCAAGACACCGATCAGATCAAGAAATAGAACCATCTTTAGAACGAAGCATGATTCTCCAAAGTCTAAGTTAGATTGCGAAGACTACAGTCCAAATACCACTTGAGAAAAGATCAGAATCAGGGTTAGATTTCCCCAATGTCCACTGATAGCTGATGGAGATTTAGGACTATCTCCAGGATCAGGGTTAGAATGCCCCAATACAAAGGTTAGCCCTTCGAGATCTGTGTTAGGTTGCCTAGATAACGATCTAAAAGAGATTTTGAGAGCCATCTTCAGAACGAAGCATGACTATTAAGAATTAGGGTTAGATTTCCCCAATACCCAATGAGATTCCAAGAATCATCTCTGGAACGAAGCTTGATCCTTGAGGATCTGAGTTAGACTGCTCAGATACCTGGAAAGATAGATGACAAGATGTGAGGCATCAAGATGCCCCTAGAGATTCAAGATCATGGAATATCCAATTTTGACCATAAGGTACAAAAAATTGAATATTCCCCAAGTAATGAGATGCCCCTAGCGATGGGGAATTTTGATTCAGATTAGACTGATTTGAGAATGATGCGAAAAGATTCAATGATGCAATCATCCTGCCCCCTCAGGAGAAAAATCAAAAGATGACACGACAGAAAGATGATTGATAGAAAAAGATTGTAGATACAAGCAAGTTCAAAGATCCAGAGAAATCAGAGATGGATCAAGAGAAGGCAGAATTGATTTAGAGCGATTGGGAGGTCCTGTTGATTAGGTTTGACCATAGTTGACCAAGTTTGACTAGAATTGACTAGAGTTGAATTTTGATGAAAAGATTACAGAAGCTAAGAAAATGATGATGAGAGATGATTTTGACAAGAAAGTGACGTTAGAAAGATGACTGCATAAGCGTCAGAGCACATCGGTCCCAAAATTTTAAAATGCGATTTTGAGCTACTTAGGAGTGTCAGATTTTGATTTTGATCACAAAAATGGATTCAGAAGGGTCGATTGTGCAGTCAAGAGGAATCTAGGACAAAATATGAGAACCTTAAAAGAATGAGAAGACAATGAAGAGAGCACCAAAACTGTCTCTATGGAAGCTTAAAATGCAAATGCAAGCCTAAGATAAATGCAATCCTAGGACTTGGTTGTTGGACTCATCGCATAATTATCATCATCGAGTATTGGAACATCAAAGTTGATACAATCCTTACTGGCGCCAATGCAATCAAAAGAATATGAATATTACTTTCATCGGATAAAATGTAGGAAATGAACATAAGCGCCAGGGCACAAAAGCCAAGATGACCTGAACATTGTTTCTAGTTTGATACAGTAAGAGTACACAAGTAAACAAATAGAGAAATAATAGTCAAGGAGATAGTACCAACCTCACCATGGCATACAAATAAACATGATTGAGGGATGTGAGGCTTTTCCACCTTAGTGTGGGAGCTCTTATCACATACACCATGTTTATTTGACATTACCGGATCATCAGGACTACACCAACAAGTAGTAGAAAAAAGAAAGTATCAATGAAAGCCATGAGAACAGACAACATACAAAGAAAGATTCAATCATAGCTCAACATGTTTCAAAGTTTACAAATGTATATGTGTTTAGGGTGTTGAAAAACACCATTGTGCTTGTGAATGCATTGTGTTTGATTTCTATTGAGGGATGTTTACATTGCGATGTCTGATGTGTGTTGAGAAAGACAGATGTGTCCAAAGAGAGTGTTGAAGAACACTGTTTATGGGGTGTTGAGAAACACTAGTTTGTGCCAGTAGAGACTTTCCCTTTAGAACTGATAAGATTTTTGACTCAATTGTAAACCAAAGATGCAATCAAAGTGGGGAGCCATGCCCCCAAGTAATGAACGGATTGATGTCAAATATGCAGATAGCAAGTTGATGTGAGAAATCTCAGTAGTACAGTGACAGTAGGAAGACACAGTGAGAGTCACTGGTGACTGACGCGAGAAAGATTCTCAAGCATAAAGATCAATGTGAGATCTAGGCATTAGCAGGTAGACTCAGTGAGAACCACTGGTGACTGATGTGAAGAGGAGAGGGACTCAAAAAGATAGGACAACATCCCCTATAATAGGAAGATGCCTCTGAGTGTGACCAATTTCAATCCATGTGAAGTCAAGCAAAATCTCAAAAATAACTGAGAGCAAATGCATGAGTGAGAAAACTAAAGCACGAAAGCAAGAGAGCAAACTAAAGCAGGAAAGTAGGAGATTTTTAGAATTTTTAGAGGTTTTGCAATTTTTAGATTTTTAGAGATTTACTCGATTTCAAGCAAGATCACAATGGTTTACCCCAATGTCTAGCAAGGTGTAGGACATTGCAGATGGATTAGAAAGCTGATGTATGAGATGAATAGCCAATGATGGATGAAGGGGGTGAATGCGACCCTCAAGGATAATCTCTTCAAGATTACACAAGCTAGGGAAAAAAAACAATATAGCAATGTAGGCTCATGGAGTGATGTTGTATAGCATTTAGGGTAATGACCTGATGTCATGAAAAGTATGTGGTCCAAAGAGTGGACATGTCAAGAGACTTTGAAGAACTTGTTTTTCAATTTTGATCAAGACCAAGGGGTTAATTTCATAGGATAGGATATAGCTATGATCAGGATAAAGGTTGATGGAGGTATAAGTGCATGTTTTGGATTATGATAGGAATGCACAAAGATAGGAAGGATAGGCTTTGGATAAGAAAGATCACGATAGGATAGCATGCATGAGAGAAAGTAAATAGGCTGATGGAAGGGATCATTAATGTCAGGATACATGATGCTCATGGATAGGCTCAACCTTGTCAAGATTAGCAGAAGGAACATGGATGTTCATGAGCTAGCTGGATGTAAGATATGATGGGAGAAGATGACATGGAAGGAACTTTCCCCCAAGTGAAGAGTGCAAGTAGGAGGAATTACGCATGACGCCTGTTTGTCAGGTTTTCATCATGGTACTTATCTAAGGCATCACAAGAAGTGGTTTTCACCATAGGACGAATTGATTTATCTTTACTTTTTCTACCAAGGTGCCTATTTACCAGGTTTTCACCAAGACACTTTTTTTTATTTTTCATTTTTTCAATTTTTTTGTATTATTTTTCAATTTTTTCATTTTTTCATTTTTTTGGTATTATCAAGGCGCCTATTTACCAGGTTTTCACCAGGATAATAGTTATTTAGTTATTTGATTTTTTATTTATTTTTTGTACTTTTTGATTTATGGAGGAACTTAAGCTTTTTTCCCTTTGGATAGTGCTCCTCTGAAAGATATGCTAAAATAGGCCAAGGCCACTGAAAGTATGCTCAAAGATGTTGATAGGGTGATGAAATGAAGGATAAGGAAGATGGAAGCCAAGATTTTATGCAATGGACTAGATGAGAGAAAAAGAAGGAATGTAAGGACCCAATATGGAAGGAGAGTAGGTGACAAGATCAACATCAACACAATCTTTGAAGGGTAGTGTATGGATTGAGTCTTTGATGTATGAATGGGTAGGGATCTTGGTACACAAGGAACCAAGATGGAGGAAGTATTCAAGGTAATGGATTTTGGGACATGAGGACCCAAAATAGAGTTAGAAGATGGAAAATGTGTGAAAGAAGATGAAGTGGAAGCCTTTGGAAGCTTGGATGCCAATTCTAATTTTTCCTTTTTGTAAAGTCTTTTAAGAGAGACTTGGGAATCCACATAAATTTTTCTCTTCTTTTTGTATCCAAGTCCTTTAGAAGAGACTTGGGAATCCACATAGCTTTTGATTTTCCATTTGTATCATATGATTTAGAACGCAATTTTTCCATAATGGATTTAGGAACCCATATTTTCTTTGATTTGGTTCTTTGCTCGGTGGACCTATGTGGTCTCTTGAATATTTCCTTTTTATTTGTAGTCACATGTCGATTAGATGGGACATAGTGATCTTCATATATAAATGGATTCTTGTATTTCTGATTTTTTCGTTGCACATCTAGATTGCTTCCAAAAGACTTAGGAATTGTGGATGAATAGGGTCGATATGACTGGTTCATATGGAGGGGTTGATAGGGAGCTTTCAAAGATGCATGTCTTTTTTGATCTTGATAGGAGATAGGGTAAGTGGATGACAAGCTAGTATTGATAGGCATGGTAGATGGGGGACATAAGGACCCAATATAGATGGAAGGTTCAACGGTCTATGCTTTGGGATGTAGGGACCAAGGATGGATTTGGAAGATGAAGAAGACTGATGCTTATGTTTAAATGGAGGGATATAAAGTGTGGAGGGGATATCAAAATCTTTAGAGTGAGCTACATGACCAAGGCTCTTCTTGTTTGAATTTGTCTTTTTATCAATAGGTGCATGAGTAGCTTTGATAGGAGCAATTTTGATAGGAGCAGTTGAAGCTTTAGGGGATTTATTTTTCTACAAGGGATTTGGAGGAATGATTTTTTCTTGAGGTGGATATGGAGGATCATGACAAGGAGATAAAGGGATGCTCTGATCTTTATAAGGATCTTTAGATGGTGTACAAAGGGTACCTTTCTCTTGATTTTCAATAGGTTCATTAGAGATGGTGGAAAGGATATCTTGATCTTGCTTGGGAGATGGATAAGATATAGGATATGTAAGAGCTCCTTCTAGGAAGAAATGGAAGGGGATGATAGAATCATCATGGGACTCTTGAGGTATGTGAATTTGGTCAACTGTTGGATAAAGATGGATGGTGTATTGATCTTGATCATCACTGATATATGTTTCTTCACATTGTAGATTCTCCTCTTGACATGGAGCCACTTCTAAGTATGAGGTAGGAGTTTTGATCTGCATATGGGATTCTTGACACACTGATGGGTAGTCATTTGGAATAGGAATGATAAGCATTGAAGCACATGGAGGATTTAGGTCTATGATCATTGAAGCTTGAGAAAGGCTTGTACCTGTCTGCTAATTAGCTTGGATCTCTTTTAGAGGTAGTCATTGATTAAATGTCATTAGGCTCAGTTCTTGATAGAGATGGGGAAGCTTTAGGAGATGGAGGAATAGTAGAAGAAGTAGATGGGATATGCAAACCATTGCTAGATAGGGATTCCTGATATTGATCATGCTTGAGGTTAGTATCTTCACTAGATGATTCATTAGGATTTTCCACTTCGATTATGCCATCATCTATGAGATCTTGGATTTTATGTTTCAACTCCATGCAATATGAGGTTTTATGCTCATTGCTTTGATGATATGCACAATAGGGACTCAAGAATCTGAATCTATATGATGTGGCTTGAGGCAATGTGATGAGATTATGCTCAAGAAGTTCTGCCAATGCAAATTCATAAGATTGTCCTAAAGGAGTAAATATTCTCTCTGAAGGATAATTAGATGCTTCTTGACTTGCAATATCCTTCTTTTGCGGATAGAAAATGATTTCATTTGATGTTGTTCTTGATCAAATTTGGGATTGTCATACCAAGATTTATCCATGTTGGAAGAAAGTGGAGAGATATGAGAATCATGATCAAGTATCAAAGGATGAGTTGATCTTAAGGAGGATTTGTCGGATGAAGTATTATTTTACTTCTTTAATCGTTGGAGTTCAGATTCCAAAGTTTGAAGTTGTTTTAATAAAGTTGCCCTAAGAATATCTTATTTGCTTTTAGACATTGTAAGATTGTCTTGATGCGCTTTCTTAGAAGATTGAAATGAAGGAGGACTTAAGATCCAACCCAGAACTCTATCTCTAGAAATAGCGAAAAGGAGATAATAGGCTAGAACAGCCAAGATGTGAAATGTACCCAGCATGAATCGTCAAGAGTATGGCTGGAACAACCAAGATGTGACTATCACATTGCAAGGTACAAAAGCACAAAAAGGTAGGAAAAATACAAAGATACAAAACAATTTTGAGCAAGAATCAGTCGATTTGCAACTTGAGACAATCAGTTTCAGACTACAGACAATAGGGAAATAGGCAATCAGAGCTCATGCAAAAATTAGATTAGGTGAAAAACTCATTAGTCAATGGGAAATAACTCACTATTTTAGGACACTAGAGGACAGATTCGCATGAGAAAGTGTTGTTTCGCGTGAGGAAACCTGTAACTACGTGCGAGAAAATGAAAGCTCGCGCGAGGAAGTGCTTAGTTTCTGAAATTTCGCACAAGAAAACTCTAGGTTTTGATTGATCAACTCAATTTTTGAGACAAAAATCAGATTTTGAGACACAATCAGGACTATTCTCTGATAGAATTTCTATATTTGGGACAATTTTATGACAATTCAGATCAGCAATCTCAGTTTGAATGTGACAAGCAATCGTTAACAAGTACAAAGTTTTGATCAGAAAATAGTGACGCAAGAAGTAGTCACAAATAGTTCTACCAAGGACAAAGCAACTTGGAAGAATCATGGGAGTATTTGTTTAATCATGATTGGATAGTTTAAGACTTGAAACAAACACTTAGTTATCCCTACAAAAAAAATGGTAGAGAAGACAAAATTCGTGCCTCACTGTCTTATGCATACGCGTGCACCTCACACAACAGTGTCACCCCCAAGAGAGAGCCCGTGGTTTTGGTGTTTCCAAGGACTTAGAAATATATTTTTGAAGGTTACCCTTAAAGCAGGGGCCAATAGAATATACCACCTCAAGCATCCAGTACATACCTATGTTGAGAATCTAGGGGAGAGATTCTTCCCCCTCCCTGCGCACAAATTATGTCTTCTTTCAGAGGTGATCCGAGTAGGCATATAACTAAGAAATTTTTTAGTGGGATTCAATTCAAAATAACCTTTGGTTCCCCTGATATAGGATTGGGACCTCGCAGCCACACCAACACTTGAAAGTCATACACCCCCGCAAGCAGGGCTAGGAGTAGTGCCGCTCAGTACAACAAGCAAGGCTTTATCAAGATGATAGTCATAATCATGAGAAAGAAGTTACCATGGATTTTGAGTCTTTGGACTCAACAAAGAAGACTTTATTATAGTGAGGTGGAATAACCGGCGATACATGTGTACTCACTTGGGTCATTCTCGGAGGTTCAACTTCCGGCAGGATCGCTAAAGGTGACACAAAACTTGGCTTGGATTCGAGGGTTGGATGTTCTGATTCTCTCAAAGATAGAAGAGCATAATTCCCTACCTCTTCACCTTAACCAAACATGCAAGACATATTTATCACTGAGATAACTCTCCTCCAACCAATTCACAAGCCTTTGGGTTTCTGATTCTCTCAAAGAGAGAAGAGCATAATCCCCTAACAAGTGAACGTGCTAAAGGTTCGTTAAATTTCCTTGCTTCCCTGTCTCCATCATGCTAACAACGTCTAGGTCTCAGATTCATCCATGGGCATCACTTCCATGTAATGAATAGCCTATTCCCCTATTTTTCTATCAAGTTTCCTAAGAAATTTTAACAAGGCCCTATTTATACTATGTGAAGAAAGCGATAAACAAGAACAATGTTTTTTTTTTATAATCTTCGACAACCATCTTGCAAGAAAACCATTAGCAAGTTTATATCTTTTTCAAGTGACCTGTAGCCCACTGTTATGCTGTCAGAAAAATTAGAAAGATAAAAAATAGCAGCATTTTAGAATGATCAGAAAAAATTAGAAATAGTACTGCAAAATAGTGAAATTTTAAAAAAACTCGCCCCGAGTCTCACACGAGGAAGTACAAGGCTTCCCGTGAGGAATTGCAAGGCTTTGCGTGAGGAAGTGCAAAAATTTGCATGGGTATGTGGGAAATTTTGCGCGAAACTTCACTACAAAGCTGTACGGCGTGCTCGGGCAAAAGTTTGACGCCACAGATTCAATTTTTGGGTGAATATAGGCATATTTGTAGTCGTTTTCAATCGAAATGACATTACAGATGCAATTGTGGGGTCAGATTTGACTCAAAGTGAATGTAAAAATGACATAAAATAGAATCAACAGTAAATATATAATATGAGGCCAGGAATTGAATATCCTGCCCCATGGTGGGTGCCAAAATGTGTGTCTGAATGTGACCTCTAAATCAGGCACAAACACAACATGGTCATTGCTTAATCATCGAATTGCAAAAATGAACATGAATTATCCATTCCATAATATTGATCGAATCGACCCGTTGCCTCCTATTTAGTTGGGTTTTTTCAATTACTCTTAGAATGAGAGCCAACAACCATGACCATTGCTAAAATGGAGGATTTTAAAGCATTATAAAAACTGAAATTGAAACTATTTTATGTGAGAAATTCCATTACAATCTAAGAATGAAAGTGCATATTTTAAGCTAAGAACTTGAAAAAGATGATAGAATTAAGCTATTTGATGTATAAGAAAACTAATTTAAAATGCAAAATGCTATTAATCTTAATGAAATTAAGCTAAATTATGCAATAAATGATTGAAAACATGAAAGAAGTAAGACAAGATTTTGCTATAGTTTAGATACTCTCAAATTGCTCCTCTCAAATGAAGAAAAGGAAGTCCATAATATAGAACCTGGAAAGAGGATGAAGAGTTTCTTGGAAAGAAACGGCTGACTCTTCATCTCCATGGAGGAAGGTGAGACAAAATTGAAAGATTTATTTAATTAAATGAAGGAATTATTACCACATGAGTGACTTTTCACATGGAATTATGGAATTCTTTTTGAGGATAATCCATTCAAATAATTAAATAACTATTCAATTCCTTTTGATGTGTATTAGCTGAAGGGGGTGGAATTAATTTAATTTAAAAGCACTTAGAACTTTAGAATTAAATTAATTAATCATAGGGATTTTTAGCTAATAAACCTTGAAAATTTAGGAATTAAATATAGTGTACGATTTATGCAAATTCAGGTTTTTAGCATTTGAGACTAAGTCAATTAAAGTCAATTAGGAAAAATAATTTGCCTAGTATAATAGGACTTTGATGATGAGAAAATGCACCAAAATTGATTAGAATTGTAAGGTGCCAATTTTGGGGTGTTACAGTGAGCTAGGAATGATAGGTTTGGTCAATGGAGGGATATAAGGACCCAATATGGATAGAAGCGATGAAGACTTCAATGTTAGGATATATGGACCAAGAATGGATTTGGAGGATGGTGAAGGTATGTGCCTATGTTTTAATGGAGATATATAAGGTGTGTAAGAGATACCAAAATATTTAGAATGAGCTACATCATCATGGCCATCATCTTTGAGATTGATTTTTATATCAATGGGCTCATCGGTAGCTTTGATACGAGAAATTGAAGCTTGAGTGGAGTTATTATCATGATGGGGATTAGAAACAATGATAGGTTATTGAGGTAGAAATGGAGGATAATGACAAGGAGATAATGGGATAATTTTATCTTGACATGGAAGAGGATCATTGGATGGTGTAGAAAGAGTACTTGGCTCTTTGTTTTAAATAGGCTTATCAAAAACGGTGGAGGGGATATCTTGATCTTTCTTAGGAGGTGGATAAGATATAAGAATTGGAGGGATAATTTTTTCTTGAGATGGAAGGGTATCATATTGGAAGAAATGAAAGGGTATGAGGGGATAATCATGGTACTCTAGGGATATGGGAATTTTTTCAAATGTTTGATAGGATTGGATAGTGTCTTGATCTTTATCTTTAGTCAGACTTATTTCTTCACATTTTGGATTACCCTCTTGAAATGGAGTCACTTCTAAGTACAAGGTATGAGTTTTTATATGCATGGGGGATTCTTGGAGGGATGATGGGGGATCAGTTTGAATAGGTATGATAGGAATTATCATATATGATAGCTTAGGATCTAGGATTTTTTAAGCATGGAAGAGACTTGTAAAAAGATGTAGATTAACTTGGATTTCTTTTAGAGATATCCCTTGAGGGTGGACATAGTCAACATGGAAAGTATCATCACTAGGTTTAATCTTTGATGGAGGTGGTGTGACTAGCTATGAAGCTTTATGAGATGGAGGAATGGTGGAAGAAGTAGAGGTGACATGTGGACCATTTCTAGAAATAGATTCATCAATTTGATCATGCTTGGGATTAGTATCTTGTTATTCTTTAGATGAATAATTAGGATTTTCCACTTAAATTATGTCATCATTAGTAAGATCTTGGATTTTATGTTTTAGCTTCATACAATCTGAAGTTTCATGTTTATTATGTTGATGGTATGCACAATAGTTTCTCAAAATGTAAATCCACATGAAGAGACTTTATGCAATGTGAGGAGACTGTGTTCAAGAAGTTATTCTAATGTTGATTCAAAATATTTTCTCAAAGGAGTAAACTCTTTATGCAATGGAAATTTAGATTCACTTGTGTTTGTAAAAGAGATAATGGATTTGAGTTCATGAGGATGTGGTTCGCTGCCTTTTTGTAATTGTGAGATACGTTTAGATTGATTTTTAGTTTCTTATGATGATTGTTATTGTGATATGGTTGGTTCTTCTTGAATTGGAATGTCTTCCTCTTGTAGATAGATAAGTATCTCAAATGAATCTAATGTAACTTCTTCTTCATTGTCTGGATCAAAATTAGGATTGTAATGAAGTTGTGGAATATCCTCTTGATCAAACATAGGATTGTCATACGTATGTATCTCTTTGTTTGAAGGAAATGAAGGCATGTGTAGATCAAGATTAAAGAGAAAAGGAAAATTTGATTCTAATTAATACTCTTTGGATGGTGTGTCCTTTTCTTTCTTCATATCTTGGATTTGTGATTGTAAAGATTGAATTTGTTGGTGAGGTCTATGATGGGATTCTCTTCTTCATTTTTGTCATGATCATGGTTTCTAGACCATTCATTTCAGCCATGGTATTATTGTTTTGATTCTCTTTTCTATGTGATTGAGATGGAGATATATTCTCTTTTCTTTGGGCTTGTTGTTCCAAGGAGGCCATGAGCATGTATGTGATCACTGAGGAAAAAAATCATAAATGCAATTTTTTCATATTTCAGTTTTTTCCTAGGTTCTAGTAATTTGCATTTTCGAAGGTATTAAGAGCATTTTTGGGAGTTGAGACTACGTCAGTCCTTAAGATTGGGTTGTTGAAGACAATCTATTTTAGAGATTGAAAATATATTTCTTGGATACCTTTCTAATGATGAAAATAGTTTGCAATTTTGAGCACCGAGTCGAAAGTTATGACTCCACCAAGTTGGGGTAATTTTTTTATAATTTTTGATGTTTTTAGGATTAGATTGTTGTAAAAAATGATGAGATCTAGTTTGGACCATGAAAATTTGATAACCCAAGGTTTCATAAAATTACAACCAATTGCTAATGGTTCAAAGTTGATGAGTTTGTGCAAGGACTTGTCTAAATTTGAAAGGATTTGATGATAAAAGATGTTAGTTTAAGAGGTATAGTTGAGGGCAGATGTTCCCCAATGATGACCTCTTAAAGCCAGATAGGAATGTTGATATGAATAATTGATGCACTAGGGATGTTGTTGAAACAAAGAGAAATCAGATCAAATATGATAACAGTAGGGTTTCATTAACTGATTTTGATAAATGTGATGATAGAATCTAGAAGTTCTCAATAAAGGGTATTTTAAACAATGATTGGATTTGTTAGAAAATGTACGAAAGTGGACTCTTTCCTAGAAATGAAACTTTAGAAATGAGACTTGTTTTTTTCCAAAAAATGAAACTTTAGACACTAGAAATGAAATTTCTCATAGAAACAAAATTGCAATGACGGAAAATGATCTTGGACTCACAGAAATGAAACAACATGGACCAAAAACAAAATTTCCTTGAAGATGATATTAAAAACCAATTTTTATAGAAACCAACTTATGCAGACTAGAAATGAACATTCTAAGAGAAAAATTGAAATTTATCAGATAGAAAATGAGACTTTATTGACCAAGAATGAAACTTTGTGTTCTCTGTGTTTTAGAAAAGTTTTTAGTGATAAAATTTGATATTTTAGGTGTGTTTGAGGGTAAATTTCTTCAATATTCAGTGACACACACATAGAAGACTGTATGAAGACAATGTTCTTGTCTCTAAAATCCCTAACATTGAGTGTATGTTCAAAATTTTTTGACAGGTTGAGCACATGACAAAAACATAGAAAAAAAGATAATCTCGGAATGACTGCAATGCAATTTCCATAGGCCTGCGCTAAGTACACTTGTCTCTAGTGTGTATGTCCCTGTCAATCTAATGGGTAATCTTGGGAGGAGATGCCAAGAAATTATTACACATAATTGATCCTTCAAGGAGCATGTGAGTAGGGGTTCCATTTTGGGGCTTGCCCAAGTTCAAGGTGATGAAATTGAAGAACTCTTCACCTCACTACCAGGGATGCACGAATGGTGAGTGTAAAATATTCTAGGGGTGACACAACTCCTATGCACTATGGAAAAAGAACCAAGGATAATAAGGAGACTATTAGCTTAAGGATTTAGTTATGGCTCCCTTTCAGATTATTAGGGTCTTTCCTAGAATACTACACCTAACTACATCTGTCTACCATAGTTTTGGCTAGAGGTAGAATTTATTTATAGTGGATTAGGATGGTCTAACTTTGACCTATTTTCACTTGAGTCATTTTTTTGGGGTGAGTACTTTTCCCCACCGCAACAGGCTCTCTAAGGCATAAATGCAAATCAAAGATAGATGTTAATTATGGTTCTACATTTATGATCACCTAAAAGGTGAGAGCATACTCTCCTATCATAATTAAGATCTCAAGCACACCAAACACATATTCATTCCACTGTGTAGTCTCACTTTTTCAAATGAAAATAGATAGTCCTACAGAGTTCCCAAGCCATGAAAAATCAAGAGTGATGTAGGTTTCTGATCACCTAAAAGGTGAGAGCATAATCCCCTAACACCTTGAGAGGTCAATCTAGTACTAACCAGTTAAGCTAGGTGCCTAGAAAATGAAAGAAAATTAATATAAACATAATTTTTGGTTGGATCCATTAGGTAACCTACAAGACAAATTTGTTAGGATTTTTTATGATTTCTCTTTGACATGTGTCTTGAATAAATATGTTAGAATCACCATCCGACACATTAAGAGCACTTGAGAAAACAATAGCATCAATTCATTAGGGTTAGTAATCAAATGTAATTGAAAATATTTAATACACTATATACTACCCTATAAATGAGATTATATCTACCAAATATGAAACCTTTACTAGAAATGAACTAAGGACGACTAAATACAAACACCTTTGGACCAAATACAAAATGATTCTGAAAATGAATTTTTTTTTAACCAAATACGAAATTTTTTTTTTGGAAATGAAATTATTTATACCAAATGCGAAATTCTTTCTAAAATGCCTTTCCCAGAAATGAAAAAGTAAACACCAGAAATGAAGTTTTAAGGACTGGAAATGAAATTTCGCAATCAAGAAATGAGATTTTATCACCAAAAATGAGCCTTTGTGAAATTGTTCCGACCTTCATGCACAAAATGTGAGAAATCTAATCATTTTTAGGGCCTAGGACCCTATGAACAATGCCAAAATGTGTTGTGTCAAATTATCCATGTCTAAGATACACACAACATTTCATAAAACATTAATTCAATGTGTTAGTATTCAAAATCAAATCAAATTCAGAATAAGATAAAATTATTTAGGTATCGCCTCGACAGAATAAGATAAAATAAAACTATTGTGACCAATCCATGCAAGGACTATGGTAAGAGGGACGATGCAGGGAGTAGTGAATACTGCGACCACAGCCAGGAATTAGGGCATCATTTTCTAGGAATACGTAGAATATAATGATAGCTTTGCACAAAATTAATTATATTGCAAATTGTTCTACTTCATATTACAATAAAAAAAATATGCGATCCCATTCACCTTGCCGATCTTCAATAGTTTCAGCATTCTACAATAGCCCCCAGATCAAACACAGACACACAATAAGGAGAAAAAGGGACATATTTCAAACAAGAACTGCAACCCGAGTGAAATCCTGAAGGAGCATAATTCTTTCTTCCAAAAAATGAAATATTCAGGAAAAAAAAGTATACCAGTGATGGTTTCAAAACATCTATTGATACCATCTGGGTTGGAAAATAAACAATTAAAGAAGGCAGAATCCAAGAAAGTATGCCTTAATCCATTTAATCTGGAGAATTGGACAATAATAGTTAATAAAAGGAAGCACAATAAGGAAGCCCTAATTCTTCCTAAACCTCAAATTTATCCACAATCAAACATAAAAAATGTCCTAAACAGAGCTCCGAAAGAAGTAAACAACAAAAATTGGGTGGATGTTGACATCAAGGATAATATCAAGGGTTTGAATAAAGCACAGATCCAGTAAATTTTTATCACCAAATCAAAGTTTCAAAAGGATGATGCGAATAATGATGGTTTTCCATATTGCAAGCCATTCATTCCCCTGCACAAAACATCTCCAACTACCAACAAAAACTTAATCACCCCTTCTAATGGTTTGGATCCAAAATATCTATATGAGAGAAATAAGATGAAATCATTCACTTCCAATTTAGAATGTAAACATAACTTTTGGACAAGCTTAGGGCATCAAGAAAATAGAGCGAGGTCTTTTTCTTTCGAAAAGAAAGATCTAAAGCAAAAAAATCATAGAAAAAATTTCATTATTAGCGATAAAGTGAGTGAATAGAGATGGAATGGATGTCAATCCTTCAGAATCTTTACTTTCTGGGACAACCCTAAACATAGATATCCTAAACTAGGAGAATGGTTGAAATCCTTCAGCTGGAAACACGTAAGTATTTTCTCATTATCTCCTAAAATAGTCTATTTACATTGTGAAAAATAATCAATTAGCAAATAATTTATTTCAACTAAAACATGCTTCTATAAGGGTAATATAATAATTTTTTTTTACCCTGGAGACCAAATTTTAATGAACAATTAGCCAACACATTAAATCTTCCAACATAGATATCCTTTAAAGATTTTCCTGTAGAAATCTTACATTCCCAAATACTGGAAAATATTGGGATCTTTTTAGGATAATATCTAGGATTATATCTAGACCACAATGATAAAAAAGTTATCAGATTACTTATCAATTTGAAACCAGAGTTTAAAACAAATGATAAAATCAAACTAAGAACAAACAAATCTATTTATGAATTGCAATACACAAAGTTTGAAGGTCAAATTAAAAATATATCAATATTAAAAAAGAATCCAAACAATGAAATGCTAAAAACAAATTATATTCCAATTTATAGGAATACAAATATAGACCAAATATTTCCCAAAATAATAAACATAGACAAAGAAAATATATTTAAAACAAATATGGACACAACAACAGAGATCCTCCAACATCAGAACTTTAAAATCAGTGATGAAGATGACAGAGAACAAGGAGATATTATAGAGGAAGAAAGGAAAGTACTGCCAGACAATGATACCTCCTACAATGCTAATGAGATTAGTAGAGAAGAAGAAATAGAGTAAAAATGTAATGGAAGGAACAAGAGAGAAAAATTTGTGCAGCAGACAAGAGGAAGAGGTGAGAAACCATCAACAATGTGAGTAGTGTATTAAAAAAATCTATTTATCAATGATATCAAAGAACACTAGTACATTTGAGACCTCTTTTCAACAGCTATGCGTCACAATTACAACACTACTCCATTAGGAAAGCGACATAGACCAGTGTTGCAGTTTTGGTGTCAGAATCACCGACAGTAGCTATGTCCATCATTATTGCGATGGTCATGACCGTCACAATATGCACTGAATATGAGGGTTAGTATGCCATCATTACACATTATGAGTGTTGCCATTACGATGGGTATGCGATAGACATGTTGTACACACGACATCTAACTATCAGATTATTCTGACATCTGGATGTCATGTGTAGTGTTTTGGCGTCGGTCGTCCTCTAAATACCATTGCAATTATGACTGTATTCTATATTTTAAAAAAAAAATTGTCGTGTGCATGGAATGAGACCTTAAAATATTGATCGTCTCTTTGTTTCGAGAATAGTTTAACATTCTCTACTTAACAGGTCCAACCACGTGAATGTGGAAGCTCATCTGGACCCTCCTAGGAGCCTCTTATGACCCTTTACGATACTTTAAGATCTCTAAGATGTAATCTTAGGGATCATAAAGGGTCATAAAGGGTCATAAGTAATCTTGGGACACAACATCTGAGAAACATAAATGTAGGCATCATGGTCACAATTTTTTGGAGACATAACATAATTGAGTGGTATACCTAGATGATGCAACGCAACCACTACTCCTCTAGTTCTAAGTTGGCACTGCAAGATCCAAAAACCATAGATAAGGAATAAATTTAGAGAGAAGAGGAGGAGGGCCATAACGACCAAAATAATATAGGGACCCTGTATTATTTTGGTCATTACAGCCCTCCTCTGCTCTCTAAATTTATTCCTTACCTATGGATTTTGGATACTACAGGGCCAACTTAGAACTGGAGGAGTAGTGGTTGCATTTCATCCTCTAGGTATACCACTTAATTATGTTGTGTCTCCAAACAATTGTGACCATGATATCTACATTTATGTTTCTCAGTTGTTGGGAGATTAAAAGTCTTCTAAGGAACATGTCGTGTCTATGTGGAACTGCATAGGATCATCACCAAAGGGGGTTCTGGATCAGAGAACTCCCTTTCACTTAATAATTATGAAGCCATCAATGGTATAATAATTTTTTAGGATTGTAAATTTCTATTGATGGATTCAAATTACCAAGAAAAAGGTGTACAAAAGACTTAGCAGCCTCCAGAGCCTTTTTCTTGAATGTATTATACCCCTAACGTACTCCATGGAAACATTTTGTAATAGGATTATAGGGAAATGTAAACCAAGATTCATATAGAGAAAGGTGTTTCTCTTGGAAGATGGTTGATGGTGATTGATGAAGAAGATTTGAAAATGATGATTGATCCAATTTAGATTGGTGCAACATTTCCAAATCTTCTTTGAACTCATTATTGTCAAATATTCTGTAGATGGTAATAAACACTACTCAGAACAGGTGATATATTTATATATCACATGCTGAAGATCATAACATATGAGAAAAAAATAAAAAAATTTATACTCACAAGTGTAACAAATTCATCTTCTCGCTGAAGAGTTCAGCTGGAATTTTGCCTGAAAGTTTGTTTAGGTTGAAGTAAAAAGGGAAAATATCTTATAAAAGTATTGGTATAATTTGGATAGAAAGGATCATCCAACTTCATAAATTAAGAACGGAAACAATGCAACTTAAAAGTAGAAGACATACAAACCTGTCCAGTGATCATATTGTGTTGAAGGTGGCGCCTAATGCTGCTGTAATGACTACAGACATTAAATTTTGCATAACTGCCTGATGTCGTTGAAGTGTTGACTCAGGGTTGAATCCAGTATGCTCCTGTATGATCCAAAACCTGCAAGGAGGAAAATATGGGGTTAGATCCAAAGGATCTAAGAAATGCATGTAACCCTATTATTGGTCCTCATCTATAATTATGTATGTGCATATTCAAGCCATACACTTCTAAAAGGAACAAGGATAAAATTTACAAAAACCCATCCAAGAGTTAGACATCATAAATCATAAATAAGGTTAACTTTTTAAAAATTTTATACCTTTTTTAAATTTTTTTTTAATAAGGTTAATTTTTTAATTTGTTTAATTTTATATAGAAAATAATAACGAAGTCATAAACCACAAAAAGTTCATGAGTTTATCAAAATGTCTAACGTATCTACATGAAATTCTAAAAAAAATTTAGTATCTACAATAGCCATATATTAATCACATTTATGCATATGGTCCCAACAAAGTAGTGCACAAACTACACAAAGAAGGCATCACAGAAACATGATTTTTGCTTTTGACATTTAAGCAATCTCGGTGGCACTAGCTACCTCTCGAGCCTTGCACAAGTTGCACTCATTTCCAACATAAGGTATAGACATAGATGGGGCATATGTAAATGTGGTTTCATCGACCACCAAAAGTATTGGCATCCACTATTTCCCTGCAATACCGAATCTACATCAGTTCTTCCTAAAATGATTATAACTTGTCACATTACTTTTAAACATAAAATATAAATCCATATCCAAACCTTTTTCCTATTTGGGAAACCCCAAAATTGATGCCCAGGATTACTTGTTGTGCGTGATGTCTTCAACACACAGGGGCCAACACCATGTGGACACATAGGCACATTGACCAAAGTCATCGATGCTATATTGATAAATATTGCACTGTCATTCCAACATATCATTTTGTTTAGTTGAATATTTTGTTCATTCATACTAATTATGATTGCAATAAAAAGAAACATACTAATCATGTAGACAACATCTCTAATCAAATTGCAAAATGACTATTGTCAATCATAGTACAAAATGATAATGCTTTGTATTTGATGATATAATGAATATGAACAACATGTAAATGCAACGTCTTAACTGCACTTTATGGAAACTATATGCATAGTTGTGATTGGGAATTTTAGTCCTTACCACACATTGAAATGCATGTAAAGGCATCTGCAGTTGGGGGCATGTCAAATTTTTATATTGCTATCAAGATTCAAGTGTATAGTTTGACATTCACAAATTGCCTTGTATCAGTTGCAGTTAACAAATTAATCTCATAAAAATTGTTGATGTTTCAATAATTCCTCTCATTACTTCTTCTCCGCTTGAAATAATTTGGAGTACCTGGGAAAGATGATTAGGCTCTACTATACCTTTTTCCATGTCAACTACATGCACAAATAGTTTATTCTTTGCTCTCTCCATTCCTTATCATGCTTCATCCTTGTTATATTCATGGCTGAAATATCGATATTTAGAGTCTACTCACTTTCCCGGGTACTCCCAATTGTATGAATTGGAGTTGAACCATGTGTCACCTACACTCTTGCAAGTCATTGTCAACACATCAATGATTTTCATGAAATGATAAGAAATTTGTGCATGTCAAATTCATGGATGAAACATGGGTCAATGAGTTTGACTCAAAAAACTTTACACTTGAATCCAGATAGCAATATCACAAGATAATGAAAAGTTTTGATAATCAGATTTACATAAGTACTCACATGATACATATGCTAAAGATTGCATAGTAGACAATAAAAAATTAGAGCTACATACAACCATTCATTGTGTAAAAAAAAAGAGTAAAAATCACAACAACATAATGCATAAGGATATAAAGTTCATTAGCTAGATAAGTTTTTGTAATGATGATGAACATATGGATATCTCGACCCTGAGTATGTATCAACAAAAACATTTACAAAGAATAGTATTCCAAACATTATGTTAAACAGTTACGTTTCATGTCTACGTTTGATCTAAAGATGACCTAGTTTGTTGACAAAAATGCCAACTCCAAAGAAGTAGTCCATCATAACATTCCTATTGTCACAAGTGAAAAAATCTTCATTGTGACCATGGAAGATACTCATAGTAGTGTAGTCATCATTAGCGCAAGATATCTTGAACACCTCCCACACCTCCACCATTTTATTTTCAAATCTAGCTCTATTATCAAAATTTGAGCCAAGCCTGCCAGAGATAATGTTTGGATTGATGGTCTGAATCCCCTGCACAACTTTTTATGAATTTTTAGAAACAACCACATGCTTAACCACCTTCAAGACCCATTCTAACCAACCGGTAACTTCAAAGAGAGTATAAAATACTAGTTTATAGATCACCCCATCGTGTACATGTGAGCCAACAATATTATGTTTAAGGAGGTAGAGAATAACATGTTTGATGGCATCATTACACACATTAAATAATCTAGAGAATTGTTCTTCCAAGGAATCCAAATGACAACATTAAATACCAAATATTCTATCTATTGAGAAGACCTAAAACAAAGTAACAATAATGAAAATAGTGAATAAGTATGCCAACATAATGAATAAGTGGGCCAAATACATTGATCCAATAGAAAAAAATACATTACAAATGCCAAGCTCATGGTCTCAATGAAATAAACAGTATATTGTGCACAACAGCAGCAAGCATACAATGACAAAAATAACATTGCATGATGCCTGAGCTCAAGGGAAAAATAAATTGCTCCAATAATAGAAAATACATTACAAATGCCAAGCTCACGGTCTTAATGAAATAAACAATGTAAAAAACAATATATGGTGCACAACAATAGCAAGCATAACATTGAAATTGTTTAAGAAGCTGACTGTGATATTTCCAGAATTTACAGAGGAAAGAGTACCAAACACTGGAAAGCGAGACCAGAGGATTGACAAGGTTGCTTTGGAAAGTGAAACAGAGGATTGACTATTGGAGAAAAATAGTACTTTGGAGAAAAAAATTGTTGGTTTTCTCGTCTATTATAGAAAATTCAAGTAGTACAGGCATACATAAGGGGATGAACATAAATAGTAAGGGTACCAGACAATCCCTAAAGTGATGAATTTTTGATCCGGGTATGAATCCAGTGTGCTCCTATGATGATCGAACCTGCAAAGAAAAGAGAGATAGGGGTTAGATCAAAAATATCTAAGAAATGAATGGCATCCTATTATTGATCCTCATCTACAATTATGCATGCGCATAGTGAAGCCATATGCTTCTGAAAAAAAAACCATGCTACAGGACATGTGCACTCAGAAGAATGCTATAGAAAGGAAAGAAGATACCACATTTTTCCTCATAAAATGATCATAAATGGGGAGTACCACAATGAATATCAACAGTGAAACAAATAAAGAGAGATAAAACACTTCACAGAATGTCTTGAAGGTAATAGCAATGATGCCCTAGCTCTCAAAGCTCGCGGGTCATCAAGCATTCTAAATGAAAAGATGTAAACAATGCCAGTATTAAATAGTGAGATCATAAACAATACATGATGCCCTAGCTTGCATCCCGCGAGCCATCAAGACATTTCCTCATGAAATGGTCATAAATAGGGAGTACCACATAGTGAATATCAACAACAAAACAAATAAAGAGAGATCAAACACTGCATGCTATCAAAATAGAATAGTAGTGGTGATTCAATGCATCTACAACCTCAATAAAATGGAAACATTGATCCAATAATAGCAAATACATTACAAATTCCAAGCTCACGGTCTCAATGAAATAAACAATGTATATATAAAACAATATATGGTGCACAACAACATCAAGCATGCAATGACAACAATAACTTTGTATATGTATATGTATATGTATATATATATATATATATATGTATGTATATATATATATATATGTATGTATGTATATATGTATATTTATATAACAAACAGAGCTCATAACAGGGTCATGTGGTGCTCAAACAGTGAGCTCATAAACAGTGCATGATGCCCTAGCTTGCAGCCTGCGAGCCATCAAGACATTACCTCATGAAATGATCATAAATGGGGAGTACCACATAGTGAATATTAACAACAAAACAAATAAAGAGAGATCAAACACTTCACGCAATGCGTTGAAGGTAATAGAAACGATGCTCTAGCTCTCAAAGCTCTTGGGTCATCAAGCATTCCAAATGCAAAGATGTAAACAATGCCAGTATAACATTCATATTGTGCCATCAAATCAACAAATGCCATTAAAATGAAATTGAGTTAATGAGAAGACAAAGCTTGAATGCCTGCCTCAATTCATGGCTGCCATATGATTGGTCGGTGCTCTATTTGTTATATACATATATATGCGCGCACACACACACACACACACATATATACATACATATATACATATACATACATATACATACATATACATATACATGCATATATATACATATATAAATATACATATATATGCATATACATATACATACATATATATATGCATAAACATATACATACATATATACATATATATATATATATACATATATATATGTATATGTATACATATATATATGTATATGTATACATATATAT
>MU226606.1:204191-255136 GCA_018584345.1 Thuja plicata
AGTTATCTCTTTGAAGATAAATGAATATTTAATTCATTTATTTAATTAAAGTTTTCAACATGTGAGATAATTGAATTCTTTTTTATTTAGAATTGCTTTATTTGGTGAAATTAAATTAATTTAATTGAAATTAATTTAATTGGAAGAATTTAATTAGTAAGTTTAAATATTTGAGTTTAAACTATAGGAAATTGAATTTACTTAATTAATTATTGGTAATTAATCAATTAAGGTTAATTAATTAAATAAAATTAATTATTTCATTAATTTTGGGAATTTGATTAGATGATTTGGGGAATGAATTTGGAGGAAAATAGATGATTAACTAACGATTAAAAAACTATTAATTAATAGATGAAAATTAGTGTTTTTAATGTACAGTCGCAAGCCTGTCCATTTTCGGGTGTCTACAACTTTAAAAAGATGTTTGTCCCTATTAATAATCTCCCAACTAAAATGACTAATAATGATGATTCTATATGATGAAATTCCATATGTGCAAACCAAATGAAAGATTCATGTATGTATGCATGTATGTATGTATGCATGTGTGTATGTATGTGTGTGTGTAAGTATGTATTTATGTATGTATGTGTGTATGTATTTATGTATGTATGTAGTTATGTATGTATGAATGTGTGTATATGAAAGATCTAAATGTATGTATGTATGTATATATGTATGCATGTATGTATGTATGTATGTGTGGGTGTGTATATATAGACACACACATATACATACATAAATATTCACACACACACACACACACTTACACACACATATATATACACATATACATACACACATGTGTATATATGTATGTACACATATATATACATGTAAATACATAGGTATATGTATACATACATACACATGTATATAAATATACATATACATATATAAACATAAATACACATACATATATGCATACACACGCACCCAAGAGTTGTCATGTCTATGGATATGTCCAAACATGCACCAAAAAGCATAGTAACTCACAAATAGATTTTTAACAATTATTTGAGTTCAATAACATTTAGAAATTTGAGTTACAACCTATTAAACATGAATAAATATACACTACATGAGGAAGAGTTTCAACAATGATTCTAAATTTGAATATTTATACAAATCACTAACATTGAATACAAGTGAGATACTAATCTCTCCTTCATAATATTTATAAAAATCGCTGACATTGAATACAAGTGAGATATTAATGCCCTCTAGAAATTCAACTTCATAAGCATTAGATAAAAAATTCCTTAAGATCATACATGGACCTATCTTCTTCCATTTTAATTTATTACAGGCTCGTAGGTGTTTGAAAACCTTAGGAGGTTTTATTTTTCAAAGCATTTAGATCTTTCACATGTTCCTCTAGCTCCACTATCTCCTAAGCATCATCTTCATAGTTTGATATATATACAAATAGTTGCCTCATTGTACATTTGTAACCTAATTACTAGATGAGTGACTACGATACCCTAGTTTGCATTATTAGATGATCTTGTTTAATTTGTGGTCATTTCATGAAAATATACATGTAAAGGAAAAGAAATTTATGCATCTAAATATTACATGTATATACTATATATATGCCAAATAACTTGTATATACTATACAAGGAAAGGAACTGAAAGATGAAATCATCTGGGCTGCTGTGAGCATAGCCAACTTTTAGAAGAATATGCAAGAGTACAATCATACATAAGAGGATGAACATAAATAATAAGGGTACCATACATTGCCTTAAGTGATGAATTTTTGACCCAAGTATGAATCTAGTGTTCTCCTATGTGATCCAAAACCTGCGAAGAAAAGAGAGATGGGGGTTAGATGAAGAAGATCTAATCAATGAATGAAATCCTATTAGTCATCCTCATCTACAATTATGCATGTGCATAGTCAAGCCATACACTTCTGAAAGAAAAAACATGCTATAGGACATGTGCACTCAGAAGAATGTTGCAGAAAGGAAAGAAGATACCATGTTTTTCCTCATGAAATTATCATAAACAAAGAGTACCACATAGTGAATATCAAGAGAAAAACAAATAAAGAGATATCAAACACTTCACATAATGCCTTGAAGGTAATATCAATGATGCCCTAGCTCTCAAAGCTCGTGGGTCATCAAGAATACCAAATGCAAAGATGTAAATGAATGCCAGTATTAAACAGTGAGCTCATAAACAATGCATGATGCCCTAGCTTGTAGCCTGTGAGCCATCAAGACATTTCCTCATGAAATGATCATAAATGAAGAGTGCCACATAGTGAATATCAACAACAAAACAAATAAAGAGAGATCAAACACTTCACACAATACCTTGAAGGTAATAGAAATGATTCCCTAGCTCTCAAATCTCATGGGTCATCAAGCATTCCATATGCAAAGATGTAAACAATGCCAGCATTAAACAATGAGCTAATAAACAATGCATGATGCCCTAGCTTGCAGCCTATGAGCCATCAAGAAATTTCCTTATGAAATGATCATCAACGGGGAGTACCACATAGTGAATATCAACAACAAAACAAATAAAGAGATATCAAACACTTCACACAATGCCTTGAAGGTAATAACAATGATGCCCTAACTTGTAGCCCGCGATCCATCAAGACATTTCCTCATGAAATGATCATAAATAGGGAGTACCACATAGTGAATATCAACAAAAAAATAAATAAAGAGATATCAAACACTTCACACAATGCCTTAAAGGTAATAGCAATGATGCCCTAGCTCTCAAAGCTTGCAGGTCATCAAGAATTTGAAATGCAAAGATGTAAACAATGCCAGTGTTAAACAGTGAGCTCATGAACAATGCATGATGCCCTAGCTTGCAGCCCACGATCCATCAAGAAATTTCCAGTATTAACAATAACAACAATGCTAGTATTAACATTCATATTGTGCCATTAAATCAAAAAATTCCATCAAAATGAAGTTGAGTTAATGAGAATACAAAGCTCAAATGCCTACCTGATCAATTCATGGCTACAATATACCAAGATTCCAATCTTCCATAGTTAGGCCCTCTTTGCGCACGATGGTATGCAATCACGCTAAATTATAAATGAGCCTTTCTTTTTTATTTTTTCTTTTTTATAATCATGCGGGAGTCATAATTCTAACAGTATCATCGCTATTACGACAGCATCAGGGGCACTTGGAAAAAAACACAAAAATCACACACAAATGGTAGTACCATCACAAATTGGCAACAAAATTTGACCCCAAATGTTGTAGTGTAAAATCTAGCAAACTACAAATAGCTCATCAATGAATTCATTCATACTCACAATGATATAGGGGGTTAGATAATAATTTGGGAAGAAGCCCATAGGGAATAGTTGGAGACTAGAGAAGAGATACAAATAGTCAATGATATTGTTGAGACTCAACAATGTTTGCATCAAAAGATGAAGGAAATATAAGAAGAAAAAATGACTACTAATACCTCAACCGATCGTAGAGAAAATACTGCTCTTACCAACACAAGAGATTATAATGAAATATGTTCTATAGAACCAGAATTTGTTAAAATCTCAAAATAGAACAATAACTCATTACAGGTTTCAGAGAGTGACCTTCATAAAAACATAAAAATAGACCAAGAAATAACCCATTCAGATGTAAACATGTTAGCTCCTTGAAACAATAAAGGCTATCTAAATAAGGATATAGTAGATATGAAAGATTACCTAAACATAAGAGGAGAATTAAGTGATTCTACAAAGAATGGTTTGAATTTAGAAGGAATGAATTACTTGAATGATCATGAGGATCAAGGAAAAAATAAGATTGATAATGAATGGGAGATAAGTTTGGAAAATGAAAATATTTTTATTCCTTCAGATATTTCTTCTCTTGAGGGAGACAAATATAGAATAGTTGAAGAAGATATAAATAATCTATTACCAAAAAAGAAAAAACTAAAGAAAAACAAACAAAAATGCTACAAGTTCTGGCAAACACCAATTAAAGGAAAAGAGCTATTTGAAGAGAAAGTAATAGAAATAATAGTAAATATCCCAGTTGAAGTCAGAACGACACTTAATAAAAATTTGATAAAGTAGTCAAATGACTTGGAATAGATACAGTTGGATGATTTTTCAGAATTGGGAAGAATTTGGTGTACAAGTCCCGAAGTGTTTGACACCGAATCAACATAATATAGATGAGAAATTTAAACTTAATGAAAATGAAGCTGCAACAGCCTCAGATGTAGGAATCAATAATCATCATTTTAGTGAACTCTTAATGAAAGAAATAAGAGATGAAGAATAATAAAGAGGAGATATATCAATAGCTGAAAGCATTAAAAATGCACAAAACTTTCTAGATAAATTAGGACTATCAACAAATAAGGAAGGCATAAATAAATCAAACTATGGAAAAATCAGTAAGAAAAGAGGTATGAAAATTCTGGCTGAACTAAGAACTGCCGCATGATTGGCTGAGAATCAAATTAATATTAAGGATATCCTAAACATAGGGAAGGGGAAGAACCTTCCCATAGAACCATGAGGATTACCTCATGGAATTTTAGGGGCATGAATGCCCCTAACAAGAAGCATTCTTTTAAGTGCAATCTAACACTTTATAAATCAGAAATATTTTTTATATAGGAAGCAAAACTTAACAAAGAAGGGGAAAGGCTTAAAAAATAGTTGGGTTATTGGAAATGTGAACTAGTAGAGTCCATAGGAGCTTCAGGTGGTTAGGGTATTATTTGGGATCCAAGAAAGGTGGAATTCAAGCCATCTACAGCTAGTAATAACTGGTGTTGTAAATATATTACATGCACAGTGACTAAGAGGGGGGTGAATCAGGAACCAATAAAACTTAATCTTCTTTATTCACAATTAGATTATCTACTCTAATTGCATGCATAGAACTAGAAGGAAAGAAACAATCATTCATAACACATGACACAATATTTGGTTACTCAGAAACCTTTGAAATAAAAACTAAAAATGGGGTGGGGATGATACCCACAAGATTTAGTACTGCAGTATAAATTTGGCATGTTAGAGCTTACATTGACCACTTCTGATGGCCTGCCCTATTAGGAGCAATAAGTATTGTTAAGTCCACCTTTTTAAAGGATTTAATATAATAAAATAAGTATGCAAATCTATTAAGAGATTTATAAAAGACTGTTAAGTCCACCTGGTTAGAGGATTTTTCTGATCCACCTGTTAGAATGAACCAGTAGATGATCTTCTTGTGCAACTCTGATTTTTTGAATGAGATCCTTCTGAATATAACTAATCACCTGAATGTGATGGATGAGTCTCTAATGTACTTTTATACCACTGTAATCTTCTAATCAATATGCCACTTTATATTTGCATATATACTTATTTTCATACACATTTGGATAAATAAAGTATCTTACATATATATCTTATCCAAAACAATTAACTTCATAAGTCAGCTTCCATTAGACATAATGATATAAAACAATATACGCAAAGTCATCCCAATATTGTCACTTGGGTCCAGAAGTCTACTCAGGTGATAAACTAATACTCAGGCAATATGTTGATCACTCAGGTCACACTGATCACTCGGGCGATGCTGGATGACTCGGGCAATATTGATCACTCGGGCGATGTTGATCACTCAGGAAATGCTGATCACTCAGGCAATACTGGTCACTTGGGAAATACTAGATGACGAAGTATTTTGACACTAATTGACAACATTTCTTGCCATAAGGTCTACAATCTCCCCCTTTGGCATTAGTGACAAAAACTCTTATCATTAAACTCTGAATCTGATAGGTCAAAACTCCCCCTTATCATTTCCTTGAGTTTTGACACTTGCTCTGCTGCTTGGGTCCAACTGACACTTTTTTTTTTCAAAATTGTTTATGTAATGTATATCTTCTTCTCTACTCAACTTTACATGTATTTCCTCAATGTATATACAATGACTTTTCCCCCTTCTTTTTGACAAAAATTCCAAAAGATATAACTACAAAGTTATTCCAAAGTAGGATAGGAAATCACAATGTACCTTTAAAATTTGAGATAGAGTGTTGTCCCAATTGTCCTGTATCACCTTCATGATGTGCAATTCTATTTGTAGCTCAACTGAAAACTCTATCATAAGTTTTGCAACTGAGAAATTATTACCATGAATGAGTGTCTTGGCTTCTGTGATGCATTTCTGCATTGTATCCATGTGTGGTAGTAGTTGGCTCTAGATGGCTGTAAGAGACTCTCTAGTCCTTTCTTCTTTTCTCAATATCTCATCCTGTAGATTAGTTATATATTTGATCTTCAAAAAGTGTGTTGAGCTTGTGCTTAGATCAAGTCCCGACTATTTTGCACTTTCCTTCAGATCTGCATCAATCTTTACTAACTTATTCTTTATCTCCAGAGTAAAGTTAGAGGTATCACTCAACTTTACAAATGATTCTACTACATTGGTCATGCTGGTTTCTAGAGTGCTAATAACATTGTTTAGCTGCACCTAGTCAATTGCGATCTTCTTTGCAACATTCTCTAGAACCTTGTTTTCAAACTTTCTTTCTTCTTTCTCAAGCAGTTTCTCTTGACCATTCATGTCTTCATTAAACTTATGGACTATGTCAACAAGTTGGTCCATAATGGAGTCATTCTCATTGACTTCAATCTGTAGTGCATCTATGAATATGCCTTTTACATCTTCAAGTACTCTGTTCCTCTTTTTGTCTTCTCGGAGCTTCTTTTGGATTTCTCTTTTCTGCCATAGCTCTCCATAGTTGGAAAGATCCCAATTTGGAATCACAATGTCTTCTTCAAGATAAATCTCATCAGTATTCACTTCCTTCTCCTTACCTTTGTTCTTGGGATTAGGTGAAGGAAAAATTTCCTTACATTTTCCATCCTCATCTTGTACTTTAGTATTCAATTGAATTAGGTCATTGACCTTTACTGTATCAATTATTGAATCAAGGTTAAATGAAGAATCAATACGGGATGAAGAAACATTTACCTTGTCCATCTATGACTTGGTTTACCTTGTCCATCACTTCTACTACAATTTTCTCGACATTAGACTCTTCAATTGTCTATACCTTAGGTAATGTATCATCATTGGTCTATTCAGGAGGATCTAAAATTTGTACTTCTACCTTATCATCTCCTTTCACTTCAAATATAGATTTCCACACTGTTGTGGAAAACATCACAATATCTTCTACCTTTTTTTCAGTATCTAGAATGTCCTGAATCTAGGAGTATGATTGTTCTCATATTTGGTCATTGCCTCTTTTATCTCTTTTTTTTTCATATCAAGCATGACTTTACTCAAGGTATGTTCCCTTATGTATTTTTCAGTTTCAATTGCATTGCACCAGGGAGTAGATACTACTTTGAACAAATCTTCAGTCGTATGGCTCTTTAACTCAGATGGGTCACACTTACATTTAGCCATTTTCTCCATAATTGCTTCCTCTATCTTCTTCTATTCCTCCTTAGTTATTGAAGCATAATTCAATGACTTAAGAGAACTCATACCACTGCCTCCTTTTAGATCTTCAATCTTCTACTCAAGTGTAGGTGGTGGTTTCTGATATGCCCTGCATACCCATCCCTACATTTTGTAAGAAAAATGTTGGGTCCCCCTTTTTGGTTTTGGCTCTTTCCTTGTTCCTTTTCTTTTCTTTTCTTTCCCTCCAGACTTTGCTCCTGTGAGGGCTATCTTTCTTTTCCTTTTATCTTCTTGTTTCTCTGAGACCCGGTCCCAGAGTTTTTTTGTTCATTCCAGAGCCGAATTTCAAACTCTGGGATTCTCCGTCGTGATGTCTTCTTTTGCGAGAAGGTATGGTTGCATGGAATCCCCATGCCTAGAGTCTGGAGGTTTTTCTTGTTTTGAAGTTGTTGGGAAGAGTGCAACCTATTTTTACCCTAAGGGTATAAATAGAAGTTACCTATCATTTTCACATTTACCGAGATTAAAAAACTTAGAGCATAGAGAAATTTTAAGGCAATTAAGGCGATTAAACTACAAATTGCTCCTTGTGCTTAGTGGCTAATTGAACATTGAGTTGCGGTGCTTGCTCATGATTTATTGAAGGTGAACATTGTTGTAGAGCACTCCTTGTGTTTGTCTTCCCTACTTTTCTTTGTGTTTCCAGGTAGGCTTTCGGTTTGTCCTTCTATATGTTTTTCTATTTTTTGGTTCTTGCTCATTTTATTTTTCTTTGTTTTCATTTGGTTTTTCATTTCTGCCTTTTGCATATTTCTTTTGGGTTGCTTCCCATAGGTGGGTTGGATCAGCCAGAGGGTTGTCCACCCTCTATGTAGTTGTAATCTAGTGTATATATTGTACATTGTGGTAGGATAGTTTTGAGAATCTGTAAATTCTTTGTGTAGTGTAAATACTCTGTAGATATTATATATATGTCTTAGCCCTCTATAGTTTAAGTGTATATTTCTTGTGTATATCATTTTGTTCAGTCAAGCTCATCATGCTCCATCATGTTTTGAACTATTCTGTCAAGCTCATCGAGATAGAGTCACCACGGTTCAAGCTTGGCACCTCACTGAGTTGAGCCATGACAACTTTATCTCTCCTCTGCCATATCACCTTAATGGTAGGATTAATTTCCCATGAGTGGGAATTCAAACCCTATCTCATCTGGCATTTAATTTCCCCCATGCCAGCCCACTTGTTTCCATTAATGCCCTTTATGCCACCTGTCAAGTGGCCATGTGATGACCCATGTCAGCCAAGTACAGCTTCCTACTGGTCACATCAGAAATGGCAGTTCTTCCAGACTCTGGGTGTTGAGGCCCCTGGGTTCTCTATCTATCTTTGTCACTTGGCTCAATACCTTGGAGCCCCCAGATGTTTATTAGAATCTAATTCATGTGTCTTAAATACTCTGGGATTTTTGATGTGGCCTAACACTTTTTGGGCAGGTGATGGATGGTGATGATTTCCCCGGAATCCGAAAAATTATTATTATTATATTATGTATTAACGGCTCTCCGGTCTTCCAGGTTGCAGATTGTGTGATCAAAATGTCTAAGTTGATCACTCCTCTTGAAATCCCAAAGCTGCCTACTACCTCCACTCGGGTGGCCACAAAGACTAAAGCTGAAAAGATGCTGGCTAAGTTTCCATTGACCTCAAAGTATCCGAAGGAGGGCATTCTTATGGGGTCAAAAGTGGACTCCAAACTACAGGAAATAATAGATACAGAGCTCATACTCTGGGAAGAAATGGAGGTCTTGATTCAAGACATATACAGACTGAAGGTCGATGGAGATAGTATGGCCACTCACTTGGCTGCCTCCGACATTATAAAGGATGTGAACCTTCTTTGTTTGGTGCAATCACCAGAATTGATACTTCAACTGGAAACACTGTACAATGCACCTACATGGACTGTTCTTCTCGTTGATCCCCAGCCGTTACAATACCTAACAACAATTGTCACCTTAGATGCAACATCTTTTGCCTCAGGGATGGGGATTCCACAGATCAATTGGTCCGTCATCATCAACCAGGCCAAGTCATTATAGGAGTTCAAGGAAGCTTCTCTCATCTCCCAGAAATATCTTAACACTCAATGGCTGAAGTTCCCAAAGTGAGACCATAAAAAGATGAAGTTGGAAATTCCCCATGGGGATTTCAAAGAGCCCATTCAGGCGTGCATTATATTTCTATACAGGATCTTAGGATTTCCCCATGCCCAAGATTTCTTGGCATGGATGTACTACTTTCTTTACTGCATCACCACCTGCAACTAGACTTTCAATTGGGCAGCTATCATAGCCAATCATGTGGACATGCGGCTGAAGGGAATCATCCAGAGTTCCAAGTTCTATATGACATCTTACGTGTTGTGGGCACTAGCCCAATAGAGACCAACTTTTCTGGGTTTAGGAACAGTGGGTGAACTTGGGAATGGGTCAGGCCAGTTAACACCATTGGATCATTATCCCCAAGTCCAATGGGAACTAAGTTTCCTAAATTTTTGCAGGGTAAATGATGACTTCATTTACCAGAATATTCTAACACTTACTTGGGACACTGGGTACTGGTTATCGCAAGAGGCGATGAACCTAGTCAGTACTTACGTCCATTATTTTATTTAGTTCCAACAACACACATACATTTGGGTGACCAGCTTCTCCGGGAAACCCTATCTTCTTCCCCAATATTGCAGGGATAGAAACATTCTTTTGGAGTTTTGTTGGCAGATTCTGGAGCTGTATGCCTTCTTCACATTGAAGAAGGTCACGAACATCCCATTCCCTATTTCTTGTGGGAATTATATGTGCAGCCTCGACATGGTAAAGGAGGCAAATAGTGAGTTGAAGAGACTGGGACTGGTGGAATACCACCACACCAAGAAGAATTATGATCCTCTAGGCAAGATTGCATTGGCACTTCCCCGAGCATCCCCACTACATAAGGCAGACATTGAAGATATTTGGGTAGATTGTCAGGATAGTTTTGATCTTTGGGCCCACCAACATTCACAGATTTTCAAGGGACTTATGAAGGTGCTTGACCTTTGGGGTTTCCTGAAGGATTTTTTAGATGACGACCTGCTGGAGGACCCGACATATAAAGGGAAAGGATTAGACAAGTTGGACCTCCCTCTGGTGGATTGGCCCACCCCAGAGGATTTGACAATTGAGGGAGTATGCCACCTTATTTTGGAAGCCAGTCACAGTTATTTTTCCTGGGTGTATCTGAGGAGCACCCAGAAGGGGGAAATTGTTCAAAGGACTGCCCAAACCCCCACTACCGCCACCAAACCCAGCATAAGCAAGGGGAAGGAAAAAGAAGACACCCCAACTAGGGATCCTCTCCAGGGCCCAACCCCCATAATGGCACAGCTACAAAAATAGATGGATTCAACGAGGCTGACAAGACAACAGATAAGCACATAGGTGTCATTTGGCATCCTCATAACTCCAATTGCATCTGCTTGCCCAGTAGGATCCCCATCATTGGCTGCAATGATGAGAAGATAGATTTTCAGTCTACAAGTATTTTAGATACTAGGGTCCCATTAATCAAAAAGAAGAAGCAAAGGGTGACTCCTACACCCAGCGCATTCGCTATCCCCGGTATGTCGGACGTGCCTCTGGTAGATGTCAGTTCAGATTCTCCAAAACTTGAAAATATTTCTAATTCCTCTCCCCCACACAGGGAGTTTGATGACGTCTTCAAAGTAGATGAACTCATGAACCTCCATGAGGATGTAGATCACACGGCGAAGGAGATAATCGCTCAAGAAAAAGATGATATCCCCAGAGAAGAAGAGATCCCAGAACAAGAAGCTACTCCAAAGAAGGAAGTCTAGGGAGGGACACAAAGGGAACCTGAGCAGGAGAAAACACCGGTCCAAGAGACCAAGGATACACAGAGGGAAAGCACAGATGAACAGCTAATGATTGGGGAAATCGGACCCAGGGGAACAACCGTACCCCCAATTATCACAGTCCAAATGCCTTTAGTTACTTAGGGTGACTAGTTTCCCCGAAGTACGTTTGGTGAGGTGGTAAAGGCAGTAGCATTTTCAAATTTTGGCCAGAGACCTCACCCACTTCCACAAGATGTTCCAATGGAAGAGAATGTTCTGGCAGAAGAAATTGATGAGGCCAAAGAACAACAACAACAAAAGGTTAGGGAAATTCCTGAAGACATAAATGTTGAAGTAACTAATGCTGAGAAGAGTGGGGAAATACCTAAAAATATAGATAATATCAATGCCAGTGGAGAAGAAACCCTAGATATCACAAAAGAAAATGCCAACATGGCAGTGAATACTAAGGCCTCCAAAGAGTAAGAGAAAGAACAAGAACAAGACAAAGAAAAAGAGCCCAATGACACTGTACATTCTAGGAATGCATCACCAAATTCTGAATAGAATCCAGATACTCAGGTCTTAATAGAAAAGCCACCCCATCTGCCCCAATGGCTAGTAGAATCAAGAAAGAGAAAGGCCCCGGCAGTAGCAACAGGTGTTCCGCTCTCCTTGGACGAGATGATGGCCCGAAGTGCAGAGGCCCAGAAGCCAAAGAAGGTATGGACAGTCCATACCCTCCAGATTGGTCCAATAGGAAGCACAATTTTGACAATTGCAACACCTCCTCTAGATGCAAATGTAGCGGTCGTAAGGCCTAAAGATTACATTGTTACAGATGTGGCACTAGGGAGAAGAGATAAGCAGGGTGAATTGGACTTGCTGAGAGAGGCCACCAAATTAGTAGAGGCTTGATACATCAAACAAGGCTACAAGTTGAAGGAGGAAAGAGAAACTAATGCAAATCTCCTCACACTCCTGGCAAAAATTACATATCCTCTAGCTGAGATCCACCTGGAAGCTTTTTCGTTCGGATTCTCACTTTCATAGGATGAGGTATATTCTCTCCAGGCCATGAAGAAGAAAGCGCAGGATGTGGACGGGTGGGTCACCGAGAAGATAGCTGCCATAAGACAATTTCTAGCGGTGTCCCCCCCAGATCTTTACCAGATCAATATTCTCCTTAGTCAGGCGAATGGCTCCACTATTTTATGGGAGAAAGATTTGGAGAATTATGAAAAATGGAAGGCCGGGTTGGAGGAAGTTTTCAATGCATGAGAAGAAGTCATCAATGAGGCATGAATTTTGGGAGATGAATAGTATGTTTCTCTCTGGGCCTAGTACTCCAGAATTGGCCTCAAAATCAAGGTGTGCAAGGAACTAGTTAAGGCCTTAAAAGAGAATGTGATCACGACTTGATATCCTATGGGCCTATTCCAAGCATTTATGGTCAGGGTATCACAAGTCGATCCCTTCACCACCAGGACATGCACCCCAGAGGACTACGTCCTTAGAAAAATTGATGAATGAATGGAATCCCTATATCTAGTTGCTGAAGATTTTGACCAGGGAAGGTTATCAAGATTATCCAAGATGATGATCCGGGCACATGATGTCGTGAAGATGGTAGATGAAATTTGGAACTGGGCTGGAGAAATCAAAGATAGATTGGAAGTTGTCTATGGCCAGTGGGACAACATCGGGGGAATAGACGAAGAAGGCATAAGCCAAGTATTAGAAGCATTCAAAAATAGTAATGGGCCATAAGGTTCTACGAAGTCTGAATATTTTCATCGGCCAAGCAGATTTTGTATTCATTATTCTTTTGAGCATAGGTTCCCGGATCCCAGAGTTCTAGATCTATAGTTTTGTATTCTTTTGGTAACCTGCGTCCAGGTTCTCCAGAGCTGACCGGTCACCATCAAGTAGTTAATAAGGATATTAGGAAGTAGGTGATTCCAACAAGGCACGTCGACTCAACAAGAAGGTTCTGACAGGTGGTCTTCCCAAGGTGCCACTCCAACATAACACTTGGCACATCAAAGACAGTGAGTTGCTTTTCCATTAATGAGGCATGTAGCCTCAATCCTTGGGGGTATTAGATTTCTTCTATTCTCTCTCTGGATCTCTTCTCAAGGTTGATTCTTCCATACCACCCTTCTTGTCTTATTATTCTAACATGTCAGACCTCTATGCTTCTCAAGGTTGTTGTAGTGTGGTGCAGGTAGTACTGGCCACTAGAAATTGTATTTTATTGGTTGAGTGTATAGGTAAGTTAGGTTAATTTTAGGTAAAATCTGTGTATAAATAACAAGTCCAACCTCATTCCAAGGGTCGGTGAAATTGATGATTTTGCAGTCCATAGCTATAGTATTTTCAGTTCTCATAGTTGCAGAGCTCAATTCTCCCTAGTCCTTAGAAGCTTTCAGTGTATAGATGCTCCCCTAGAGTTGTTGATGTACTCATTAGTGATGCTGGAACACCATTAATGAAGAAAGAAGGATTTTGGCAATGCTATTGTTGGTCTCTCAATCTCTGACTTAATAATTTTTGTGCTGTATGTTTCTTATGTCCCTTGCTCTAATGTTTTAAGTAGATTAATGACCTTCTTTTCCCTCGCTATTGAATACGTATGAACTGATGGTTGTGCACGCATTCAGTATTTTAGTGTAGCATGTTAGAGCTTGTTTGATGTTTTGAATGTATTTGCATGACTATAGATAGATGAAATACTTCTAACTCTACCCTATCTTTTGAAGTTTATTTGGTAACTAACGAATGCCTATAGGAAACCTCACTTACCTAAATCCCTGGAGAAGATGAGCTGAGATAACTAGCTATCCCCTTGAACAAAACAGTCACAATTCCCAACTTAGCTCCCACACCATTGAGACTTGACTCTCATGTGCTTGAAGGCCCAGAGAATCTCATTTCTCTAGACAACCTTTACAGGTGAAGCTGGTCGGTGCCTCGGTACCCGGTGACAACTTGCATCTATTGGCAGACCTGGTCACAAACCCCCATCAACAAAAACTGGTGCTAGAAGGAGGGCATGAGCTCATCCCCTTCTGAGGATTTTTATTTTACACCACCCGAGGGTTCCCCAAGCCTTAGTTTTAGGAAGTAGACCTTTAGTGGTATTGGATCATTTTCACCAGCCTGATTTGAAAGAATCCTTAGATTAGCCCCCAATCCCAGAAGTTTTGTTGAACTCGAGCCTCCCACTCAAAAGAAATGGACCCCAAAAATCAAGCTAGCCAACATTTTCTGGGGATCTACTATGTCTTAGAATACCCAAGTCTCCCAGACAACCCCGGGGATTAACATTTAGCCTCACCAAAATCCAACACCCCCAATGGCTGCTTACTTTGGCAACACCGGGTCCCCAATAGGAACTTTTTTGGGTGCAACTAACGATCTCCTTGCGCACCCAGAAAATATTTGTCCCTAATATGATAACTTAGGCTCACAAACCATAGAAGAGTATTTGTAGGCATACAAAGATGAAATGAACCGACACCAGATCAACATCAAGATGTTGTGACTCGAATGTTCCCTCTGTCCCTAGGATAGAACGAGCTAAATGAGTACCTTAACTTGCCTGCCAACTCCATCAACAATTGGAAAGACATGAAGGATGCCTTCTTGGAAGCCTTTTGCATACACGTGGACCTAGCATGGTCCCACAACTAGTTCATCTCCATTAGGAAGGAATTGAATGAGCCCCTTGTAGCATTCAACTACCGGTTCTAATGCACCTTGAAGCAGTGCATGGGTGCTTTCATCCCATCCCTAGAAGTGACAATTCAGACATACCTGAATGCAATGGACCCTTTTGTTGCCACTCTCCTATGGAGAACTACCACCCCCACTGACCAGGATACTCTGGTGAAGGTTTACAACCTAGCCTTGGAATTGTCCCACAGGCTTAACAAATCCTTAGGCGGGATTGGGCAGAGCATGCCTTTCAACATGATACCCAGTGGAACTTCTTACACCAGGGGATATAACCCCAATCAGGAAATGGGTGCCCCTATGATGGCTATGAATCCTCCACCACCGCCAATAGACCAACAGGCCCGATATGTATATCCATCACAATCCCAGACAATACTAGGTCTAGAATTTTTTCCCTAGAACTAGCCACAACAAACACAACAACCACAGACACAACCTTCTGGAGTGCCTTTTTTCTAGTAGCCCGCAACTAGAGCATTGCCGCCCTTGACTCCTATATCTGCTAATTTTCCTAGGAACCAACAACCACAACCATTTCATTGTGACGCGAACACCCAGCTGTCCACTAAGGTTGAATCCCTTTGACGACTATTGTCCTCACTGACTGTGGACATGGGATAGCTGAAGGTGGGGTCTCTTACACCCTACAACACTAATTCCTAGAGAGGGAATGTCTTCTCTAGCCAACAAAACAACAATGTCAGAGGAAGGAATTACAACAACAAGCCTCGACCCATCCAACAACAATGGAACAACAATGCTAACATCGGAGGTCCTCCTCCAAACCAAAACACCAACCAAGGTGGCACTAGACCTTCCCATTTCATGCCAGTCATAGAACTCTACCCCCTAACTAATTGGTGTAGATTGCACGACATAGGCTCTCATTTCGAGGTGAACTGCACTACGCTAGAAAAGGTCATCATGATCTCCCATCTTGACAGACAACAAACTGCTGACCCTACTCCCCCTAAACCTCCTATTCAAGAGCCAACTCACAATGCCTTCACCTGTGAGACTGTCTTCTTTGGAACAGACCAAGGAGATGAAGAAGAACTTGGACTACAGGGGTTATTTGATGAATCTATTCTGGCCTTTAAGGCTAATGCCTTCACCAACCCACAGACCCCTTACAACACCTAGAGTCAGGCTGGTAAAGGACCAGTTTACACGCACACACGTCCCAAAGATACCCCTCCCCAAGATAACATAACTGATCATCCCTTCTCGCCGAAAGGGTCTAGGTCCATCCAAGCTAAGGACCTGACTGAGGCAAGCCAACAATTCCCCGAGGGGATATTTGACATCACAAAGGTGTTAGAATGAACTACCACCTCCATGACCTTGATGGAGGTTTTGCTGAACTGTCTCGAGCAGAGGAAGTCTCTTCTGAAGCTCTTGGGAAACTCAGAAACTATTATTCACCCACCCAAGACTGTCACTTTTGATGACGCCAATGTGGTTATCTTTTAGGGAAAAACTGAGGATCCTCCCTTTTTACTACGCTTAAACATACAAGGGAAGAACCTTCACAATTTCTTGGTAGACTCCGGAGCTTCGGGTAACGTCATGCCGTTATCCATATGCCAAAAGCTCAGATTTCATCCTACTCCATCCAATAGCGCAGTAGTCCAACTGGACAAAAATACTATAAAAATGGTAGGTGAGCTGAAGAATGTCCAGATTCAGCTCATCCAAGACCCCAGGATAGCAAGCGTAATTGACATCCAAGTGGTGGACATCCCAGAGACCTACGTGATGTTACTAAGTCACAATTGGTCCAAGTCCCTCAACGGGTATTTCTCTAACAACTTTTCCCACTTGTGGCTCCCTTGGGAGGGAGAATCTAACTAGACCCAAGTAGAAAGTGAGCTCCAGATGAAACAGGCACTCACCAAAGTCAGGAGGGTAAATGAAGTCCTCTTCTCTGAGACTTCTCCCAAGGTGTACCAACCCCTATAAATCTTGACCTTTGATTTAACCCCCAGTGAGGATACCATTATTTCCTAGAGGATGCAGGACCTGGAAAAAAAGCTAAGGGGTGAGGTTAACTCACAAGGTATCACAATGACCCTTGTTACACTCTTGTCTAGCACTTGGTGTTGAGTGCATTATCAAAAAAATTTGGAACTAGAGTGTGAGCCTTGTCTTTCCGCTACCACCTAACACATCAAAGCCCTCCAAGAGAAGAAATACAAAGTGGATTTTCCTGGACCCAAAAATCATCCTGGCAGTATCCTCACTGTGCCGCTAGTCCAGGAATCCCAGCCACAATCTTTTCCAGAGGAAAACCTCTCCCAAGTTCTATCAGAGCTAGAGGAAACTCCTCCCGACCTTCCCAAAAAAAATCTAAAGGTTGCTTCACCTTCCTAGCCCCAGACAATGAAGGATGAATTATGGACCCTTAAGTTTGATGGGTCCCAGTCCAAACAAGGTTGTGGGGCCAGAGTGGAATTGATCAACCCGTAGGGTAAATCCTTCCTTGCGTCTTATAGGCTATAGTTTAACTGCACAAACAATGTCATGGAGTATGAGGCTTTGTTCCTTGGACTCCTATTTGCATTAAGAAAAGGAATTACTAGCCTCCGGGCATTGGGTGATTCAGAGTTGGTCATAAAACAAGTCCGGAGCAAATACACTTGCCATGATAAAAGGCTAGCCACATATCACAACAGAGCATGGAACCTCATTGAATATTTGTATGCCTTCAGCATTGAACTCTTTCCCCAGAAAAGAAACTATGTTCTAGATTCTCTAGCTGTATCTTCCAACACTCTTGAACCAATGGCTAGCTCCCAGCTCTAGAAATTTTCCATTGAGATGATCCCCACCCTGTCCATTCCAGAAAATGTCACCCATTTTCAGTTTTTTGAAGATGATCAACATATCCTGGCCTTCATGGCCAATGTTGGTGTTTTTGAGGACCAGATAGTGGAAGAAAGAGATCATGATGATATTGGGTAGGGTGAAGAAGATGATGGGATCATAGACTTACCAACCAACACCATCCCTAAGGGGATGGTAGCATTAGAACAAGTCTTTGAGTCAAACCCTCGGGGCCAAGAAAAGATATCATCCTCCTCTGAGGGAGGAAAGTTCAAGAAAGTAAACTTCGGCCAAGCCGGTGAAGAAAAATTGGTACGCATTGGCACCCCTACTCCCCTAAGGAGAAGGAGAAGATTCTCTTAGTTCTCCAAGAATACATTGATGTAATTGCATGGGGATATGAGGATTTGAAGACCTATGATACATCCATCATTACCCATACCATCCTGCTAAAACCTGATGCTAAGCCTTTCCAGAAAAAGTAAAGACTGGTCAACCCACTAATCAAGCATCTAATTCATCAGGATGTTCAAAAACTATTGTTACCCCAGATCATCTTTCCAATTTGGCATACTATGTGGGTTTCCAACCTTGTCCCTGTGAGGAATAAAAGTGGAGAGATCTATCTTTGTGTAGATTTTTTAAATTTAAAAAAGGCATCAAAGAATGATAATCACTCTCTCCCCTCATTGGATGATGTATTGCAAATCATGAATGGATCACAAATGATGTCCTTCCTAGATGGGTACTCTAGGTATAACCAAATCATGGTTAAGTATGAAGATAGAGACAAAATGGCATTTACCACCAAGTGGGGAATGTTTGCATACCGGAGAATAACCTTTGGCCTGATCAATGCAGGGGCCACATTTTAGAAGGCTATGGACATTGTGTTCAAAGGGCTAATAAATCGGTGCATAATCATCTACATGGATGATTTGACCATCTTTTCTCGGGAAAGGCATGATCATTTCGATCACCTCACCCAAATTTGTGAGAGATGTCATCAGTATGGGATATCCCTCAACCCCAAGAAATGTATATTTGAGGTCACTAAAGGGAATTTTCTTAGGCATATTGTCTCTGAGAAGGGTATATCCATTGATCCTGAGAGAGTTGAAGCACTGCTAAATCTACAAATGCTCGGCAATAAGAAGGAAATGAGATCTTTCTTTGGGAAGATCAATTTTGTTTGGTGGTTCATCACTAGATTCACCGAGATAGTAAGGCCACTCAATGAAATGATGAAGAAAGATACTAAGATTGAGTGGAGTCTGGAGGCAAAGTGGGCATTCACCCAGATAAAACAAATGATTATGGAGGCACCACTCTTGGCTAGTCTGGACTATTCCCTCCCTTTTCACATAGACTCCTTTGCTTTGCCACATTCTTCCATGGCAGTATTGACCCAGAAGGTCAAGGGAAAAGAATGACCATAGGCTTTCATGAGCTCCCCATTTAAGAATGCCGAAGTCCGATATTCACCATTGGAAAAGAAAGCCTTTTCTATCATTAATGCTATGAAGAAATTCTGGCATTACATTCTCCGGAGCAAAGTGCATGCTATCATCTTAGACCAAGCTATTAAGTCTATGCTCCTATAGAGTGAATTGGGTGAAAGATGGGAGAAATGGATGGCCATCCTCAAAGAATATGATTTGGAAATTCAACCCATAAAGATAGTCTGAGGCCAGGGACTATGTAGAGCAATGGCAGAAGAGACTCCCAACATTGAATGCCAGGCATACATAGTGGAGTCTGTCACTCAAGATTTGTGGTATACTGATCTGGTATAGCTATTATTGAACAATAGGTGCCCAGAGGGGCTACCCCCAAAAAAATGTCACGCCTTGCGATTGAAAAGTGTGCACTTCATGATTAAGAATTGAATGCTTTTCTGCAAGAATTATGAAGGGGTATACCTCCGATGCATAGACAAGGACCAGGCTGTGAAAATGATCGATGAATTTCATGGGTAGTTTGGAACCGGGCATGGCTTAGCTGATGCCACTGCCCATCAGATCCTCTGGGCCGGATACTATTGGCCCTGTATCTTCAAAGATGTCTACACTCATGTTAGGAGATTCCATACTTGCCAAACAATGGCACATCATGAGTGAAACTTGACCATGCCCTTATAGCCGGTCTTTGAAGCTAGACCTTTCACCCAATGGGAATTTGACTTTATCAAGGAAATCAACCCCAACTTGTCCACCAACCATCGGTACATTCTAACTGCTATCGATCATTGCACCCGGTGGTCTGAAGCAATTCCTTGTAAAAACAACATGACAGATGTCGTCATAAAATTCCTGGAAGAAAACATCGTCACAAGATTTGGAATGCCCTTTGCCATAGTATGTGACAATGGTCTAGTGTTTTCTTTAGAATAATTACTTGAATGGACCTACAACTAAAAGATCACTATGAAGTTTTCTAGCAACTATTACCCCCAGGGAAATGGTGTTGCTGAATCAACCAACAAGAATCTACTTGAAGTGATCAAACATCTATTAGAGCATAACCCCTGGGACTGGCACCAAAAGCCTAGATTCTCCCTCTAGGTGGATCATATCTGGATAAAGGCATCCCTGTAGACATCCCCATTCTATCTGGTTTATGGCCAAAATATAGTATTCCCCCTCAACTTATAGATACTAGTTTTATAGTTCATGCAGAAATTCAGTAACCGGGACAACATCGTAGAGGTTCAGCTCCCAAATCTGGTGTAGATGGAAAAACAAAGAGACACGGCCCTTGAACATTTTGCATGTCACCAAGCAGTGATAAAATGATGGTTTGATAGAAGAGCCCAGTATAAGGCCTTTCAGATTTTGAACTTCGTCCTCTTGTGGGACAAGGCCCGGGAAAAGAAGGGGAAGCACACTAAATTCCAGTGGCTTTGTCTTGGACCATACTTGATATCTGAGATCTGCAGGGCAAACACTTATTACCTCAACACTATGACAGGAGAAGCCATCCCATTTCCTATCAACGACCAGTTTATCAAGCACTAATTTTAATAGGTTAGGCGGTGAGATGGTCGAAAGTTGTAATATATGTAAATTCCTTGCTTGTAAATATTATTTCCTGGTGTTCTGTTTGGAATACCCTTGCCTTGTAAATAGTTTTGTTGGCCACCCTCCGGGGTGGCCTTTCCTTTGTATTTTTGTTTGCTTTTGGTTTCTTTTTTTTCTTTTTCTTTTTGGGTTCCCAGCATGTTTTCTTCATCCTATAGACCGGTATGCTTCACATAACATCTAGTCTTTGGAATGGTATCCTTATGTATTCTGACAAATTTGGAATCTATTGTTAGCCTGGTGGAATTTTTCCGCACTCCAGAGTTATTTTGTAAGCATGGTAAATGGTTATGGGTAATCTTCATTAGATTCACATATTAATAGTCTGGACATTAGTTAAAAGAAAATCCAAGAAGCAAGTAATCAGACAACCTGAGGACAGATCATTTGCACTGATCAATTGACCAAGTCTAAAAATCCTTAAAATATCACGGGTCTGAAACTTTCTCTCCTATTTGGTAATTTAAAAATGGGTAGCAAGGTGAAAGAAGTACCGCTGTTAAAATTAGCTAAGCTTAAGGTTCACGGTGAAAGAAGTACCGCCTTCCCACCCAGAAAATGAAAGAACTAAAGAATGGAGAATTCCAGTATCTAGGGGAAACATGCAAGATACAATGACTTCGGCTTGATTTTATTAGTGCCTCCTCTCTATTTATCCCAGAGGTCATCAGCTTGGTTTTCTTTCAAAACACACACTTCACAACTGACAAAAGATCAAAAGATTTGAATCATCGATGGGATGGATTTTCTCAGACGCCTCATGTCATGCAAGAAGAATGCTCCAGGTAAGGATTTATTCTATTTTTTTATAACCAAAGACTCTGAAGTTCTTGAATGCATAAGGCATCTGTCCCAAATAGTCACCATTTGTTATTCCTTGCATATCCGTCCCTACATTTTGTAGGCAAAATGTTGGGTCCCCCCTTTTGGTTTTGGCTCTTGCCTTGTTGCTTTTATTTTCTTTGCTTTCCCTCTAGGCTTTGCTCCTATGAGGGATGTCTTTATTTTTCTTTTATCTTCTTGTGTCTCCAAGACCCGGTCCCAAAGTTTGTTTGTTCCTTCTAGAGCCAGATTCTGGACTCCAAGATTCTCCACCGTGATGTCTTCTTTTGTGAGAAGGTATGGTTGCGTGGAATCCCCGGGCCCAGAGTCTAGAGTTTTTCCCTATTTCAAAGTTTTCAGGAAGAGTGTAACCTATTTTTACCCCAAAGGTATAAATAGAAGTTACCTGTCATTTTCACATTTACCACAATTAAAACACTTAGAGCACAGAGTGATTTTAAGGTGATTAAGGCGATTAAACTATGAATTGCTCCCTGTGTGTAGTGGCTAATTGAACGTTGAGTTGCGGTGCTTGCTCATGATTTCTCAAAGGTCAATGTTGTTGTAGAGAATTCCTCATGTTTGTCTTCCCTTCTTTTCTTTGTGTTTCTAGGTAGGCTTTCAGTTTGTCCTTCTCTTTTTTTTCTGTTTTTTGGTTCTTGCTTGTTTTCTTTTGCTTCATTTTCATTTGGTTTTTTGTTTCCACCTTTTGCGTCTTTCTTTTGGGTTGCTTCCTGTTGGTGGGTTGGCTCTTCCAGAGGGTTGTCCACCCTCTGTGCAGTTGTAATCTACTATATATATTGTACATTATGGTAGGGTATTTTTGAGCATCTGTAAATTCTTTGCATAGTGTAAATACTCTATAGATATTGTATATATGTCTCAGCCCTCTATATTTTAAGTGTATATGTCTCATGTATATCATTTTGTTCATTCAAGCTCATCGTCCTCCATCATGTTTTGAACTATTCTGTCAAGTTCATCGAGATTGAGTCACCACGGTTCAAGCTTGGCACCTCACTAAGTTGAGCCATGGAAAATTTCTCTCTCCTCTATCATGTCACCTTAATGGCGGGATTAATTTCCCATGAGTTGTAATTCAAATCCCATCCCATATGGAATTTAATTTCCCCTGTGCCAGCCCACTTTTTTCCATTAATGCCCTTTACACTGACTGTCACATGGCCACATGACGACCCATGTCAGCCAAGTATGGCTTCCTACTGGTCATGTTAGCAATGGCTAATTCTTCTAGACTCTGGGTGTCGAGGCCCCTGGGTTCTCTATCCATCTTTATCACTTTTTTCAATACCCCAGAGCCCCTGAATGTTTATCAGAATCCAATTCATGTGTGTTAAATACTCTAGGATTTTTGATGTGTGCTAAAACTTTTTGGGCAGGTGATGGATGGTGATGATTTCCCCAGAATCAACAAAATTATTATTATTATATCATGTATTAATGGTTCTCTAGTCTTGCAGGTTGCAGATTGTGTGATCAAGATGTCTGAGGTGATCACTCCTCCTGATAGCCTAGAGCATTCTCGTGGGGTCCAAAGTGGACTCCAAAGTATAGGAAATAACAAATATAGAGCCCAGACTCTAGGTGGAAATGCAGGGCTTGATTCAAGCCATATACAGACTGAAGATTGGCGGAGATAGTATGGCCACTCACTTGGCCGCCTCCAACATTATAAAGGCAACAAAATTTCCTTGTTTGGTGCAATCAATAAAATTGATACTTCAACTGGAAACACTCTACAATGCACCTACGCTGACTATTTTTCTCGTTGATCCCTGACCATTACAATACCCAGCAACAATTGTCACCCTGGACATAGCAACTTTTTCCTTAGGGTTGGGAATTCCAGAGTTCAAAGGGTTCATCATCATCAACCAGGCCAAGTCATTATAGGAGTTCAAGGAAGTTTCTCTCATCTCCCACCAATATCTTAACACTTAATGGCTGAAGTCCCCAAAGAGGGACCATAAAAAGATGAAGTTGGAAATTCCCCACGGGGATTTCAAAGAGCAAATTCAGGTAGGCATTATATTTCTATGCATGATTTTTGGACTGCCCCATACCTAAGATTTCTCGGCATGGATGTACTACTTTATTTACTGCATCACCACCCACAACTAGACTTTCAATTGGATAGCTATCATAGCCAATCACATGGACACGTAGCTGAAGAGCGTCATCCAGAGTTCCAAGTTCTATATGACATCTTACATGTTGTGGGCACTGGCCCAAGAGAGACCATATTTTTTGAGTTTAGGAATAGTGGGTGAACTTGGGAACAGGTCGGGCCAGTTAACACCATGGGATCATTATCCCCAAGTCCAATGGGAACTAAGTTTCCTAAATTTTTGTTGGGTAAATGATGCCTTCATTTACCAAAATATTCTAACACTTACTCAGAACATCGGGTACCAATTATCATAGGAGGCGATGAACCTGGTTAATACTTATGGCCATTATTTTATTTAGTTCCAAAAACACACATACATTCCGGTGACTGTCTTCTCTGGGAAACCCTATCTTCTTCCCCGATATTACAGGGATAGAATAATTCTTTTGGAGTTTTTTCGGAAAATCCTGGAGCTACACGCCTTCTTCACATTGAAGAAGGTCATGAACGTCCCATTCCCAATTTCTTATGGGAATTATATGTGCATCCTTACCATGGAAAAGGAGGTAGATAGTGAGTTGAAGAGCCTAGGACTGGTGGAATTCCACCACACCATGTTGCGATCCTCTAGGCAAGATTGCATTGGCACTTCCCCAAGCATCCCCGCCACATAAGGCAGACATTGAAGATTTTTGGGTAGACTATGAGGATAGTTTTGATCTTTGGGCCTGCTAGCATTCGCAGATGTCCAAGGGACTTATGAAGGTGCTTGACCTTCAGGGTTTCCTGAAGGGTCTTTCAGATGACGGCCTGCTAGAGGACCCAGCATATAAAGGGCAAGGATTAGATAAGATGGACCTCCCTCTGGTGGATTGGGCCACCCTAGAGGATTTGAGAATTGAGGGAGTATGTCATCTTATTTTGGAGGCCATTCATAGTTATTTTTCCCAGGTGTGTCCCAGGAGCACCTAGAAGGGGGCAATTGTTCAAAGGACTGCCCCAACACCCGCAGCCACTGCCAGACCTAGCACAAGCAAGGGGAAGGAAAAACAAGACACCCCATCTAGGGCTCCTCTCTAGGGCCCAACCCCAATAATGGTGCAGGTACAAAAATAGATGGAGTCAACAACACTGACAAGCCAGCAGATAAGCGCACATGTGTCCTCTGACCTCCTCATAACTCCAGTTGCATCTACTCGCCCGACGGGATCCCCATCATTGGTCGCAATGAAGAGAAGACATACTTTCACTGAGGTGGGGTCTAAAAGTATCTTAGATACCAGGGTCCCATTAATCAAAAAGAAGAAGAAAAGGGTGACTCCTACTCCCAGCATAGTCATTAGCCCCAGTATGCTGGACGTGCCTCCGGTAGATGTCAGTTCTGATTCTCCTGAACTTGCAAATATTTTTGATTCCTCTCCCCTACATGGGGAGTTTGATGATGTCTTTGAAGTAGGTGAACTCATGAACCTCCATGAGGATGTAGATCAAACGGTGGAGGAGATTGCCGCCCAAGAAAAAGATGATATCCTTGCAGAAGAAGAGGTCCCAGAACAAGAAGCTATTGTAGAGAAGGAAGTTCGGGGAGGGACACAAAGGGAACCTGAGCAGGAGAAAACATGGGTCCAAGAGACTGAGGATACACAAAGGGAAAGCACAAATGAGCAGCTGATGATTGGGGAAACTGGACCCACAGGAACAACTGTACCCCTAATTATCATGCTCCAAACGCCTTTAGTTACTCAAGGTGACCAGTTGCCTCAGAGTACATCCAGTGAGGTGTAAAGGCAGTAGCATTGTCAAATTTTGGCCAGCGACCTCACCTACTTCCACAAGATGTTCCAATGGAGGAGAATTTTCTGGCAGAATAAACTCATGAGGCTGAAGAACAACAGTAGCATAAGGTCAGGGAAATCCCCAAAGACATAAACATTGAATTAACTAATGCTGATAAGAGTGGGGAAATCCCCAAAAATATAGATAATATCAATGCTGGCAGAGAAGAAACCTCAGATATCACAAAAGAAAACACCAACATGGTGGTGAATACTGAGGCCTTTGGAGAGAAGGAGAAAGAACAGGAACAAGATAAATAACAAGAGCCTGATGACATTGTACATTCTTGGAATGCACCGCCAGATTCTGAAGAGAATTTAGATACTCAGGTCTTAACAACAAAGCTGCCCTAGCCACTCTAATGGCTGGTAGAATCAAGAAAGAGAAAGGTCCCGGTGGTAGCAATAGGTGTTCCACTCTCCTTGGTCAAGATGATGGCCCAAAGTGCAGAGGCCTAGATGTTAGATTTGAGGAAAACAAATCCACCCAAGAACACCTGCATGCATGACTCTTACATGGAAGAAGCAAAGACAGAAGAGAAGAATGGCTATGGAGGCCAAAAAGCCAGAGGAGACATCGTATGCAACAAAAAATAATATATTAATGATATGTTTCTACATTACAATGTGATGTGAAAAAACTCCGTAAAGAAAACTAAGAGGTGAATCCTTATAAAAGGAATCACGAAACCCTAAAAGGGAAAACCTAAGGTTAGCTTAAGCAACTAGAGTGAATAGGTGAGTTAGTAATTAGATCATAATGATTTAATTAATAACCCGATAGACTATTACTCTAACACCCCCCCTTAAGATAAGCTTAGGGAGAAGCAAAAGATGGGTCCCAACAACAAGGCCTGATCAGGTACCCAAGTACAAGAAATAAACTAGATGAAGGAAACTAAGCCTTCAATCTAGGGAAAGTCCCAGAGAGAGGAACAAGAATGAGCAAGAAGCATCTCCGAAGCATGGAAATGAAAACTCTGTTAGAAGAGACTACTGGAACCCCCACTGAAGTGCATGACCAGGTAGAGAAGACAATGTCTGAAGAGTTGATCAATTGAACTAGGAAGCAATAGAACCAACAGGTGAACCCCCCCATAATGCTAAACTAGGAGAGGTGACAGGAACACTGAAATGCAACGCCAGAAAACATCTACAGAAAGTAGAATTAGGAACACCAACAGTGCAACAGAAGTACAAACATAGGATAAAGGGTAGTGTCACCGACACACAGCATGGGCTAATGTCGTGGAAGGTATGCTCACTTGACAAAGGTGGATGCGCCTAAAATGACATAATCATCATAACCCCCCATGGCACTTTATAACTGAGTGCGAGTACAAAAACAAACAAGGTGTACAAGAACCCAGAAATGCAGAAGTAGGAACTTTATCTCAGTGCATTTATAGAACAAAGATGCAATAGAAGAGATACAACAAGCTCAGAAGTCAGAAAGAAGAGTGAGCCAGAAGTACAGTAGAAGAGATCCCAAGACCTGTAGACCCAAGCAATCCACCAGAGTGCATAAAATGCCAAACTTAGAGGATAGATAACCTAGAGTAGAATCTGGAAAAAATACCCTTGCAAATAAATAGTTCACTGAACCAGCTTTCCGACGATATTTGGTTTGCCAAAAATGGAGTCCGGATGAGCCAGATATGACTCCCGGAAGGCAAAAACAAACATCAAACTTAAATAGTAAAAAACGCTATCAAAATAGCAGACCCAAAAATCCTAATCACCATAGTTGGAAAGAGCTCGGAAAGAGCTTTCCAACGATATAACAAAGTCCAAAAAAGGCCTCCGTATGCTCCAGATAGAGCCAAAAAGGTGATAAGGGCTCAAAAATAGCTCCAAAAGGCAAAAAATAAGCCCCAGGGGCTAAAAAAAAGGGGCCCCTGGGCGCATGGTGTGCACAAGGGCTGAAACAAGGCCCACGGTCACCATAGGACCAGCCGCCTAAGAGAATAAGCTTGTACATCAAAGACAGTGAGCCACTTTTCCATTAATGAGGCATGTAGCCTCGATCCTTGGGGGATCAGATTTCTTCTATTCTCTCTCTTGCTCTCTTCTCAAGGCCAATTCTTCCATACCACCCTTCTTGTCTTATTATTATGACATGTCAGACCTATGTTCTTCTTGAGGTTGTTGTAGCATGGTGTAGGTAGTACCAACCACCAAAAATTGTATTTTATTGGTTGAGTGTATAGGTAAGTTAGGTTAATTTTAGGTTAAATCTGTGTATAAATAACAAGTTCGACCTCATTCCAAGGGTCAGCAAAATTGATGATTTTGCAGTCCATAGCTATAGGATTTTTAGTTCTCGTAGTTGCAAAGCTCAATGATCCCTATTCTTATAAGCTTTCAATAGATAGATGCTCCCCTGGAGTTGTTGATGTACCCATCAGTGATGTTGGAACGCCATTAATGAAGAAAGAAGGAATCTGGCAATGTTGTTGTGTGCACATTCAGTATGAACTGATGGTTGTGTGCACATTCAGTATTTTAGTGCAGCATGTTAGAGCTTGGTTGATGTTTTGAATGTATTTGTATGACTATATATAGATGGAATACTTCTAACTCTGCCCTATCTTTTGAAGTTTAGTTGGTAACTAACGAATGCTTGCAAGAAATCTCACTTACCTAAATCCCCAGAGAAGATGAGCCAAGATAACCAACTATCCCCCTGAACAACATAGTCACAATGCCAAACTTAGCTCATGCACCGTCGAGACCCAACTCTCACGTACTTGAAGGCCCAGAGAATCTCATTTCTCTAGAAAACCTTTACAATAAAAGTTGGTTGATGTCCCGGTACCTGGTGACAACTTGTATCTATTGGCGGACCCAGTCACAAACCCCTGTCAACAATTTCTTGAAGATAACTGTATCAACTTCTTCATCATCATCATCATCTTTGCCCAGTACAAGTTTCCTTCTTGATCTCCTTGTGGTGATAACAGGTGTAGTGGTCTTTTCCTTTTTCTTAGGTGTTTCCTTCCTTTTCTTCTGAGGAGGTTTTACATCTATCTATTCCTCTTCTTTCTTAGGTTCATCATCCTCTATCTTAACTATATCTTCTTTACTTTTAGTGATAGAAAGAGAGTTGGAGGTCTTGCCATATTTCTTTTCAAACTTGTCTTACCTATTCTTTCCTCTTTTCAAAATCTTAGGAATCTCTATCTCTATAGATATCCTTCTTTTTCCTTCTTCATAGGTACCAAAGTATGGTGCCTTGGGGTTGGCAGGCTCATTAACAAGTGCTTCAATGATGTTCTTGGTCTTATCTATGTTAACCTCATATGCAAGAGGCTTCACCCATGCAACCCTAGGCTTTACTTCTTGTATGTAAACCTTATCACAATGAAATAGGAAACAAATATCATCCTTATAGTCTTCAACTAGTTTTTTAGGTATTCTGTATCTACTCTGCATTTTTTGTCTGAAGTTCTCAAATTATCCATCCATGATATTCTCAAAATTATCTCCTAACTTAGCTATGAGTTCATTTATCTAATTAATTATTGGTCTTTCCTTCTTCCATACTATTGTGCCCTTGGAAGGAAAGAATTTTTGAACATAAAATAATATGCATACCAGAAGAGAACCAAACTTACATGGGTTTGTCTTGGATGCCTGGATGCTTTCCACATTCTTTCTTAGTTGGATGAGCTGTAACTCAGCTAGGTCAAATACCATATTTTTCTTCACCACCTTGTATGCTAAGTCCACAAATTCATACGTTACACTATTAGGTCTGCTAGAACTATATATATTATGAGCTATCACATGAATCCCAAACTTCAATTCCATGTCAGTAACTCCATTTAGTCTCATTCCTCTTTCGTCCCACTTGGCAAGAGTTAACTCAACTAGCTTATCTTTGGTTAGGGTTTTGGTAGCCTTAGCTTTGTCAAGAATGGGATACCCTATTACTCGATGTATCATTGTCTTTGTGATCTTCATAGGCTGTTCCAACCATAGCTGCATGTCATGAACACGGCTAAGAACAAATCTAATCCATTTGATTAGGAATTTTTTTGACATGTGCAGGATGTGGGTTAAACCTTTAACCTCAAGATTCTTGTTCTCGGGCTTTAGATTCCCATGTTCACACAATTTCTCATATGTTTGATTCATCTCAATTTTTCCAAGGTCCTATATTTTACAATGATAGAAGTTTTGAATGTCATTGACCAATAATACCCTTGGAGGAATTAGGGAATGAGCTCCCAATGGATCTATTTCCTCTACAACTGCTGGATGAAGCTTAAATTTTGGAGGGTTACAGACAAGATTTCTTACCAACATGTATGATCCTTTCTTAACTTTGTTGTTGGATGTGGATGCCATATCACTCGGAGAATTTGATCAAACTTCGCTTTCAAACACAAATTCACTCTGAATTGCTAAGGGCTCTGAATCACTCTGCAAACTGAAATCTTTGTAAGCAATAACCTTTCCAATTCATCATTTATAAGAGTTTTTACCATTTAAGTATTTCATTAAATGCTCCATACATAGTAGCTGGCATAGCTCGGGTAGTTCTCCCAGGCTTACTTGGAAGCTCAGCAAAAACTAACTTCCCAACTCTTATACAACCCAACTCAGCTCAGTTAAGCTAGAGTAGCTCGGGTGCAACTGAGATCCTAACTCAGTTAGCACCATAATATGTCCTAATGCATCAATATGTGGATTTGGACTTGATATCATATCTAGAACTGATGTATGATGTCTTGAATGCATAGTTCTAGTCATTTCCTTGGATCTCTATTCTGTGATGGTAGATCCACCCAACTCACTATCTTGGGTGTCATTAGATCCTTCATTGATTTGGTCTAAAATTATAGAGGATTTCCTTACCCATTGATGACTCATCTAAGTTCTAATTACTGATACCTTTTATTTTCCTTTCTCAAAACCAGTATCTACTTTTTCTCTATTCATACAATTTTTTCTTAGATGACCAAGTTGTTTACACACATAACATCTCTTAGTATAATTTCTTTTTCAGAGGCGAGTCTTTGTACAATTTGCACCAATTTGTCCATACTCTCCATAATTACAACATCTATACCATGTTTTGTAATCCCAACCAAAAATTTCTTTGGCCATTTGTTTAGTAGGGTTCTATTTCTTAGTTCTGCACTCGGAAGATCTATGACCTTGTTTCTTACACTTGAAACATTTTCCTTCAAACTTAGGTTTCTCAGTGCATTCACTTGCTCTATGTCCATGTTTGGTGAAACTATAGCATTTACCATTAAAATTTGATTTTCCATTACTCCAACATTTATTTAATGTATGCCCTAACTTACCATAGTGGTTACAAGTAGGTTTCATGTTCTTTTGAGCTCCTTGCTTTGAGGATTCACCTTGTTTAGTATAACCTAGTCTGGTCTGTCCATGATGCCTGATTTTTGTTGACTGATCTATACTACCTTGTGAATTCATCATACTTTCATTGGTTTTCCTTTCAGTATTGAGATCATTCTGCAATCTTTCATTTTCTATCCTTAGGTTGATAACTTCTTGTTTTGCATTATTGAGTTGATTTGCGGAATTTGTTGCTAGAGTGACAAATGATGGATTTCATTTTCTTTTTCTTCCAATCTTGTACTCAACAATCTCTTATCTTCTTTTTCCAAGTTTTTGTCATCTTCTGCTTGATTATTTTTCTCTATGAATTCACATAATCTGACTGAATGAACTTCTTCTTCTCTTTTCAACTTTCTGACTTCTTCGTGTAAATTGAGATTCTTTGCAAGCAAGTCTTCAATGGCTGCATCAGCTTCTTCAAAAATTTTGTCTTTCCAAAAATCTTCAATTCTTTCTTCTATGCAATTCTTGTCATTCATTTGTACTGCTAAATATTTTCTTCTTTTCAGGGAAAGAGAAAGCTACTCTTTGAGTTTCTTGATCTGATCCATGGCCATTTGTAGATCTATCTTTTCATTTTCAATGCCTTTCCCCAGTCTGTATATTTCCATTTCCTCTGATCTTTGCTCAAGCTTTTAAACTTCTGTTAAGAGAACCTTTAGCTATGATAGCAATTGTTAGAAATATATTACATGCACAGTGACTGAGAGGGGGGGTGAATTAGGAACCAATAAAACTTAATCTTCTTTATTCACAATTATATAATCTACTCTGATTTCATGCATAGAACTTGAAGGAAAGAAACAATCATTCATAACACATGAAATAGTATTTGGTTACCCAAAAACCTCCCAAATAGAAAGTAAAATTGGGGTGGGGATGATACACACAAGATTTAGTACTGCAGCATAAATTTGGCTTGTTAGAGCTTACATTGACCACTTCTGATGGCTTGCTCTGTTAGGATCAATAAGGACTATTAATTCCACCTTGTTAAAGGATTTAATACAGTACAATAAGTATGAAACTCTGTTAAGTCCACCTGGTTAGAGGATTTTGTTGATCCACCTGTTAGAATGAACCAATAGATGATTTTCTTGTGCAACTCTGATTTTTTGAATGAGATCCTTCTGAATATAACTAATCACCTAAATGTGATGGATGCGTCTTTGTTGTACTTTTATACTTCTACAATATTCTAATTAATATGCCACTTAATATTCGCATATATACTTATTTTCATACACATTTAGATAAATAAAGTATCTTACATATATATCTTATCCAAAAAAATTAACTTCATAAGTCAGCTTCCATTAGACATAATGATATCAAACAATATATGCAAAGTCATCCCAATACTGTCACTCACGTCCAGAAGTCTACTCGGGTGATAAACTAATACTCAGGAAATATGTTGATCACTCGAGGGATGTTGGATGACTCAGGAAATACTGATCACTGGGGTGATGCTGATCACTCAATCAATGTTGATCACTCGGGCAATACCGATCACTCAGGCAATACTGATCACTCAGGCAATACTAGATAACTAAGTGTTTTGACACTAATTAGCAACATATCTTGCCATAAGGTCTACAATTGGATGGCTAGTAAAATCAAAATTTTTAGAAATAACATACAATTCAGCATAATAAATGTATATGTTCCCACACCTACAGCAGGGAAAAAATAAGTGTGGACAAAGATAAGCAATTTCATGGATCAAAAACCACAAACAAATTATATTTTGGGTGGAGACTTTAATGCCATCTTAAATCTAAAAGAAAAATTTTGGGGAATTCAAACAAAAACACAAGTTATTACAGACTTCAAAAATTGGTTTATGAGAAATTATTTTATAGATATCCCCACATCAAATGGACTCTATACTTGGAACAATAGAAGGAAAGGTTTTTTTCAAATCGCGGAAAGACTTGATAGATTTATGATCAAAGGAGACATAAGGTCATTTAATCTATCAACAAATGCTGCAATATTACCATATGCAGGATGAGACCACTTTCCTATACAACTAGAAATACAGGAACAACAAAAACCAGAAAGAAGTCCCTTTAAATGTGAATATAGGTAGTTTTAGACACTAGTTTTTTGGAAAAAGTCAAGAAGTGGTGGGCAGAAGAGGACTTCGCAGGATCAAAAATATTCTATTTTGTGGCAAAACTGAAAGTATTAAAATAAAAAATAATTAAATGGAACAATGAGAATTTTAAAAACATATTTAAAGAAAAACTAGATAATGAAGAACAAATCATTGAATTAACTAAAAAAGTGATACAAAATGGTATGGATGATGAAAAAATTACTAAAGAAAAAGAATTACTACATGAACAAGAAAATATTTTGGCTAAAGAAGAAACCTTTTGGAAACAAAAATCAAGAGAGAATTGGTTAAAAGAAGGGGATAAAAATACAAAATTCTTTCATGCCAATACAATGCATAGATGCAACGTAAATAGAATCACCAAAATCTGTAATAATGCTAGAATAGAAATTGAAAATTCAAATCAAATAGTTGAAACCTTTGTTAAATGCTATTCAGACATCCTCAATAACTACGAATACTCATACCTTGAATCTAAAAATGAAATGCTTAAATCAATACCGAGTATATTGACTAACGAAGACAACAAATATCTCAATAGTAAATTTTCTATGGAAGAAATTAAAGAAGCATTATTCTCGCTAAATCCTGAAAAATCCCCAGGACTAGATGGTTTTCAAGCCTTCTTCTTTCAGAAATGCTAAGAAATTATTGGGAAATAATTATGGGAAGCAATAGAACAAAATAGAAACTCAGGCTCACTATAACATAAATAAATAATACCTTCTTAGCTTTGATACCCAAAAAATCCAACATAGAAACCCCTAGTGACTATAGGCCAATAGCTCTTTGCAACACTATTTATAAAATTATTTCAAAGGCACTGGAAAATAGACTTAAAAAGGTAATTCAAAAACTAATTTTAGAAGAACAAACTTGCTTTGTCCTGAATAGATCTATCTGTGATGGCATTATTATTATACAATAACTAATCCATTCAGCTCAAACAACTAAAGACCCATGTCTGCTTATGAAGTTAGATATCTGGAAAGCATATGATAAGGTAGATTGGAGATTATTATGCAAAATATTGAGAGCTTTCGGTTTCTCTCACCAATGGGTAAATTTAATCTTTAATTGTATATCGACTTCAAAATTTTCCCTATTAATCAATGGTACACCAGAAGGCTTCTTCAATATATCTAGAGGTATTAGGCAAGGAGACCCTATTTCCACCTTTCTCTTCATTATAATGGCTGAAGCATTTGGTATAAAAATCAAATTAAGGTAATCAGAAGGGAAAATCAAAGGTGTCAAAGTGACCGAAAATGTGGATAACATCACTCACCAACAATTTGTTGATGACACAATCCTACCAGGAGAATGCACTAAGGATGAAGCTTTAAAATATAAGGAAATCATCAAAACTTATATGAATGCCTCTAGTCAAGAGGTCAATGCTAAGAACTATTAAATCTTTTTCTTAACACCCACCATGATCTAGAAAGATTCATTTGTAACATTATGGGCTATATGAAAGGGGATTTGCCATGTAAATACCTTGGTATTCATATTGAAAAAGGATTAAAAAAAATAAAACATGGAACTTGATATCAGACAAAATAGATAAGAAAATAGATAATTGGAAAGGGAAATACTTAAATAAGGTAGGTTGGGCTACAATGATCAAATCGGTACTCTCTGTCATCCGCACTTTCCAGATGTCTTGTCTACCTCTCCCTAAAGGCGCCGAAAATCAATTGAATAAAAAATTAAGGAATTTTTTCTGGCAAGGTACAGAAGAAAAAAAAAACTTACGATGATAAAATGGGATCAAATATGTAGACCTAAAGAGTTTGGAGGACTGGTAATTAAGAAATTTCGTTGGCAGAATGAGGCCCTAGGTTCCAAACTAGTTTGGAGAATGTATAAGGAAAGCGACAACAAATGGGCAAAAATTGTATACCATAAATATATAAATAGTTCAGAACCGATTACCCTTTTTCACACAAGAAATCCACCTAAAGGTTCAAAAAATTAGAATTTTATGATGCAAAATAGAGAATTGATACAAAAAAACCTCACCTGGGGAATAGGAAATGGCCATGAGGCTCTTTTTTGGGCAGAATCCTGGGATGGACTCCCATGTCTGGATAAAGCAAATGTATTTTCCAATATCATAAAAACCCTATCACAAAGTTGGGGCCCTTATGTCAAGGATTATATTGAGGAAACTTAGGAAGGATGGAAATGGAAAAAAGTATCAAACACATATTTAAATCAAGAGGAAGAAAAATAATTGAAATTTTTTTTGCATACTAGGAAAATAAATCCCAAAGCTAGGGAAGATAAACTGATTTCGGGTGCGGCAAAAAATGGAAAATATAGTGTTAAGAAAGGTTATGAGATAATTATTAATTCTCAAGGATGGGATAAGATAGAGATCCCTCTAAATTTATTCTCGGAACTTGCTTGCCTTCCCAAGGCAAGAATTTTCCCATGGGCTGTAATGTAGGACAAAATATTAATAGCTGACAGATTTACTAAATTAGGTTTTGAAGGACCATCAAGATGCGTTCTGTGTGAAAAAGAGTTTGAAACTGCAAGACACTTATTATACAATTTTCCCTATGCAAACCAATGTTGGAAATGGTTATGTAAAAAACTAAATTGGTCTTCTTCCTTCACTGACAACCTATGGAATTTTTTGAGAAGTTGGCCACAAAATGGATCTAAAGTCTACAACAAAATTTGGCAAATAGCCCTGTCTATCCTTCTATGGGAAATTTGGAAAGAAAGAAACATAAGAATATTTACTAAAGTTAAAATGGATATAGACTCCCTAATTAATAAAGCAGAAGCCAACATCATAGAATTCACCAACAACCACTTAAGGAACTCGTACAAAGAAGAAGGTTCCTTTTCTGATTGGGATGCATACATAAGAAAGAACTAGAAAAATTTAGTTACTCTACGAATGCACTACACCAAAGCTAATAAGAAAGCCAGAGATTTATGTAAATGGAAACCTCCTCCAATAGGCTATTTTGAATTAAAATTTGATGGTGCCTCATGAGGCAACCCAGGGAATGCTGGTCTTGGATGTATCTTATGCAACAACTCTGGTGAATGGATAACTAAAAGGGATAAACCCCTAGGAATTACCTCTAACAATGTAGTTGAACTGGAAACGCATAAAGAAGGTTTGAAGATAAGTTACAAAGGTGGAATCCAAAATTTATATATTGAAGGGAACTCTCAAATAATTCTTAATGCGCTAAGAAAGAGAAGTACATTGAACTCGGTTTTAAACTCCAAATTAGAAGAAGTTATAGAAATACTAGATAAATTTCAGAAAATCAGAATAGAACATATATTTAGAGAAGGAAACAAGGAAGCAGATGCCTTGGAAAATAACGGAGTAGAAGGTGAAGATTTTACTTTGATCAACCCAAAGCATAACCAGATAATTAAGTTTTAAAGATTAAATGACATTGTTAATTTAAAATATAAAATGAACAACTAATGACTCATAAAAGATAGCAGCAATTTTATCAAAAAACCCTCTATTTTATCCTCTTTTATTGATAACTAAGTATTATTAATTGAATTAGTCTTTCAAGTCTCTTAATTTAATTATAATGTCAAAGGATATCAAATATAAAGATGTACTAACCTAAGCAACCACTCTTAAAGATATAAGGATCCAAAACAATTGTAAGCCCCCAAAACTTTAATATAGATACTACCTCTCTTTTAATGCTTCCATATTGGCTCTGTTGTCAAGCTCTAAATCCCCCTAAAGACCAAAGGTATCTAGAAGTCTCTTCTTGACCCAAGCTATCCTCCACTCTTTCATATCAGCTCATCATTTAAAACAATCATTAAAAAAATTTCATAACGAGACCAATGTATAAAATCTAGCATTGTATAGAAACTTTCCAATTTTCTATAGGTAGTTTTAACAATCCCCTATGCATCCACAAAGTCACATTAGGAAAACCACCTAAAGCCTAAAATAGTTAGTACTAGATTTCCTTAGCTTCAATGGAGACAATGATTTCTCTGTATCATGAGTATGAAATATGCACTATGGCTTTTGTAGGGAGTGTCAAGCCAGAACGTTGGGGAAGTATCCTTAACAAAATAGATGATATCTCTTGACTGGCGGTTAAGAAAATTACTGGAGAAAGGGAATTGGACTACAGTAGAAGCTGGAAGAATAATGGGGATATCATAGGGATTTTCATAGCAGTCACATTTTGGGCTAAAATCAAATTTTGGCATATAAAAGCTCTATGCCTAGTACTTTTTGATGAGACATGGTTAAATGGATTTGATAATGTGGTGGAAAGTGTAAAACATCATATGGAAAATTCCTCATCCAAAGGACTACATGACTTGGCCAGTGGGCAGTCTTAAATTCATTAATGTACCCAAATGACCAGTGCTCTACATCAAAAACCAAAATGCTTTTGACAAAATTTGGCCTGAAATGGTGAGGTACCTGCATTTTCTCCTATGATTGCATAATATAATTGAAGTTAATAATAATTGGGCTAAGGTTTTCTTTAAATCACTGGGGGAAGAGGTATCAACTGTAGTGGATTACAAAAACTGTCAATACTTCAAGGTTCATCTTCCCTTTCTTCGAAAGAATACCAGAAACAAAAGTGACAAATGCTCTAGACATGTGATAGAGGAGGCTCTCATGGACTTCAATTCCTAATCTGATGAAGATATCATCTTAATAGAACCGATAAAATAAAAAGAGGAAAGGATCTATGTTCCTTTGTCTTTATTTTAGAAACCGATGAATGTCTAGGGTATAGGATTGGGGCTTTTCTTATGCACGAATAGTGGCTTGTCTATAATTAGATAAATTTACTAGTAATACTATGCAAGAAAGAGACTGTCCTAGTTAGGCTTATATCATGTGTTTATAGTAAGCTTGCTTCCCCCTTTACTCCTATATAGTATCTATGTTGTCATAGCTATTTTGGAATCCCTATATATAGCTAGAAAACTTAAGGTTGACTAAAGAAGTACAGTATGAGCAGATACAAAGAAGTCCTTTTTATATATCAATGTATGTAAAATAATTTATAATATAAGACAAATTTAAAAGAAATATTTCTAGTGTGTGGTAAGACTATATTGAATTCTAAACTAATCGATGGAATATATATGAAATTTATCTTGAAAAGGGTCAAATAAATTTTAAAATAGAACTAAACTACATTGATTAAGTTAAACCTGTAAATAGCTCAGTTTACTCAACAAACAATAAAAACATTGTCTATCAGTCTAAGTATAATGTAAGAAATTAACCTAACCTGCCTAATAGACAAAAGGAATTTTAATAAAAATGAATAAAAATTATATGGAAAAATAATTTAAAAAGACTTATCAACATAAAGAGATACCTGAATTCTAAAGCAATACGAGGTTATAGAAAGGCAACATAAATTTTAGTTTTTTTACGTATTCCAAATGTTTAGTTATAAAAGCAATTTTTCTTTAAAATATCATGAAAGAATCAAGAAAAAATAACAAAGATCTGGCCAAGATGAGTTGTACGCAACATGATATTATCACTCGGGATGATTAATTTTGAATTTAGAAATAAATGGAGGCTATAATTGAGCACTTTGTGTGAAAAAATAAAGTAAGGTGCAACATATGATTTATGTAAAATTAAATAATTGTCATTAAAATAAATGTAAAGAAATGTATGCCTTTCTAAGACCCTAACATCGTTGGGCACATGTATTAAAGTTTTAAGATAAGTTCTCATTTTACTTAAGACCTAAACACTAGGGTATGCCCCTTTAAAATTTGTAATTACGACAGGGAAAAAGGACATATGTCTTGGGCAAGACCGGATTTTTTCTTCTCTGTTCTTTCCTACCAGTGCCCATTTGAAAAGAAACTCCACTTTGTAAATTTTTAAATTTATAATATACAGTGCTTCTGCCTTTTACTGATCAAAAAAAAAATCAAATCAAATTCAAGTAAAAACACATCAATAACATCTTATGGCTCCCTAGTCATGAAGATTTAATCAAATTACTAAATTCTCTCATAATGCATATTAATCTACTTGAGTATACAATCATGAAATGGAAGATTTAATCATGATATGCATCTAATTATGCAAATTTTATGGAATGTTTAATGATTAAGGATAGAATTGATATGGAATTGATCCTAATTGATGCAAAACTAGATGAATTATGTTATGAAAAATTATCTAAATATTGTGATAATGATTTTAGTGATAGAGTTCTAAGATGACAATGATCTAGATGAGCAAATTAAGCTATGAATATGAGGCAATTCTCTCAAAATGTAATTCAAAACTCAATTTTCCATAACCTCCTTGCGAATGATCTAGATAATAAATGACTTGAATTGAGATGATTATATAGATTTCTCAAAGAGGGAAGTGAATTGATTTGAATTGAATGATCAATATTAATCCAATTTGAATTGAATGGTTGAGATGTAAAGTCAAGTGATTGATCCTTGCACTTTTCTCCCATTGGTTGACTTTGCTAAGTAGACATTCCCTTTTAAATCCTTATGTGCCATGTGGCATTGTGTTGGAGGGATTAATATTACTGGGATATTTAATTAAATCAAAGATATTAATATTTGTACCCATGTGATAGGATTTTTTCTCTTTATTTAATTAAATGATTAGGACATTAATTTTTTTAAATAAGGTGATTAGGACATTAATTACTTATGAAAATTATGCAATTAAATTGATTCAAATTAATCACACAAATAGGGTTTAAGGTTCCTTTGATTTAATTGGATCAATTTATTGAAAACTAGTGATTTGATTTCTCTTGACCATTTTTAGGTGATTACAACTATCACTTTGTGTGATCCCCAAATAGAAAACGTAGACACATTTTCAACAATATCACATGAATGACATATAGAATAAATGAGATACAAATAGAAGAACATCATAATAGGTTCAATCCCTTTATCACCTTGTGTTAATGGAGCAACAAGGTTCATTTAAAGAAATATAGACAAAATATATAAAAATTATCACATCATAGGGGAACCACATTATGAATAAGTAAACACCTAAAAGAGTCCACCACACAAGAGGAGCCAGTCAAGTGTATCAGCTTCCCCTCATCTTGGTTACATTACTTAGGGAAGGTGGAAAACATGCAAGAGGCACAACGTCAAGCACATTAGATGGAGCTACTGCAAGTTCCAAGCAAGGACCATAATCTAATGTTGAATCACTTTGTTTATCACAGGGAGCTGGGGATAACATTTGTGAAAATTTTGTAGATAATTCATGATTTATTTCAATAACTTCATACATGACATCAAAATAATTAGGGTCAACAACATTTTCTTTAGTAAAATTTGTATACTCATCAAGAGTATTCTTATCATCTAAATTAATAACAATAGGATCCTTAATATGAAAATAACTATCACCATGTTTAGATAATTTAATTTTCTTTAGATTAACTTCCTCCCTTGGGTTATGCATTGTTGAAAAATCTAAATAACTTAGAGGGGGGTGAATCAATTATCATAATTTATTTTAAGCTTAATTAATGTAGAGAAACTTTAATTCAATCAAATAATCAAAACATATATGAACATGAAAGAACATAAGAAAACCATACACAATGAACACCAGATTTTATGTGGAAAACCCAAGATGGGAAAAACTATAATTAAGAATGGTAATTATCAATTATTTAACAACAGTTAAGGTGATGTTCACAAGGGTGTCTCACTGCCAAGTTTCTCACTGCAGGTGAGCTCACTGCCTAACTGTCACAACCAACAGAAAAAAGATCACTGCCAAAAGAAGAAGAATGAAAAGGAAATCCACCATTGTAATAATTGTTTCCAACTATAAAAATAGAATAACCCTATAATATCCTGCCTCTGGTAGCACACTTTCACTTATACCATTCCATACCTTCATAATCTTGCAAGTCACCCAAGCACATTTGAATTAGGTCACCAAAAAATATTCCTATGGTCGAAAGGAATGAAACATGGACCAAATAGAACCTCCTCACTCAAAACAACATGCTACCCAATTACCATAATATTGGGAGCCAAAGAATAGAATTTACACATTATAATGCATACAATATTTCTAAAGCATGTTAACCAATATTGAGATCGGTATGGACCCAAAATAGTGTATCTCGGTATGTTTCAATATTAATGGGACCGAGATAAACATGAACAAATATAGGGCATTATAGCACAACATCTGGAGTGTGTCAATACCATATCACCAAAGCACAAAATAGACCCTCATCCAATTATCTAAGGTATGTTGACATCAATGGCAACCATTAATGAAAACAACATCACATTTGTAAAAATCTCCAACAATCTCCCCCTTTCTCATTGATGGAAAAATTCATCAACAAAAAACCAAACAACCCAATATTAGTACCAAGACCGAGATTTTCTTCTCCCCCTTTGACATCAAAGAAAAAGGTAAAAACTCCCCTAACAAACTGACACCACTCCCCGTAAGAGGAATACACCAAGCATTGATCTAGATAAGAATAATCATATAATAACCTAGATCAACGCACACCCCGGTGCATATTAGTGTAGACTAGGAAGGGGCATAACCCCTAAATTTTTCCAAAGATACTTAAAAGTGTCTTTGCATAATGATTTTGTGAAGATATCTGTAATCTTATCTTTTGTAGGCACATATTCAAGTATCACCTCACTGTCCAATACCTTCTCTCTCAATAAATGATATTTAATGGATATGTGCTTTATTCTGTAGTATTGTACCATATTTTTGGAAATTTTTATGGCACTGGTGTTATCACATGTAATTGAGATCTATTCATCAAATGATATGTCAATATCTTTCAACGTCTGTTTCATCCAAAGTACCTAAGTGCAACATGAGGATCTTGCAATGTATTCAACTTTAGCTATAGATAATGATACAAAATCTTATTTCTTACCTGACTAAGAAACCAACTGGGAGCCAAGGAAATAATCCCCACCACTTGTACTCCTCTTGTTATCAACACATCTAGCCCAATCAACATCAGTATAAGTTTTCAAAGTAAAATCTGAATTCTTAGGATATCATAATCTAAAATGTTTTGTACCCTTCAAATATATAAAGATCTTTTTTACTGCAAAAACATGTGATTCTTTGGGTTCTTTCTGAAATCTGGTTGTTAAATAAATAACATACATAATGTTGGTCTACTACCACTCAAATATATTAGTCCTCCAATCATTGGCCTATATTTACTTGCATCAACTTTGGGTGAATCATCATATTTTGTCAATTTACATCCAGTGACAATAAGTGTACAAAATGATTTAGAATTATCCAATCCAAACCTTTTCAATAATTCTCTGGCATACTTGGACTGAGAAATAAAAATTCCTTTTCTATTCTGATTTACTTGTAATACAAGGAATAAATTTAACTCACCCATCATAGACATTTCGAATTCATTTTTCATTTCATCATCAAATCTTCTACACATGTCATCATTTCCTCCAAAGATTATGTCATCAACATAAACTATAATAATCAACATTTGATTTGTGTCAAATCTATATTATAATTTACTATCAACAGATCCCTTGTGAAATCCTTGTCCAATTAGATACTCATCTAATCTTTCATACCAGGCTTTGGGTGCCTACTTCAATCCACACAATTCTTTCTTCAAACTAAAAACAACATCTGGATCACTTCCTAAATTAAATCCTTCTGGTTTCTCAATGTATACTTCTTCCTTCAATTTTCTATTCAAAAATGTGTATATTACATACATCTGATAAACTTTGCAATCTTTAAAGGATGCAAAATCTAAAAATATCTTGATCGCTTTCATCTGGTAAATAGGGGCATGTGTTTCTTCAAAATCAATACCTTTGATCCCAGTGTAACCTTTGCAAACCAATCTTGCCTTGTTTCTTATTACCTTTCCATTTTTATCCAGTTTTTTCTTAGATACCCATTTTGTTCTGATTACATTTTTGTCTTTCGATCTAGGCACAAGTTCCTAGGTCTAATTATTTTCTATATGATCAAGTTCTTATTTTATTTCCTTTACCCTATCCTGATCATTGCATGCTTCATCCACTATCTTTGGTTTAGTTTTTTAGAGTAAACACAATAATACTTGTTCTCGGGTGGCTTTACTTCTTGTGATGATTCTTTTATTCTTATGTCCAATAATTTGATTTTATGAGTGATTTCTTTGTACATATCTTGGGGTCTTACTTGTATATGTCAGAGCCTCCTTTGTCTCTTCTTCTTTCTTATCTTCTTTTCCTTTGTCATCAGATTCATCTGATTCATTTTCGGTATGTCTGTCAAAACTTTTGTGGATATCTTCATCAACTTTCACATTCATACTTTTGACTATCTTGTTCAACCTTATTATAGCACTGGTACACTTTTATCTTTTTAGAGTAACCAAAAAATATGCCTTCATCAACCCTATTGTAAAAATTTCCAAGATTATCATCATCTCTCCAAATGTAGTATTTACTTCCAAAAATGTTTAATTACTTTACTATTGGAGCTCTTCCATTCCATAGCTCATATGATGTCTTTCCATACTTACTTTAGAAAATTACTATGTTAAGAGTGTATATTGTTGTGTGTATAGATTATCTCTAGTAAATCTCTAGTAATCTTGCTTCTTTGATCATTTTTCTAGCTGCTTCTTGAACTATTTGGTTCATTCTTTCTATTACACCATTATGTTGTGGTGTTCTAGGGGTAGATAATTGTCTCTTAATACCATGTTTGTCACAGTAATTGTTGAATTCATTAAAATTAACCTCTCCTCCTTTATCATATCTCAAACATTTGATTCTTCTACCAGCTTCATTCTCAACTCTTGCCTTGAATATCTTGAATTTTTCTAATGTCTCTAATTTTTCTCTTAATAATTCTACCCAAGTTAATCTAGAATAATAATCAATTAAAAGCATGAAATATCTCCCACCTTTTAAGATTCTTGTTTTGGTTGTACCGCATAGGTTAGTGTGAAATAGATCCAACAATCTAGTGGATGAATGATTTTTTCCTCTAAATGTTTCTCTTGTTTTCTTTCCTTCTTGACATCCTTTACAGATAATGTTGTTTGGTTTGTTCAGTCTTGGAAAATCTTTGACTGCACTTATTGAACTCATCCTTACCAAATTGTCAAATTTGATGTAACACATCCTCTAGTGTCAAAGCCAACAATCATTAAACTATGATAATATGCACCTCTTTGTAGCTCCTTCTAGTTGATACATATTTCCACTTGTCCTTTTCCCATCTACAATAATAATTTTGTACTTCTTCCAAATCTCACAACCATCGTCCTAAAATACAACATTGTAACAATTTTTGCACTTGTGTCCAACACTCAAAATATTATGATATAAACCCTTCACATAGTAAACATTGTTAGTGTTATATTTTCCATCAAAATAAATAGAACCAATTCTAATAATCTGCACCATTTGATCATCTCCAAATCTAACAGAACCACCATCATAATTATCAAGTTTCACAAACTTACTTTTATCACCAGTCTAATGATTTGAACATCCACTATCAATCAACCATTATTCTCTATTTCTTCTAACATGTAATGCAGTTCTAGTGTGATCATTAGATTCTGGATAAATGATAGAGATATACAATCTAGGTTCATCTTTTTATACCAAAAATAAATAATCTTCTTGGTTTGATTCATCATCTGATATATTGGCATTTTCATTGACATAATAGGCCTTCTTGTTAAATATTTTAAAGTTTTATCTTGTTCCTTTTTCTGGACACCTATTTTCTAAATGACCAATCTTTCCACATCTAAAATATTTAAGAGGTAACATGCCTTTGTATTTTTTGGTACCTTTCTTTAGTTTTCTTATAAAGTTTTGTTCCAACTAATTTGAACTGTCACTATCCAAATCATCTTCTATATATCTTCGTGGATTTAAAGGTTATTTCATATTTCTCCTTATCTTATCCAAATTTACTCATCTCAAAAGTGGTCAAAGTGCCAAAGAGCTTCTCTCTAGTGAATTTCTTCAAATCATAAACTTCCTCAATAGATGAGACCTTATCACTGTAGCTTTTTGGCAAAGTCATTAGAGTCTTATCCATAACATCTTCATCTATCAGAGTGTCTCCTTGATTTTTGACTTCATTTACTACACTGTCAACTCTCTTAAAGTATCCCTATATATATTCACCTTCTTCCATTCTCAATTTTTCATATCTACGCTTAGCAATCAAATTCTTTAATAATTTAACTCTATCATTTTCTTCATAGATTTCTTTTCAATTTTCCCAAACTTTATGAGCAGTATTCAATTAAATAGATTTTATTACATCAATATTTGATAAAGCACTATATATATCATACCTCTCTTTTTCATTCTCTTCATAGGCTGAAATCTAATATGCGGTAGTAGGACCACTTACTGGTACAACATATTTTAACTTAGAAACTTTCCAAGTATTGTCGCCAGGGGAAATTAGATAACCTCTCATATGTACTTTCCAAAAATTGTATTCAGATCCATCAAATACATGAATTGACAATTTGTACACAATCAAATCCACCTCAAGAAGTTAAGCTCTTCTTCGAGGTGTTTAACATGTCAAATAACTGGGGGTGAATTAGTTACTCCAAAACTATTTTCATTAACTAAACTAAACAGGTAAATACTTTAAGCAATCAGAAACTTATAATAGATATAAACTTGAAAGCACAAAAAATCAACACCATGAACACCACAATTTACATAAAACCCCAAGATGGGAAAAACCATGGAGAAATTAATTCTCATGAAAATAACATCGGTTCAGGTGACACTGGTTAAGGTGATTTTTACAAGGGCTCACTGTTGGTTTTCTCACTTTAGGTAAGGCTCATTTTCGATTGGGATAACTACCTAGAAAATAGAAAGGATCACTAAAAATACAATTAGGATCACTACCAATACAAGTAGGCTCACTGTCATAATATAATAAATGGAAATGAATGCACCACTAAAGTCACTATCACCAAAAATCAACAACACAAAAATAATGTAACAGTTAGCTACTGATTGCACCAACTCACATATACATCAGTACAAAAATCTTCCCTTGTTAGATTCACATTCACTTTGCATATTTATTGCTTACAAGCATCATACAATCATTTCTCTCTTATACAAAGTCATGTCAATAACGAGGTTGGCCTAATGCAATTTGAAATAGGTCACACCGAAGCATTCTCGTGGTGGTAAGGAATAAAATGTGGACCACCTCACTCAATACAACACACCTCACTCACAAAAACACACTACATCATCACTGAGATCTTCAAAACCAATATATAGGACCTATACATTACAATGAAAATACTTTAACTGAAGCACAACAAAAACTTTCCCAGGTGAACTGCAATATGTTGCAAGATAAATGAGAGCAACACTGACACATGTAAAGATAAATCTTTATGGCACATCATCCAGAGCACAGTCTACTAGATTAAAAAAATGTCCAATCCATGTCAAAGTATAGGATATGTTGACATCAATGACAACCATTAATGACAAAAATAATGATAGCACCAATATAACATTCTAAAAATTTCCACCTTTTTCATTGATGGCAACATTCAACAATAACAAAGAAAACAAATCACTGTTAAAAGATATCAGCATCAAAGTCCTTTGTTCTTATCCTTTGTTCTTCTCCCCCTTTGAAAATAATGAAAAAGGGTTGAAACTGCCCCTTACTAACTCACACTGATCCCCCTAAGAGGAATCCACTAAGAATTGTTCCAGAAAGACAATAAGCATGAAATGTACTAGACTAATGCACACACCAGTGCATTTAGTGAACACTAGGAAGGGACAAAACCCCCCGATGTAGAGCATCAGGGAGAACACAAGAATTTACTAGGATAATGTTGATCCATTCAATCATTTGACCATAAGAACAACTCACTAGAGGAAAGACAACATCTCTAAAGTATGAAATCACTAAACCAATAACATATATGATACGTTCCTCAATCTTATCAAGAGAAACTTTTAACATCCATAATTCATCAATAGCATGATGTTTATCAACTCAAATAATCAATGCAGTAAGGTTCCAAATTAACATCCTAATCAAGGTCATTCTTCAACATTAGGTGTATCTCTCATTCAATCAACATTAGGTCCTTCTATCCATCTAATATGCAACCAACATCTTTGTTCAAAACTTTACAAGATTATCATTCAACATTCCAACTCAATGCCTTCAATGAGAAATCGGTTCAATGACATCATTATCTGTCAACCAAAAACCTTGTACCATCATACTAAGAATGTTGAGTTTACCATCCTCCATCTTCAATCCATGTCAATTGACATTTTCACTCTGGTCATAAATAATGATTTCTCATTAGGTTGCCTGCACTCAACAAGTGTTAGTATCATAGATTCTGACATATTAATGTCATGAGTACCAACATATCCTTTAACTTCCTTGCCTATTGTCCTTATTGAAAATTTTGCACACAATTATTAGTCACAATCACCAGGTCCATTGATCATCCATTAACTCATTACATTCTCTTAGTACTCTGATCCTAACACAATCTACTTTCTAGCATCATATTATTGTTTTGAATCATAAAAACTTTCATTGTCATTTTTCTCACCACATAAACCATAGTTTAACCAATCCTTACTAGGAACAATAGGTTGTTACCACATTTCAAACATCATTTATTCCATCAACAACTCATTTACAAGTATTAGGAATGAATCAAATAAAATAGTCCTCCATTAGTGTTACTGTCATTGCCATGACAGTAACATTACAAACATGTAGTCCATTATCCAACACATTTATTAATCCTTTAACCTACACTTCTAGATGGTATTAGACATTTTCATCCCTCATTAAACATTACCATGCTAGTATTACCCCTCTACTTATCAATTACAATCAGTACAATATAAAATATTGTCCAAAATAAGAAATCTATTGTATTCTGCCCACTAGGGAATCAAATTTATCCTTCAAGAAAAAACCATATAACTTGTAATCACCATCATTTTTAAGGTATGTGAGTGTACTACAAAATACTATAAGAGCTTGATTTTTGAACAGTTATAGATGAAGATATTATCAAACCCTTGTAGACAAGTTGGTTATAGAGGGTTTGAGATAGTTTATACAAATTCTTATAGATATTCCTTAATATTTCATGGCCAAACATAAAAGTAGGATCAATGGAATCCCAAATCACTATTCTTCATATTAAAATCACTTATAATAATAATAAAATCAATTACATATCAAATAAATGTCAAGAACAGAGTTTTATAACAACATAGTCAACTTAAATCCTCTAACAGGGTCACACCTAACAGATAATCATAACATAACAAATTATGAGTGAGCGGGAGCGAGCGGGAGGGGGAGAGGAGAAAAGAGTGAGAAGGATTTTTTTGAATCTAGAAGATGGAGGAAAGTTGGGAGATGTTAGATCTGTGGAAGGCCCTGTGCCAACAATGGGAATCTCATCGGGGGAAGCAAAGTTTACAGAGCACGGACTGCTGAGTGTAGAGAAGAAGCAGGGTGGGCCAGGCTTGGGCTCCACAAAGAATGTCAAATCTGCACTGGGACTAGAGGAAAATAATACTAATGACTTGAAACACGAGTATGAGTCAGCTGAAGGTAAGGCACATGGACTGCCCTTGCTTCCTGGGAAATGGGTGGGTCTTTTTGGTATCAAACCTACAGGGAAATCTCTTTTCCCAAAAGTAAATACCCTAAATGATCCTAAAAAAGGAGTCTTTGGGATAGACATCCCTGATGCACTAATGGACCACATGGTCTCTCTAATGGATTCCTCTCTGGTAGTAAAATTTCTGGGTCCTAGACCAAATATAGACATTGTTAGGTCCTTTGTGGAAAATAAATGGAAACTGAAAGGTCAAGTGGATGTAGCAGCCATGCCCAAAGGTTTCTTTTCATTTGAGTTTTCAAATGGAGAAGATCTATCCAAATTTCTATGTGGGGGACCCTGGATGATGGGAAAGCATTCTTTGTCCCTTCAAAAATGGACGACAATTCTAGATTACAATGATAGCTTCTTCAAGGCAGCACCAGTCTGGGTTTTCCTTCCAAGGTTGCCCTTGGAATACTGGCATGAGGACATCTTTATGGTGTTTGTTAGTGTCTTTGGTGAGCTCCTATCTGTAGAACCTATGACGGACTCAAGATCAAGACAGGTTTATGCAAGGATCTATGTGAATATTCAATAGAATGTAGAGCTCCCCCAAGTTTTCACTCTAAAATCTAAGTTGGGAACCTAGACCCAAGAAGTTGAATACGAGTCTATGCCCTTTGCGTGTTTTACATGGAAAAAATTTGGTCACTGGGAAAAACACTGCCCTCTAAAACCAAACAAGGAGAAAATAAAGGAGCAAGATCAGCCGAAAGGAACTAGGATGGAATGGAAAAAGAAAAATGAGGAAGTCAAGTCATTATTTCCATCTAAAGAAGAATAGGAGAAGAGGGAAAGTGAAGAAGAGAAGAAGGAGCTCTCACAGAGGGCCCAAAAAGAAGAGCCTCAAAAGGAGACAGATCCCATCTTGGCCATAGAAAGTAATCAAGAAAAGACTAAAGAACCAAAGAGTCAGAACCCAAAGCAGGAAGAAAGAGGAGAACAAACTAAAGTTGAAGAGAAGGATAACAACCCTAGGATGGAAGATCGGAAAACTCCTAACAAGGAGGGAAGTAGGGAAAAGGAGAAAGTTGGGGCTAGTAACACTCAGGAAATGAAGGTCAACCGGGTAGAAATGAGTACTCTGACAAATGATTCTATCCCTAAAATCTTGACTTCACCTCTGGGAAGGATGAATATTGGTGAGGAGGAGGACAAGGAAAACTCCTGGACAACAGTGGAAAAAAATAAAAAAATCTCAGGAAAGAAAGGACCTACAACTCCAACAGGAAATATATATGGAAAATTATCTAGAAAGAAAATAGAGTACACATTAATGGGGAACTCAACTATAAAGTTGGAAAAGAAAGGAGGGAGCCAAAAATCAGGTGTTCTGACAAGAGGCCAGCAGAAAGCAGACATAGGATCTCCAAAGAATGAGAGAGGAAGAAGATCTGAAAAATCACAAAGAGAAGAAGAAGCAAAATAGAATATTGCAGATGGAAGGAAGCTCACCATCCAGCAGGTGTGCTCACCAATTTTACAATGAATATTGTCTCTTGGAATGTTAGAGGACTAAATGGTCCTCATAAAAAAGATGTAGTTAGAAACTTAGTTAGAGATTCTAAATTAGATATGCTTTTGATTCAAGAAACTAAAATGTCAAAAGAAAAAATTGAAAAAACTAAATTGATGAAAAATGGAGCCTATTTGGGTAGTAGCTTGGAAGGGGCTTCGGGAGGCCTGGCTATCTTTTGGAATCAAGCCTCTCTAGTCTGTAATTTGATCAAAGAAGACAAAAACTTCCTTGAAACGAAAGTTCAAAGTATCAAAGACAAGTTTGAGTGGATCCTTATTAATGTCTATGCTCCAAATATGAGATCTGGTAGACTCAATCTCTGGAAGAAACTTCAGAGTTTAAAGCAGACCTACATCAACTCTAACTTCCAGATCATGGGAGACTTTAATACTCCCTTGAAGTAGGAAGATAAGTTTGGAGGTAGCT
>MU226606.1:255186-315020 GCA_018584345.1 Thuja plicata
CCAGATCATGGGAGACTTTAATACTCCCTTGAAGTAGGAAGATAAGTTTGGAGGTAGCTTGTCTCAGGTGGATAGTAGAGTGGATCTGATGGACTTTATTTTAAAAGAAGGCTTGATGGATGTAGATTTGGAAGGCATAAACTTCACTTGGTCTAACCGTAGAGTGGGAGTAGACCTTATTCAAGTCAAGCTTGACAGAGTGTTGATCAACCCAGAGTGGTACACTCGGTTTTCCTTCTCCCTCTCTTCCATCTCAAGAATAGGTTCAGATCACTTCCCTATCTATTTCTCCTTCTCTCCTTTTGATGGTAAAAGAAATGCTCCTTTTAGATTTGAAAAAAATTGGTTAGATCATACCAACCTAGAGTTGAAGATTAGAGAATGGTGGAATATTGAGGTGGAAGGTACTGCAATGTTTAAAATTGCTAAGAAACTAGCTAATGTCAAGAAAAATATCAAAATTTGGAACAAGAATGTGTTCAGGGACATCTTCAAAGATAAAGACAAAATTCAAATGGAATTAAAGGAAATTCAATCTGAGGGATTATCTAAGAATTTGAGATCTAAAGAGTAGAAGGTTCTTGTGGATTACCACAATATAATTGCTAAAGAGGAAACATTCTGGAGACAGAGATCTAGATCGTTATGGCTCAAAGCCAAAGATAAGAACACTAGATTCATTCCTTATCAGCTCCTAGAGGAATCATCACTAAGGAAGAGGAAATTAGAAAGGACATGATGGAGTACTTCATGGGCCTTTTAACAAAGGACCAAAATCTGGGTCATGAGGATCAAACAAAACTCCTTGACTGTATCCCTCATATTTTGGACAGTCAGAGTAACTCTTTTCTTAAAGCTATACCTAAGGAAGCAGAAATTAGGAAGGCTATGCTCTCATTTGAAGGAGATAAATCCCCAGGTCCGGATGACTTTCAGATGTTCTTCTTCCAGCATTTCTGGGAAATCACTGCTAAAAATGTGTGCTCCACTGTCAAGGAGTTCTTTGGCTCTAAAAATCTCCTCAAAGAGCTCAAAGCTACGTTCATAGCTCTAATTCTGAAGAAACCGGGAGCTGACACTGTGGATGGCTTTAGACCAATAAGTCTATGCAACTCCTTTTATAAAATCATATCTAAAGTCCTTACTTCTAGATTGTTGAGCGTCCTTCCTAACTTGATCTCTCCTCAGCAGAATGGCTTTGTGCCAGGGAGATAGATTTTGGATTCGATTATGGTTGTTCATGAGAACATCCACTCTCTATCCGCCTAAAAAAAAACAAGGCTTTCTGATGAAATTGGATTTTTCTAAATCTTATGATAGAGTGGACTGGGAATTCCTCCCCTGTGTCTTGAGTTCCTTTAGTTTTGATGAGGGTGTGATCAAACTCATAATGCAGCTGGTTACTACGGTCTCCTCCTCAGTTTTGGTTAATGGGGGCTCCTCTCATTTCTTCCACCCTACTAGAGGTTTGAGGCAAGGAGACCCCATCTCCCCTATTGTGTTTTCTATCATGGCAGAGAGTCTAGGAAGATTTATCCAAAGCCTTGTGAACAAAGGTATGATATCTGGGCTTCAACCCTCTTCTTCCCAGTTGAGATGCTCACATGAGCAATTTGTAGATGATACAATAATGATGGGAGAAGCTTCATTTAAAGAAGCTAAAAACATGAAAATGGAGCTGAATACTTACACTATAGCTTTTGGCCAACTAATTAATTGGGAAAAAAGCTCTCTTTTTTTGTAACACTCCTGAAGACAGACAAAGGAAGATTTCTTCAATATTAGGCTGTAAAATTGGGATTCTCCTGACTCCTTACCTGGGCCTTCCTCTCTATCTTTAAACCTGATGATGTCTTTTGGAATAAGATCATTGATAGATTTCACAATAAGCTTGCAAGCTGGAAAGGTGCTACCCTTAGTCTTATTGGGAAAGTCCAACTTCTTAAGTCCACCCTGCGGAATCTTCAGGTTTATGTGCTTAGCCTTTTCAAGATCCCTAACAAGTTTGCTGAACTGATTGAAAAAATCCAAAGGTGCTTCTTATGGTTGGGAGTTGAGGAAAAAAATAAATTTATTCTTGTGGCTTGGGAGGTGGTTTGCAAACCCAAAAAATGGGGAGGATTGGGGATCAGAAGCATAAAGAATACTAATAAGGCTCTAATGGAAAAACAGTGCTAGAGAATCTTTGAGGAAGAAAAGGAATGGAATTCAATTCTGAAAAGGAAATACCATATCCATTCTCTTGAGGACATGCTTAATAACTCCCAAGAAGTCAATGGCTCCTTTATATGGAATAGCATCTGCAAAGGAAAAGAGCTGATAAAAAAGGGAGTGAGATGGAAACTGGGAAATGGCAGGAAGATAAATTTCTGGCAAGATAAATGGCTGGAAAATAAAGCCCTTAAAGAGAATGAAGAGTGGAGTCTTGCTATTCTTGACTGCCAAGATATTGTGGGAGAAAGGGTGGAAGACTACTAGATTAACAAAAAATGGGTGGAACTTGGTTCCTTTGAGGGTAATCTCTCTCAAATCAATGCCCAAATCAATTCTTGGTTTCCTACCAACTCTCAGGATTCTTTGATCTGGAGCCCGGAACCTAATGGAAAATTCTTTGTTGCTTTGGCTTTGGCTCTTCTTCTCCCCAGTAGCTCCTAGCTTCTCAATGCTTAGGTTTGGAACTCCAACCTTATCCCTAAAATTAATATGTTTTTCTAGCTTCTGACACAGGACAAAATCCTCATGGTGGAAAATCTCCGCAAAAGAGGTTTCATCATGCCAAATAGATGTTAACTTTGCCTCTCTGAAGCTGAAAATAGTAACCATCTGATGATCCACTGTCCCTTCTCTAATCAAGTTTGGGACTTAGTGTTTATGTATTTTAAGGTGGATTGGGTCAAACCTAATAGTGCTCAGGAGCTGATTACTCAATGGTTGTGTCCTCAAAAGGGTAGAGACTATAAGGAGATGTGGAAGCTCTTCCTACCTCACTTCTCATGGAGGATATGGAAGGAGAGGAATAATAGGGTCTTCAGAGAGAAAAAATCTTCCCAAACAGTTGTGGCAAACCATATAATCAAAGGTATGATGGAAAACTTCAATGCGTCTTTTCCTCTAAGAAATAACCTTTTGAATCTTCAGGAAATAACAAGCTGTGAATGGGGATCCCCAGAAAACAAGAGACCAAGACTTTAGATAAGAGGGAAAATACAAGATGGTCTGCTCCACCTTATGGCTGGGTGAAAGGAAACTTTGATGGAGCTACCAAGGGGAATTTAGGAAAAGCTGGAGGTGGTGGATGCTTAAGAGACAGTGCTAGGAACTGTCTGGGGGCAGTTGTTGCTCCTCTTGGAAATCAAACAAACCATGTAGCCGAAGCTATGGTGGCTCTTATGATTGTTAATCAGGCTAAAGAGAAAGGAATTTTGAAATTCTGGTTGGAGGGAGACTCATTAAACATCATTAACTATATCAAAGGAAAATCAAAAGCATCCTAGACTATAGCTCACATTATAGACAAAATTAAATCTACTTTGCTTCTTTTTGAAGAATGCTTTATTTCCCATGTGTACAGGGAAGGAAATAGGGTTGCAGACAATTTAGCCAATGTGGGTGTTAATTGTGAAGCAATGACATCATGACTGGGGAGGTGGATTTAAGTTTAGAGATTTTGCATCTCATCAAGTACGACAAGGTAAATCAAAATGAAGGATTACCACAAATGAGCATTAATAATGATTATGATAGCTAATTTCAAATGTGTCACTTATTGTCAGTCGAGGCCTGTGGGATTGATTGAAATTGTCTACTCACATGGATTATGGGTCACAAATAGTAAGCGAAACCAAAGAAAGCTTAAGCTCTACTCTCTGCTAAACTGTATCCTGTTTGTTCAAAAATCTGCTATGATGGTGGGTGGTTTGAAGAGGGAGGAGTTGATGGACTGCTCAAAATGGAAGTTGAAGAAATTTTTTTGGAAAAGACTCAGGAAAGGAGGAGTTACGAGCTTCATGGAGCACCTGGATGGTGTAGATAAGGAAATTATGAAGAAATTTACAGATGGATGGAAGAATGGGAGGGTGAATCTGTGGGGTAAATCTATCCCTCTTACCCTGAACCTCATCTCTAAAATAACGGGCATTCCAGTGGATAGAATGAAGTTCTACAGGGATGATAAGAGGATGGGCACCCAATCCTTCAAAATCTTCTTGAAGAATGAAGAAGAGCAAGCCCTTCTGACCAAAAGCAGGGGAGATTACGTCGACATAAAAAAGATAAAAAATCACTGGGCTGACATTCTCACTGTGATGATCGAATACTTTACTCTGGATGGTAGGTATTCTAAAATCTATAACCTACATTTCATCCTTGCAAATAATTTTAGGCACCAGAAGCTTGTGTCTTTCCCATATTATTTGCTTAGCTCTCTGAATAATAGTATTGTGGAACACAAGAAAAAAGCTTCGAACCCAGTTCTGCATGAAGGTTTTATTCTTCTTATTTCTGATTATGTTAAAAATCAAGTTTCAGACCCTATCCCTCAAAAGGTCAAAGGGAATTTCAAGAAGTTGAACCGGGATATCAAGAAAGTGAAACCTAAGAAGAGGGTTAACAGAAAGATTAAGAAAATGGAGAACATTAGGGTAGAGATGGAGGTCAGCCCTAATACCCTTAGCACTGATGAGGATAAGACCCAGGATGAGGAAAAAAAGGAAGAGCCTGAGATAAATGAGGAAGAATCTAGAAATTCTAAGGAGAATTAGGTTGAAGACAATGAGGACTTCAATAATGCGGATGATAACAGAGCTGTGGAAGACCTCAATCTGAATGAGAAAGATGAGAATAGGGAGAAGGAAGTAGACAACCTCAAGCTGAATGAGGAAGAAGAAAATAGGGAGAAGGAAGAAGAAAAGGATGAAAAAGAAAAAGAGGAGGAGGAGAATGAGGAAAAATAAATGGAGGAGAATAGAATTATGAGGAAAGATGGTAAGAAGAAGAAAAACAAAAACTTAACTTGGACTACAAAATGGTGGGTTTTAAGGTCGACGAGAGAATCCCAGAGTGTACAGAGGACTATGGGGCTAATATAGAGGGGTGGATTGGGGAGGAAATGAACACGATGAAACTGCACCTCAAGAACATGCAAGAAGCTATGGATCCTCTCAATTCCAGAATGGTAGAAGTGGAGAAGGAGGTGAAGATTAAGGTAAACAATAAAAATAGAGATGATGACCTTACTGATAAGGTTAATGAAATTATTGAAGATAAGTTCAATGAAATGAAAGCCCAAATCAGTCACAATGGGCATATGATAAACATTATTCTGAAACACAATAATGAAGGGCTAAAAGTTTCTTTCCAGAATTTCAAAGCTTTATACGCCTACCTGGAAATGAGTCTGCTGGAAAGAACTACTTTCACGGTGGAAGGCGATATTGAGAGCATAGGCCTGAGCACTAGAACTCGTAGAGGCATCAAAAGAAAAGTTCTAGAGATCCCAAAGGAGGTGATAAAGCTAAAGGATTCCATTGAATTGATGGAAAACATGAAGAAAGAGGCTGAGGAAGCCTATGAAAAAATGCATTAAGCTGGGTGCTGTGCTAGAAGGTTTGCTGGTGTTTTGCTGGTAACTATGCTTTTTTGACTGGTTTTCTGCTTCTTTAGGTTTTGGTCTGTTTTCTTGGGTCCTGCTCTTTTGTTCATAGAAGGCATTTCATGTTTGTAAGGGTTGTCTTTGCTTATCTTTAATTTTCTCTTGTAAAAGGTTTCAGGTTCCTTTCAAAACATGTTTTTTACCTTAATCAAAAACAACATAGCCAACTTACAAATACAAATTTCCAATTTCCTTCATTGTTCTTTACCAGAATGCATTAAAAATTGGTTTGTGGAACATTTTTCACCCTCTTAATCCCTTTGTATTCATCAAGAGCAATTATTTTTTTCATTCCAATTACAAATTCAATGACTATCTTCTTACTATAGTAGGATGGTCAGAGGTGTAAATGCTTAACCATTTACTACCCTCTAATCTTCCCACTCCTCCATGAACTCAACCATCACAGATATTTTATATTGATCTTAACAATTAAAAACTACTTGACCATCTTTTATACCAAGCACCTTCCCTATTAAAACTTTTGGTGCAACTTGCAAAATGCAAGATTTTTCAATGTTGCACTTTTGCAACTTTTTGAGAAATTTTGACATTTGGTTACATATGACTTTGCAAACACTTCAAAAATATTCAAATGGACCTAATAACCCAATTTACATAATTTTTTCCCCTTCCATGGGTCTTTTAAACCAATATGACTATTTGACCAACTCGGGACATATATGGACAATTTGAACAACCTTGTACAAATGGCTTCAGTTAGCCTTACATATTGATTTCAAATGACATTACAATTCAAATATGAATAAATTGAATCTTTTCATGATTTGAAACCTTTTGATCATCCTAGAATGCTTGTGTGCTAGGTGCTCCTACACCAGATTTTGGGATACAAGCACCCAAAATAGTTGATGGAGATAATGGAGGATTTAAGATAGTAGATTTTAGGACATACGGACCCAAATGGATTTGGATAATGGAGGATATTTAGGTGCAATATTGGAGGAAGCCTTTTGAACAAAATAGTGGATGCCAATTTTGATTTTCTTTAGCATGCAACTTTTCAACAAGCAACTTAAGAATCCACATAGTTTTTTATTTTTCTTTTCTTTGTGGTTCTTTGGAATGCATTTCTTCTAGGATCAACTTAGGAATCCACATGGTTATTTATTTTCCTTTTTAATTTTGGATCAAATGGTTATTTTTTTATCACTTTTATTTTGTATTATACATGTTTATCTTTAGATGTATGTGGACTTTTGGACTTATAGATTTTATGCATGGCATCCAAAATGTCTCCAATAGTAATGTGATTCAAGGATGAATAGGAATGACAAGGGGGTCTTTTGGATGATTTAATGTAGGTATATGGTTGGAAGGTTCTAAAATATCTATGCCTTTGTTGATCTTGATTTATAGTAAGGTAAGTGGAAGGAGGGATATAAGGACCTAAAATGGATGGAAGCGATGAAGGCTTTGGTTGCGGGATTTATAGACCTTAAATGGATTTCAAGGATGGGGAAGATGCATGTGTGAATTTATATTGTGTAATATAATATTTAGGAGGGATACCAACATATTGAGAGTGATATATGTAGATAAGGCCATGATAACTTGGATTTGGAATTATATAATGAGGTTCTAATATGCCTACTTTATATATGCCTAACCCTTTTCCTTGATAGTTCATGCTTTGGAAAATCCTTTTAGCAAAGGGATACTTGTTAATTTTAAAGAAAGATGTGAGTCCATTTTAAGGTGTAGATCATATAAGAAATTGATAGTATCACAAAGAATACCAAACCAAATGAAAGTTGAGGAACCCATTTGATATGTAAAAGGATCATTATTAGCTTTGATAGGGGTAATGGGATATTGAGGGAGATTAAGAGGTGTACAATAGAAAATGGTGAGAAATGGTAGGATGTAGATCACTCACCAAATTATATTGTGCATTGGAATACAAAACCACCCTTAACAAATCTGATTAGCATAACCCAAAAAGGATGAAGGTGTGCTAATGCAAGATATAGGTAAAAGGGGGATTTGGGTATTCCTTATGAATAAAGTGTGATTATAATATGTAAATGTATGAAAGAGACTTATGATATGACAAAGGAAATGATTAATACCAAGATGTGATATCAGATCTTATACATAAAAGTAAGTGCAAGAGGAAAAGAGGAATAATGAACTTACCTTTGAAGCTAGGAGGGAACAAGTGAACTTCAGGTCTAGATTTCACTTTCATAGAGATATCAGAAACATAAACGGTTATGGATCTGGAACCCTAGTACCTGTATCTTTTGAATGTGAAAATTGTAGATTCCTAAGAATGTGCAAACTTAAGTCGGCCTAGTCTTGGAGACCTAAAAACTGGTGAACTTTGTAGAGGACTTGTCACTAGTTCTGTAACTTTGAAAATCTAGATCTGAAACTATGCAACTTGTTCTTGTACACAAGAAAGAAGGAGAATTTTTTGTCAAAAGGGGCTTTCCTTGGTCAAGACCATGTATGGGAATTAACCTAAAAATGAAATTAAAGTTGCATAAGGAAATGTAATCTAGATCTGAAATACAAATCACCTTATACCTCAATTATGCAATATCGCTTTGGAGATGATCACAAGTGTTGATGAAATAGCTTGGACTTCAAAAAAATCACTTTGGAGATAATCACAAGTGTCAATGAAATAGTTTGGACTCTACAAAAACCCAATAGTAAACCATGAAACCAAACCGTTGAATGATGAATGTTATAGCTTTCCACAATGTTTGATTGAGGAAGAAAGAGAAGAAGAAGAAGACATGAAATTCTTGATGGATTCCTTGCACTTTAATCTCTTGAATGCACCATGGATTGCTTGAATTAATATATCTTGCACAAGAATATATTTCTTATAGATCTAGGTATGAAAATGAGAGGAAGAGGTCTCCTTTTATGCACATTTTGGGGCTCATATTTCACAAGGTTGACCCCAATTAAGCACCTAGGAGAAACAACCCTGCATCAGGCTCAGAGCCCACTAAATTAAAAATCCCTAGGAAAATGCTGACTTAGGTCGACCTTATCCATGTAAAAATTTTCAATTTTTTTTGGGACCTAGGGTTATGTGCCAAGAAATGGATGTGAAAGCCTCAATCCACTAGGAAATGAGGGTAAATCCTGAAATATAAAAGGCATGTAAAGGACTTATATGGAAGATTAAAAATGTGATAGGATGAAAAATGGGAAATCATGCATTAAACTTAGAGACATCCTCAAGTTTTGAACAGATAATGTTGATTTGAAGGATGAAAATGGCTAGAAAGACATGAAATCAATGTAGGAACCCATAGATGCTAAAATGGGGCTAAAAATGAGCACCTAATAAGGATGCTTACTTTTTAGGATGGTACATTTAGCCCCCACTTTAGTGAGAGTATGAGTCTACCTCATGCTCATGGTAAAGTAGTAGAGAGAAAGAGAGAGATGAAGATCATGGGAAAAATGAAAAGAGATAATACATCACTTAATTTAAGGACATAAGCCCCAAAACAAAGGATCTTAACTCATACATCCATATACAAGGATACAAAAATTAAAAATAAATGTCTAGAGATTACTAAGATTCCAAGTCAAGTAGTTGAAGAGACCTCCCTAGAGAAAATGTCTCAACCACTAATATAATACTTAGAAAGTTATTGCAAGAGCACATGTGGTCACTTGAAAAGAGAATGACCATACATAAAAGATAAGATAAGACTCCATGATCCAATCCTATAGAAAAGTGTATTATTCTATGGAATCATGGAGGAGAGATCAATACAATCATGGATGACATGGGCTAGGAAAATATGTTGCACCAGGTGATCCATGAGAGATTAAAAAAAAAAAGAGAAGGGGGAATGGTCTAGCAAATTGTGTTATGTCAATTCTACCCATCAAAGAGAGGAGGAGGATCAATCCAAGGATCTAAAAAGAGGTTAGTCAAAGGACCAAATATGTGGGTTTAGTCAAAGGATGAAATTTGTGGGGTCAATTAAAGGACCAAATGTGTGTGGTCAGTCAAAGGGCCAAGAGTTGAAGGACTAGCATGTACTAATCAACTCATGAATATGATAGGTCAAATGGTCTATAAAATTGTATTATGCTAGTCAACCAATCCTAAATATGTGAAAATGAGAGTGATCTAGCCCTAGAAAATTGTGTTATGCTATTGTACTCACTTTTTCATGCTTAAAGTGGACAATATATATGCAATAAGGAGGCTATGTATGTCCCCCCCTTAAGATGGAAAAATAAGTACAATTTTTTTAGCTTAAGGAAATGTGAACAAGGATAAAGACATTTTAACACCAAGACAGTATCCACAAACAACACCTAGTCTAAACCAAAGAGGTCACATCTCCTATGTGGCCATGGAATGGACAAATACAAAGAGATACCATCAAAGAAGTGTAAAAGGGATCCTTGTGAAGGATGGCACACTGTTTAATTTCTAAGCTAAGGTACTTTCTTACCATGGAAACCCAATAGCGAATAGTAAAAAAGGTTATGACCAAGGATGATATCCTTAATGGAAACCAACATTTCCATGTAATATTTATTATCACATGATAAATAAATATCACTTAATCAAGATAAAAGTGGATCCTTGAAGAGGATGAGAGAGATTGATATAATACCCTTCCCCCCCAAGTGTGGAGACAAGGATAAATATGACCTATTATGCTACTTGGAAAGTATGATCATGCCATGTATGATGATGAGCCCCCAAGGAATATGCTAACAATGTTACATAATGTGGAGTAACATAATAGGAAGTTAGATTTTATTTAAAGAATTTAGGATTGAAAAATACCTCATTGTGACATGATATGTGAATAATGTCATTATCAGTGAGGTGTTGAATTTTGTAATGTAAGGCTTGACATTCATGAGTGGAGTAGTCATGATATCACTGATACATGCAGAAAGGAAAATTCATAAGATGTTGAGTAAGCTTCTTTTTTCATTTAGGCCTAGTAAGCACCTTAGCATGAAGAAGGTTAGACAAAAACATTTCTTGATTAAAGGTAGATATAGGAGAAGTGTTAGGTGATGGAGGACATGATGCTTCAATAGGTTTCTTACTATTCTCCATGCTTTGTTGCATACATCGTGAACCATGTTTGGGTTTGTGATTCACGAAAGTGTTAACATTAAGAGTAATTGTTTGTGGTTTCTTATAAGGATTAAATAAGAATGTTCATGCCCCTCAATTCCTAAAAGAACTTCAATTCCTTGTCCATTTTTTCCACATCCACTCCCATTTAATCCATGTTTCACTAATAATTTATAACTAGGGCCATAATGAGAAGCCATATTCGAAAGAGTTAATGGGGCCTCATAGGTCACTATGTCATCATAATCAGGTTTCATAGTTTCTAAATATTCATTAGGATTGGAAGAAAAAACAAAATTGTTACTAAGCTCCTCAGAAAGAGGATTTTTTTGTGTTGGATTCTTTGTTAGTTTTATATTGTTTAAGCTCCCATTTTGCAACTTTGTATTCTCCAATATAAGTTGGGTTGAAATATAAGGATCCCCAATCATTGTCTGAAAGGACACTAGTAGAAGGAGGATCATCCTTAGGGTCTTGGTCTTGTTCTTCTTCAATATACACATGTTTATTGCTTGACCTAGTATTCAAACAACTATTCAGTCTATCATCTTCCATAAGTGTGTATATCAGATTGTTGTATATAAACTTGAATTTTTTACGGAGAGTGGAAGGAACAACATGCATAGCATGTAACCATGGTCTTCCCAAAAGAAGGTTGTAATTAAGAGGTCAAGGCATCACATGAATAATAATATCTAGAATAATTGTTCCTACTTTAATAGGTGATGTGATAATGCCCTATGTTTATTAGCCATGTTTTCAAAGCCACAAATAGGAATGTAATCAGTTTTAATATTTTGAAGATCGGCTTTGATCTCTTTCAACCTATACATACTACAAATGTTTATTCCTTAACCATTATCAACTAAGGTCCTACAAATGAGATTATCATTGATAAGGATGGCCACCATAAGGGCATCATGTTGACCTTGAACTTCTTTAGAAGGTAAATCATTTTTGGTAAAGATAATTTGAGCTTGGATAGGCGTAGCATTCATACATTCCAAAAAGTAATTGATATTTTCTTGATTATTTGGAGGAGTTGGAAGATCGGTTAAAATTTTTGCAAGGCTTCATGATACGTAGGAGAATTTTGAAGAAGCTCCCAAAGAGATATCTTGGTAGTAGTATTAAGAAGTTGTTCTATAAATTCATACTCATTTTCAAGATGTTGAGGAAGATGGGGTGGAGGAGGAAGCACAAGTTGAGAAGGTGGGAGAGAAGTAGGAACAACCAAATTAGTAGGTTGAGGATTGTTTCTTCTATGATAGGTATGATCCACCGCATCATACTCCTTAATAAACTCCAAAGGATTCCTAGATTTTATTTTCATGATTATAATTGGCTTATTTAGAGTTTGAAAAGAACTTTTTTTATTATATCCTTTAAGCATAATCACAGATGTAGTGAAAGTTTGAGAACGATGTTGAGGATAAACCTTAATAGTAACCACATTTTTGTTAGGTTTTTGGAATGAATTCGATTGAGTACATCCTTTGACGGTTATCATAGGCTTGTTGGCTACCATAGATTGATCATGAACAATAACATTAACTCGATCAAGCTCTTTATTGTTCATGGGTTCATCACTATAATGGAGAGAATGAAGTAAATTATCATCTTAATCTAAGATTTCCTTAGAAGAGGGATTCGGTACTTTCTTTAATTCTTCATCTCTAGAAGGATTATAAAAGGAAGGTAAGGTGATAGCAAGTAAATATTGACTATGTCCTCCTCTTTCTCTAAAATTATCCTTAGGAGAATGACAAATGTCAAACATGAATGCATCATCTTTAAATAAAGAAGGAGAAATGTCAACCATTATATCAGCTTCTTTTACCAAGGTTTCTTAATGAGGAAGAGGGTAATAAATGTCATCATATAGGGGTTCATCCCAAATAGAAGAATCATCAAGGGTAGGAACATCTCCATGAATAAAGAAAATTGTAGGAGAGGAATAGTCATGGTTCATTAAAGCTGGATTTGTAAAGGGGGAGGAATATAAAGAAATAAAAGTTGAAGTATCATCATCCTTAACCAAATTATCCTCATTGAGAAGGCTTATATTAGGATAATAGTTAACATCAATCCGCAACTCTCCTCCACAAAGAGGAAGATCATTGAGAGAAAGGTTAAAATCATCTTCTTGATCTAATATTTCCTTATAAGGTGATATAAAAGATGGAAAAGCAACATCACATACATTAAATTGATCATTTTTAGTGGTAGCATAATGTAAAGGCAAGTTAATAGGAGGGTGATGCTTTATCTTAAAAGTGATAGAATGGTTTTGGGATAATTCCTTAAATAAAATTTGCAACATGAGAAGAAAGAAAGAAGTGCATACAAATAAATGAAAGGTTTCAACTATATAGATGCAAGATGTAGCAAAAATGTGATAGAAAAGTAAATCTAGATACATACAAAGAGAATATAACTATTACCCAAATTTCCCATCCTGTCCAATTTTGGCTACAAGTGGAGTAAATGATGCTCCCACAAGGGTAGAGCCCATTTTGTAAGGTTTCTGTCAAGTTCCTGGTCTTTTCCTTGTTCTCTACATTTTTATTAGGCCTGGTTTGAACCCTTCCTATCTTGAAAAACCTAAAACCCTTAAAGCCCTAGTTCTTTGGTGGCCCATTCTAATTCTTTGTTAATTTTTGTGCCACTTAAGTTCTTATTTTTTCATGTGCTTTATCGCCTTGTCTCGTATCTCCTAAGCTCCTAATACCCGACAGTTAGTCACTAACATCTAGGGATCTGGTGACATGGTCAAGTCTTGGAAATTTTTAGCTATCTATGATCTCATAATGAAAAGGTTAATTCATGAAAGATCTCAAGATTCGGTGTAGGTCATTGATAAAAAATCAGATCCTGTGGTTGTCCCTTGATCTCTGGATAAACTCAGAGTTAAAGCCAATATTCAACGACTTGGAGATACAAAGGATTTCAGGTACCCAGGGTTAAAGATTGAGTTAAGGAAAAGGTCAGACTTAAGATAGATCAAAGGTCATCATTATTCCTTGATTACTGGATCAAACTTGAAGATTCATTAAGGCATCACGCTCTATTGACGCATGTTCACGGCGGGCAGTGTTCTTAGTGAAATGTGTTGTCATCTTGTAGGGGGAATCAATTAGATGGTCTTTGCAAAGCCTTAATCACCCACATCAAGCCTGAAGATTCCTTAAGGCATTATGCCATTGTGCCACATGTCCATGGCAAGGCCAGGATGAAGTTAGAAAGGTAAAGATAATGATCAATTAAGTCATATTTGATCATGTGGATGGCGCTTTGCCTTAGGTTTAAGATGATCGATGGATAATGTTTGAAGCATTGTGCCAAGGTGACATTTGGCATTGCTAAAATCATAGATCCTAGTTTTAAAATAAGTAAAGAGGTTTCAATTTTGTGAAGCTCTGACGGCAGGCGTTAAGCCTCGAAGACAAAGATGAAGGTTTTTTATTCATTAAGGCAATGCGCCAAGATGACACGTGTCTAATTCAGAGTTGAAGTCAATGCCAAAGGTAAAGATAAAGGTAAAGCAAGTCAAGATAGATCTGATGGTGGGTATTATGACTCAAGGTAAAAGATGAAGGAAGTTAATATTTAAGGCATCGCACCTGCGTGACATGTGTCCAAGTCAGATCCTAATGCTTGGGTAACTTAAAGGAGATCGATGGTTCTATTTTAAAGCTGATAAAGATCCAAACCTGAGCCATTGATTGGGTATTTTTGCATCACCTGTGACCATTATAAAAATATTTTAAATCAAATATTTTATCATGGTTTCATGGCAGTGGCAACGTGTTCCAAATTACAAGGAGGGTAGATGGATTGAGTTGACCTATCTGTTTGAGTTTATGGCAATGAGAGATATCTTTGAGCCTAATCTGATCATCTGAAATATTCCCCAAGTGCAGTAATGTGTAGACTTGACTATTTTTAGGGTTTATAATTGTTTAATGGATATCTATTTTAACCCTAATTTTTTCAATCTAATTGGATGGATTGACTTTCGGGCCTGTGTGCTAGGGGAGGTTGTATTTAAGTAGTTTTCAAAGCTTTTGTAGCTTTTTTTTTGAGCTTATGAAAAAATTTCAATGGCATTCTCTCTACCCCTAGGTTTTCATGTATTTGTAATTTTTCATTGAGATTCAGACTATGAAAAGACTATTTGCGACATATTTTCTGTCCATGGGTTTTCTTGTTTGTATTTCTCTTATTGAAGCATAATATAGTGGATAATATTAGAGAAATCTTGGAGTCCTTGAGCCATCTTTCTTTATGCATCTTTGTGCACTATTATGGATGATTGATATAGATGATCTTGTGGATTTTGTTCATCCCCTGTCATTTTGACTCATTTCTTTTCCTATTTGCTAGAGTGAATGTTTGTTTGCAGGTCATGGTCCATGTTTATTCCTTGAAAAAGCTATTCTTTGTAAAATCTTTTCTTTCCCTAAATAGTATCTTTTCATCTCAGACCTCTCTATGAAACACTTTTTGCAAGCCTATTCAGGGAGTTGTGCTTTCCTTGACTCAAATATTTCATGCTCATGTTTAGTCATTGTGTTATGATTCATGCTATTTTTGGTGTATCACCTTGTAGGTTCAGTTTTTCTTTCAGTCTTTCAGTTCTCCTCCTATCTCTTTTCCCCCCAAGTTTACTTTTCAAGTTTTAAGAGAAAAATAGGTGATTATCCAAGAGGAACTGACCTAGAATCTAAAGGTTTCACTTCAGTTAGGAAAGGTCCCACAACCTAGAAGTGATTCCCATGTTATACCAGATCATTAGACTTGCAAGTTAAATAGGGTGCAAATTTGGTGTATTACAGTTTTGGCACGCCCGGTGCGACCACAAAAAGAAGTTTACCTTTCAAAAATATGTTATCTATGATATGTTGATTATATAGTACTAACCTATAGTGGTTCTCCTTAAGGAATATTTGGTGACTCCATTGGTTTTAAGAACAAGAAGATCCAATCCCATTAAAGTTTATGAGAAGGATAGAAATAGGGAGTTCAAAGCCTTCTGAGTTTTTTCAGCTACCTCTAACAAGAATAAAAGGGAGATCATCTCAAAGGACATCCCCTACAAGGAGGCTATAGTCTACACCCCTATTTCAGAGGAGAGATCCTTGCTTTTACATTCAAGAAGGAGAGGAAGGTCTTTAAGAAAAGAGTTACTATAGGATTCAAATTCACTCCCTAGTTCAAATACAATCCACATAGTTGTTATTCATCAAATCACAATCCCTATAATGGCAAGATAGATTGGATTTGTACCCTTCAATCAAGGGATCCCATTGAATTTTTCTCAATATCATGATGTACCCTTAGCAACACTAAAAATTCTACCTGATTTCATAGGTGAAAGCCAAACAACATCTTGCGAGCGTGTCAGAGATGTGGCTACCATATGTAGTATACATCATATCACCGAGAAAGATGTGGCTACCAAGTTGTTAGAAACCTCTTTTAAGGGTAAATCCCTAGAATGGTTTATAAATTTAGCAGTTGGCTCCATCAATTCATGGGACAGACTTGGAGACTCCTTCAACAGATATTTTGAAGATAAGTTGGATCATTTGTCCCTAGTAGAGAAACTAAATACTATCAAAAGAGCTTCCCAAGAACATATGAAAATTTTTAATAATATATTTCTCAAGACATAGAATAGGATTCCTATTTCTGTAAGGCCTTCAGTAGGTAATGATTTTCTATACTTCTTGAAGAGTTTGAATAGAAACATATCTGTCATGATCTAATCCATGGGAATAACCTCACTACCTCAAGCTTTTGATGTAGCCGTCAAAGCTGAGAATTGTCTGATTCGGGCCAGTATGATAGCCCCAAGGCCACCCATGCCTATCTTAGCTGATATTCAGCCTAATATGCCCATACACATTCCTCCATTCACTCCTATATATTCTATGATAGAACCTCATACTATTTCAAGAAATGAGGAGTCCAAAGAAGGCCCTTCCCAAGAACTGCAAGAAATGAGAAGTAGTCAACAAGAAATTAAAATCTTATTACAGAACCTTAGAAAAAAATTGAGTAATATAAAAAGGTAGAATCAAGGGGTTAGGCCACATTTCAAACAACAAAATAAAGGTCCTAACAAGTAGTATCAAGCTCAAGGACAATCCTATCAGGAAAATAGACCACCATATTAGGGAAATTATCAAGTTTAAAGGCATAATTTCAATCAAAATCCATTTCAACCTTATGAAACATCGTCTCTCAACTCTACAAAACCAGTCAGAGATATGGTTCCAAGTCAAAACAATCTTGCATTAGAGAATGAATGATTCTTTCCTTGCAATCAACAACATAATTAGGCTACATGCTTGAATGAATTGGTGAATCAGGTAATCATGGCACAAAATACCTCAAACACCTAATCAGAGGCATCCTCTAGTGGGTTAGTACCCTAGAAAGATACACAATCCAATGAGACTACATTCTCTAATTGGAAAAGTGAAGAATTTAATAGTATGAATGACGAGTCTTCAATTGAAGCCAACACTCCGTCCAAGAGGAGAGCCCAAGGCATGGAACAAGAAGAGATTGGAGGAAAACCTACTACATCTGCATGGTCATCACATCCTTCTTTCCTTATCTTATTGAAAACACCTCCTATCATGCCAGTTAAGGAGAGTCAATCTCCCAAGGAGGTTGAGCCCACAATGGTGAAAGCACATCAAAAATTCCATGCAACAGTGTCATTCAATATTATGGATAATATGAATAAAATTAATGTGACTATTCTGTGAGGGATTCCTTAGCCATTCCAGGGCAGCCTGAAATCTTGAAGAAGGCAATGTCTAAAGAGGTAACCCTTCAACAGCTCACAAATGATGTAGCTAAGCTGGTGTTGGTCAACATTGATCAAGAGAAGAAAATTCAAAAAATAAACACCAAAGTAGATGTCATTCAAGGTAGGAACTTAAATCCCCCTCCCTTTTATGTATCATTAATTATTGGAAATTTTCTAGTACATAATTGTATTGTAGATAGTGGGGCTACTAGTTAAGTCATGCCCAAGAAGGTAATTGACCAATTAGGACTCAAGTATGAACCATTCCAAAAGAAGGTAACACAACTTGATGGCTCATCAGTGAACATAGTAGGTTTGGCCAAGGATACAAGCTTGATCCTTCATTCAAGCCCTAATTTCTCTATCCTCCTTGGCATTTACATCATAGATCTCCCTACTCTTTTTTCCTTATGTCTGTCAAGAGAGTTCACAACTAAGATAGGAGGATACCTTTCTTCTAACTAGCCTCATATGCTTTTCCATACTAGATATGGGACCAAGGTCATTATCAAATCTGAATTATTAGCAACACATCATGTAGAGCCTTATGTGTCTAATGCATTCAATTCAATTTTTCTTTCACTTGATAGTAATTATTTTCCAATCATTTAACAGAAAAATACTCAGATAGAAAACATTTTGGATATCTATCTAGATGAGTGGGGATCATAAAGGACTTCAGAGTCTTGGGATAATGTTATTAGGGATGCTGGTTTGGGGAATTACATACTCCAACAGGATGGTCTCATAATGCCAAGTCTCTTTAAGGAAACCACTGAAACATCAGAAGAACAAAGCAATGAACTTTGGGAATTATTCTTTGATGGCGCTAGAAACAGAAATGGATCTAGTGGTGGTGTAATGCTAGTCTCTCCAAAAGGTGAGAAAAATTATACAGCTTTTCGATTCAGTTTTTCTTGCATAAGCAATACTGCTGAATATGAGAGTTTGGTGAATGGACTGGATTGGGCTAGAAAGAGAGGTATTATAGCCTTAAAGGTACATGGTGACAGTGAATTGGTTGTTAGCCAAGTGAAAGGGATGAGTGCTACCAAAAATTATACTATGAAGGCCTATAATCATAAGGTTTGGGATGCAATAGAAGATTTCCATGCTTTCAATATCATTGTCAGCCCTAGGAAGTTCAATTGGAATGCAGATAGGTTAGATTCTATTAAATCCCAATTTGATATTCCAAGAAACATTGCAGTAGGAAAATACTAGCAGCATGTCAAGATTATTGTTAGGCCTTCCATCCCTGATAATGATGTTAATTGAAAGGTGTTTGAAAATGATGAAAAATTTCTACAATTCCTATTTGAAGAGAATATATTTTCAGAGCACAATCGAGATAGGTTGATGCGGAATTGTGATGGCCAGGTGGCAACTCAAATCTAATAATCTGTCTAGGGGCCTTGTAACCTTAGATTATATCTTCAATAAAGATGACCAAGCCAAAAAGAATAGGATTGTCTTGGTAGTTCAACAAGAGAATTACACTGATTTAGAGCTTGAATTGGGAAAGAGCTTAAAGTTTGGAAAGGTATGCACTAATTCAGAAAAAAAGCTTACATATAATTGTTTCAATAATTTAGTGATGTCTTTGCTTGGTAGTATGAAGATCTCGAAGGGCTTGATCCAACACTTTCTCAACACACTATAGAGATAGAGTCTAATGTTGGACCAATCAGGCAAAAGCAAAGGCTTGTCAATCCTAAACTAGAGCAACTCATGCATAAGGAGGTTCTTAAGCTAATTGAGAGTGGTATCATATATCCCATTAAACATATTAGGTGGGTATCCAATCTTGTTCATATTAGAAAAGATAATTGGTAACATAGGTTATGTGTTGACTTTAGCGACCTGAATAGGGAATCCTTGAAAGATCACCACCCTGTGCCATCCATGGAACATATTCTGCAATGTTTCTATGGGTTTGAACACTTTTCATTGCTAGATGGCTACTCAGGGTAGAATCAGATCCTAGTCAATAAGGAGGATCAATTCATGACTACATTTACAACCAAATGGGGAATCATGGCTTATAAAAACATGTCTTTTGGTTTATCAAATGCAGGTGCAACCTTTCAAAAGGCTATGGATATGGCTTTCAAGAGCCTCATGTACAATTTTGTGCTAGTATACCTCGACGACATCACTATCTATTCTAAGCATGCAACAACTCATATAAAATACCTGAGGATAATCTTTGAAAGATGTAGGGAGTTTGGGATCTCCCTCAATCCCAAGAAGTGTGTATTTTCATTACATGAAGGGAAGCTATTGGGATATACTGAGTCCAAGAAAGGTATCATAGTAGACCCTAAGAGGATTTCATCCATTTTGGAGCTTCCTCTACCACATCAAAAGAAGAGTCTACAATCCTTCATAGGAAGGATTAAGTTTTTTAGGCGTTTCTTGCCTAATATTGTAGATCTTTTGAAGCCTTTGACATCCATGTTAAAAAAGAATGTAGTTTTCTATTGGAGCAAAGAACAAAAAAAGTATTTTTTAAGTCATTAAAGAGGCTCTAATAGAGGCTCCTTCCTTGATAAATTTTGGTTTTAGTAAAGATTTCATTCTTTATGCTTATGGAGGATCTGATGCTATCTCTAAAATCTTGACTCAAAAAAACTCTAAGGGATTGGAGCAGCCTATTGCTTTCTTTAGCAAAGGCTTGGAAGAATATGAACAAAGATACTCTTTTGTAGAAAGAACATGTACTTGTTGTGAAGAGCCTTAAAAATTTCAGACATTTATTAACCCATGGTAAGGTACATTTAAGGGTCACTTGTTCGAGTGTCAAAGAGTTCCTACTTAGTAAAGATTTGAATGAAAAAAGAGTTGGTTGGATAACTAGAGTTATGGAGTATGATATAGACATTCAGGTTACCAAGATGGTCAGAGGAAGGGGACTTTGTGAACAATTGATAGAAGATGAAACCCTATAAGATCAAGAACAAGTGAATGCATCCTTATTTGTGCATTCAAAAAAAGATCATGACAAGGTAGTGGGTTGGTTTCCAAACATGGTCCATTTTTTGTAGACAAGTGAGTGCCCTGTAAACTTAGATTCAGTAAAGATAAGATACTATAGATTGCAATCTATTCCTTTTGTGTTGATTAATGAGGTCCTTTTTAGAAAGGATCACAATGGTATTCTCCTTAGATGCATTGATTCAGAGAAAGTACCAGATGTCTTACATGAATTCCATGATGGACCTTCTAGAAGTCATTTTTCTCCTTAGACTACTACTTTCAAGAACATGAGGGTTGGATATTATTGGCCATCCATCTTTAAGGACAGTCATGCTCATGTGAGGAAATGCATGAAATGTGCTATGTTTTAAGTCAAGGAGAGGTTTTCATCTCTACACCTCAAAGGAATCAGCACAGACCAACCTTGTGTGAAATGGGGCATTTACTTCATAGGCCTAATTAACCCCCCATCTAGTACAGGCCACAAATGGTAATCACTACAACTGATTATTTCACCTGGTGGACTGAGGCCATTGCATTGAAGGAAGCTAATAAGACTATTGTCCTAAACTTTTATGATGATATCATACATAGGTTTAGCATTCTTGATTTAATAATATCTAACAATGCACTTACCTTCACAGGTTTGAGAGTCATTGAATGGGCAAGTAGGCATTGTATTTACCTCAACACTAGTTCCAATTATTACCCCCACGGTAAATATTGTTTAGCAGAGTCAACTAATAAGAGTATGATCAAGATAATTAAACATTCTTTGCAAGAGAATCAAAGAGATTGGAATTCCAAACTAAAGTCTACCCTATGGCTAGACATGATCACTCCAAAAAAGATCATTGGGAACTCTCCCTATATGCTAGTCTATGGAAAAGAAGCTAAATTGTCCATCTTAACTGAATTACCAACTCTGGACCTTGCTACCCATCTTGTCCTCTTTGAAGAAGGAGACCCTTTGCAAGTGCGCTATGCTCAGCTCAAGGAGTTGGAAGAAAATAGGGACAAGGCTATGAAAACTATGGAGTTTCAGAAAATACAAACTAAGAAAATCTTTGACAAGAGGGCTAGATCAAGAAGCTTTAATATTGGAGACATAGTCCTCAAGTGGGATAATTCAAGAGCAGCCCTAGTAGGCATACCAAGTTTGATTCATTTTGGGGAGGATCATTTGTGATCACAGATTGAAAAGAGAATAATTCTTTGTAGCTATCAACTCTTGAAGGAGAAATATTTCCCATGTCAATCAATGGATTTCACCTCAAACCTTATTTTGAGGTTTTTCCTACCCTATAATTAAATTTTGTTGCATTCTATTTTTCTTTTAGGTTAGTTTTCCTTCTTTCCTTTAAAGAGTTTGTGCACAATTAGTTTTTTTTCTTGTATATAGCTCTATTCCTATTTTGGCTTATTTTTCCCTCCTGGTTTCAGTCCTCCTACTTCCTAGAAGTCTCTTTGTCTTCTTAATGCAGACTCCTTTCACAATGGAATGTCATAGGCCACTAGTTTTATATGTCTAGCAGGCTAACATCCAGCAGAAATTGCTAAAAATGTTACCCAAATTTCCCATCCTGTCCAATTTTGGCTAAAAGTGGAGTAAATGAGGCTCTCACAAGGGTAGAGCCTAGCTTTTATGGTTTTTGTCAAGTTCCTGGTCTTTTCCTTGTTCTCTACATTTTTATTAGGTCTAGTTGAACCCTTCATGTCTTGAAAACCCTAAAACCCTTAAAGCCCTAGTTCTTTGGTGGCCCATTCTAATTCTTTGTTACTTTTTGTGCCACTTAAGTTCTTATTTTGTCATTTTCTTTATCACCTTATCTCTTATCTCCTATATCTCCTAATACTTGATGGTTAGTCACTAACATTCAATGATCTGGCAACGTGGTCAAGTCTTAGCACTTTTTAGTTATCTCCTAATCTCATAATGAAAAGGCTAAGTCATGAAAGATCTCAAGATTTAGCACAGGTCATTGATGCAAATCAGATCTTATGGTTGTCGTTTAATCTCTGGATAAACTCAGAGTTAAAGCTAGTATTGAGAAACTTAGAGATACAGAGGATTTTAGGTACCAAGGGTTAAAGACTGAGTTAAGGAAAAGGTTAGACATAAGATAGATCAACGGTTGTTGTGATGCCTTGATCGCTGAGATCAAACTTGAAGATTCATTGAGGCATCACACTTTGTTGACACGTGTCTGCAGCGGGCCAGGTTCTTAGTGGAATGTGTTGTCAGCTTGTAGGGGAATCAATCAGATGGTCATCACAAAGCCTTAATCACCCAGATCAAGCCTGAAGATTCTTTAAGGCATTGCACCATTGTGCCACATGTGCATGGTGGGGCCGGGTTGAAGTCATAAAGGTAAAGATAAAGATTAATCAAGTCATATTTAATTTTTTGGATGACGCTTTGCCTTAGGGTTAAGATGATCGATGGATAACAGTTGAGGCATTGCGCCAAGGTGACGTCTAGCATTGTTGACATCATGGGTCTTGGGTTTATAATTAGCAAAAACATCATAAGTTTTTGAAGATCTGATGGCAGGTGTTAAACCTTGAAGATAAAGATGAAGGTTTTTTATTTATTAAGGCAATGTACCAAGATGACGCGTGTCTAGATCAGATCCTGATGAAGGAAGTTAATATTCAAGGCATCACACCTATGTGATGCATGTCCAAATTAGATCCTGATGCTTGGGTAACTTAAAAGAGATCAAGTCTTCTATTTTAAAGTTGATAAAGATTCAAATCTAAGCTATTTATTGGGTATTTCCACCCTACCTATGACCGTTACAAATAGATTTTTAAATATTCAAATCTTTCTCAAGGTTTCATAACGGTGATGACATGTTCCAAATTACAGAGAGAGTAGATGGATCAAGCTGATCTGTCTGCTCAAATTTATGGTGATGAGAGGTATCTTCAAGGCTAATCTTATTGTCTGAGATATTTCCCAAGTGCATTAATGTGCAAACTTGACTATTTTTAGGGTTTCTAACTATTTAATGGATATCTATTGTAACCCTAATTTGATCAATCTGATCAGATGGATTTACTTCTAGGCCTGTGTGCTAGGGGAGGTTGAATATAAGTAGTTTTCAGAGCTTTTGTAGCTATTTTTTCTGAGCTTATGCAAAAATTTCTATGGCATTCTCTCTACCCCCAAGTTTTCATGTGTTTGTAATTTCTCATTGAGATTCATTTTATGTAAAGACTCTTTGTGACATATTCTTTGTCCCTAGGTTTTCTTGTCTGTGTTTCTCTTATTGAAGCATAATATAGTGGCTAATATAAGAGAAATCCCTAGGTTCTTAAGCCATCTTTCTTTTTGCATCTTTGTGCACTATTGTGGATAATTGATATAGATGATCTTGTGGGTTTTATTCATCCCCTGTCATTTTGTCTCATTTATGTGCCTATTTGCTGGAGTGAATGTTTGTTTGCAGCTCATAGTTTGTGTCTATTCCTTGAAAAATATATTTTTTGTGAAATCTTTTTCTTTCCCTAAATAGTCTCTTTTCATCTCAGACCTCTCTATGAAACACTTTTTTCAAGCCTATTCAGAGAGTTGTGCTTGCCTTGACTCAAAGATTTCATGCTAATGTTTAGTTATTGTGTTATGATTCATGCTATTTTTGGTGTATCACCTTGTAGGTTAAGTTTTTCTTTCAGTCTTTCAGTTCTCCTCCTATCCCTTTTCCCCCCATGTTTACTTTTCAAGTTTTAAGAGAAAAATAGGTGATTATCCAAAGGAACCAGCCTAGAATCCATAGGTTTCACTTTAGTTAGAAAAGGTCCCACAACCTAGAAGTGATTCCCATGTTATACCAGATCATTACACTTACGCATTTAATAGGGTGAAAATATGGTGTATAAAAATAACTACAAAAGCATCCAAATGCATAGATTTTTTCAATATGATGTAAATGCATACAAAATAGATCTAGATATGTAATTTCATAGAAAGAGGATCTAATACCAAAATTAGAATGGAAATGTTATAATTTGAGTTCACCAAAATGTACAATAGAAAATGGTGAGAAATGGTAGCATGTAGATCACTCACCAAATCGTATTGTGTGTTGGAATACAAACCCACCCTAAAAAAATATCTAATTATCACAACCTAAAAAGGATGAAGTGGTGCTAATGCAAGATCTAGGTAAAAGGGGGATTTGGGTATTCCTTATGAATAAAGTGTGATTATGATGTGTAAATGTATGAAGGAGAATTATGATATGACAAAGGAAATAAATACTAGGAAGATGTGATATCAGATCTGATACATAAAATTAAGTGCAAGAGGGAAAGAGGAAGAATGAACATACCTTTGAAGCTAGGAGGGAACAAGTGAACTTCAGGTATGGATTTGACTATCACAAAGCTGTCAGAAATAGAAACAATGTTTGATCTAGAACCTTGGTGCCTATATATTTTGACTATGAAAATTGTAGATTCCTAGAACTATGCCAACTCAATTCAGCCTAGTCCTGAAAAGTCAGGCTAGTACTACAGACCCAAAAACTGGTGAAATGTGTAGAGGACCTATCACTGGTTCTGTAACTTTAAAAATATGGATTCTATACTGCACCACTTGTTCATGCTCACAAGAAAGAAGGGGAATTTTTTCTGGAAAGGGAATTTCCTTGGTCAAGCCCCTATATAGGAATTAGCCTTGAAATGAAATTGAAGTTTCATAAGGAAATTTAATCTAGATCTGAAAAACAAATCACCTTATACCTCAATGATGCAATACCTCCTTAGAGATGATCACAAGTATTGATGCAATAGATTGGACTCTACAAAAAAATAATAGGAAATCATGAAACCAAACCCTTGAATAATGAATGTTTTAGTTTTCCACAATATTGTATTGAGGAAGAAAGAGAAGAAGAACAAGACTTGAACTGCTTGATGGCTTCCTTGCACTTGAATCTATTTAATGCATAATGGATTGCTTGCATGAATATATCTTGCACAAAAATGGATGTCTTATGGATCTAGGTATGAAAATGAGAGGAAGAGGCATCCTTTTATACACATTTTGGGGCTCATATTTCACAAGGTGGACCCTAATTAAGAACTTGGGAGAAACAACCCTGCATCGGTCCCGAAGCCTACTAAATTGAAAATCCCTAGGACAAGGTTGACATAGGTCCTCCTTATCTAGGCAAACACTTTCAAATTTTGCCTGGGACATAGGGTTGTATTCCAAGAAAGGGATTTGAAAGCCTCAGTCCACTGGGAAATCAAGACAAATCTCGAAATGTAAAAGGCATGTAAAAGGACTTAGATGGAAGATGAATTATGTGATAAGATAAAAAATGGGAAATCATGCATAGAACTTAGAGTCATCCTCAATTTTTGAATAAATAATGTTGATTTGAAGGATGTAAAAGGGATAGAAGGACATGAAATCAATGTGGTAACCCATATATGCTAAAATGGGCCTAAAAGTGAGCACCTAATAAGGGTGCTTACTTTTTAGGATGATACAAGAGGATTATGACAATTATGACAAGGAGATGACATGATACTTTGATCATGACATAAAAGAGGATCATTAGATGGAGTACAAAGGGTTATTTTCTATTTATTTTCAATAGGATCATTGGAAATGATGGAAGTGATATCATGATATTTCTTAGGAGGTGGATTAGGAATGGAAATTGGAAGGATAATTTTCTCTTGAGATGGAATGGGATCATCTTGGAAGAAATTCAAAGGTATGAGGGTATCATCATGACATTCTAGGGAGATGGGATCTTGGTCAAAGTTGGATGGGATTGGAGAGTTTTGTTATCTTCATCTTGATTTATTTTATGACTTGTCTCTTCATACTTTGGATTATCCTCTTGTCATGGAGTCACTTCCAAAGATAGTTTAGGAGTTTAAATATGCATGGGAGATTCTTGGAGGGAGTTTGTGTTTGCGCGTGATGGGAAATAATTTTGAATGGGAATATCTAGATTAGATATGATTGGAATTGGGATTCATTATTTCATAGGTTCTATGATTTTAAAATCATGGGAGGGATTTTTATCAAGATTTGGATGATCTTGAAATTCTACTGTAGATATAGCCTTTGAGGGTAAAAATGAAAGCTATCATTATTGAATTCATTTTTTTATGGATATGGTATGGATTGTTTTGGGAATCTTTAGGAGATGAAGGAATGGTAGGAGAGGTGGAGAAAACTTGTAGGACATTTCTAGACATAGGTATATGATTTTGATCATGCTTGGGAAGAGCATATAGTTCCTCCTTTGATTAACCATTAGGATCTTCTTCAATAGTAATATCACCTTTATCAATGAGACCTTGGATTTTATGTTTCAATTCCATGAAATTTTAAGTCTTATGTCCTTTGTATTGGTGATAGTCACAATAGCTACCCAACCACCATGGGTCTTTATGTGTGGGTTTTTGGAAAATGTGATAATATTGTGCTCAATAAACTCTTCCAAAGTAGACTCAATAGGTTGTACATAAAGTGTAAATTTTCTATCCAAGGGATGTTTGGGTATCCATGTGTTTTTTGGAGGATGTGTTTTGTTATTTTGGTGAAGAATTCATGTAATTTTGTTCAAGGTTCAAATTTTTATTTTTGGCCATTTATTGTTCTACCTTGTGTAGTTGTTTTAGCATTTCTTGAAGTTTTGCATTCTTTATGTCTTGAAGTTGTTGGTCAAAAGTGGTCATTGGTTTATTTCATGATTTTTTCATGCTTGCATTTCATATATGTCTCGGTCTAGAGGTCTTGGACTATTTGTGCTTCACTAGTCATTATTTATTTTCTTCTTTGGGCTCTAGAAGTAGCAAGTGTGATATGGTTTGGTTTTTATTTTTTATTTTTTATTTTTGGGTTTTTTTACTTTTTTATTTTTATGATTTTTTGGGTATTCTAAGCTCTATTATTTTTTGGGGATTTTGATTAAATATGAAAACACAAAATAATGAAATGCAAAAAATAAAATCCTAAAGATCATTTTGGATGATGTGTCATCTTTTTGGTTTCAATTGGGGGAGGTGATTTTATCATTTAAGCATATTAGAAACATCAAAAAGCCTACTCATGTGGGAGTATTAATCATTGCATACACAAGAAAGGATAGCCAAAATGTTCAACTGCATGCTTTACAATCTCAACTATGGGTATCCTTTATATACCATAAGGGTAAATTGAGATCTAAATCTATGAAATGAAAGGGCATGATGCTAAACAACCAGAAGGAAAATGTAACACACTCTCCACCTTCACTTCTATAATATATAAATTTCTTAAAGGCTTAATCTAGCATGATAAGATTCCACTTTCAAGAGTCATGTATTTTTATTCACCCTTACTATTTATAGTATGTCAAAATAATTGAGTTGAATTCATCCCCTAGAGTAATCACTTCTCTAGGTAGACCCCCTAAAAAGAAAAATCAATATTCCTTATTTATGGTTCCCTCAAGCTCCTTGCTAAGATGCAAGAGGAGAGCATACATAAGGAAATATTTGAGAAATTAAAACACAAGGGGTTTCATTTTTAGCCCAAATCCGAATGTGTATGATTAATTTTAAGCCCATTTTCAATATGTTGAAGACACGCCAAGAAAGTTGATCTAAAGAAAGAAATGATTCTATGATAGATGAAAATAATTATGATAGCTTTTTCAAATGCAATGAGAGGTTTAAGAACAAGTGTATTTAGATTTAACATTTTCCAAATGTGATTTATGTTCCTTTGATCAACTATGATGAGCTTTGTTTGCCCATTCAAGGGCCTTTGAGGGCTCAACCTCTTTCCTCTAGGGCCAGGAAGGTGGTTTGGTGCTCGCAAGACCTGAGGTGGATAAAAATAAATTTTGATGGTGCTTCCAAAGGGAACCGAGACCCTCTAGGGTAGGGTGCATTGCTTAGGATTAGAAAGGTGATATTCAGATTCTTGGGGAAAAGAGGCTCCCTATAGGTAAAAATAATGAAGCAGAGACGCTTTTGGCTATCAAATTGGCTCAGAAGTTAGGTGTGCAAAAATTGCATTTGGAAGGGGATTCATAGATTATAGTGAATGGGATTATAAAAGGGGAATTTGGGATACAACACCTTAATAAATTCATTAGGAAGATTAAAATATTGCTAGAATATTTGTATGATTTTAAAGTGACGCGGGAGGCCAATGAGGTTGCTGGTAAATTGTCAAATTTTGGAGTAAAATTACTGGATTAGAACAAGGAAGAAATATTCAAATATTTTAGGGTTGTGTAGGATTAATTTTTTCATCATCCTAAAGCTATGCTTGGTGGGCTATGGAGTTTTTAAAATTTTAAATGGACTAAAGTAAATGAGAAAGTTAAGTGTGCAGGAGGGTGTTGCCTTCACATATTTTAATTCTGCCATGTAGGACTTGCAATCATCATTCAATGAGGTAATCAATGATTTTTTTAATCCAATTGCATCTCATATCATGTGGTAGGGTGTTTATGTGGCCAAATGAGGTTGGAACAACTTGGAAAGGGATTATTTGTCTTTATGTAGATATTAGACATTGTTGTAGACAACGACTTAGCATGTGAAATTGTTGGCATTGAAGTGAGAATGGAAGAAATTTTATTTCTTAACTTGACAAACCAGATAGATGGCTTTAAAGGAGAAATCACGGTTTTTAGGCTGAGAGGAGTGTTTAAATTAGATGATGAGAAGTTTTGGGGTTTTTTTAAGCAGGTCTTTGGGGAAGAATTTCTAAAATTAGACATTAAGCTAGGGACAAACTTGGACATCTCATCCATGTTCTGTGTATGGGAACTTCAATTGGGAAGTGGGGAGGAGGTCGTGAAGGTTATGTGCTTGTGTGTTGATTTGGAATGGTATGGTGGCTTGATACCCTTGTTGGGAAAAGTTGAGCTAGGTGTCCATGGTTGTACCTAGAGATGTGTCATGGAGAATGGTGGAGGGTTAGAGTAGTAACTTTTAGCCCTTCATTGTTTGGAGCTCAACAAAACCCAACAACATGTAGATATCTAGGACTCGGGTTGGTTGGGAGAAGCTCTTGGTGCTCTTTGCAAAAGTAGAGGTAGAGAAAGAGAAAATGGAAAAGAACTAGCATAGACTGATGAAGATCACGTCCAGGAAATCTAGTGCAAAGATCAAGGAGAATGTGATTGGTGGGTCTATTGAAAATCTGGTGAGGGAGAAGAAGAAAGATAAAATTGTCACCAAGGGTGGACTGATGACCATGATCAAATATAGGGAGGAGATGTGGAAGGAATGGGTCAAATGAAAGTCAGGGCTCTAGTTTTTTTGTTTATAATTACAGCAATCATGAAGTCTCTAGATTGTATGCCCATTTTTTGTTAATATGGGTTTAGACTTTAGTTTGTTTCAGCTTTAGATACGCCAGTATAGCTAAATATAGGCTTGCGAGAGGATCAATGGAGGGTGTCTGGTTTAGTATATTATTTTGAACACTACCTGAGAGCATAGTATGTTCTCAATAGTTGTAATGTTTATTTTCTAAGAACTTATAAGCTTTATCAGCTAAAGAAAGTGGCTTAGATTTAATACCTTTTATTTTAATAAAATCTATCACTTAGAACCTACGTAGGGTTCCAATATGCAGAAAATACACAAGAAAAATGGACTTTCAATAAGCAGCGGGGTGTCTTCAATCAAAGAATAAGATGGAATGATCCTTATTGCACATGGCAGGCTTTGGTTAACCAGGATTCCAGACCTTTCATTTCGGAGAATGATGAGTGATGGATCAAAAAAATTCATAGAAAATGAATGATTGTTTTAGATCTTGTAGATTGGACACCTAGGTGGATTTTAAGAAGATGGAGACTAATTTTTGGCAACCAAATTAATGAAATGTGCAAGAGGAACCCAACAAGGTAACACCCAACTCAATCCATAATGGAGTGGTGTTAATATTGTTAGACAATATAGAGTGGAATGATTTGGTGAGTTTTCTTAAGGCGTGTTATTTTCTCATGAAATGGGGTGGCCAATAGTCATCTTACTCAAAGATTAGGGTTTGGTATGATAATAATTGGATTCAAAACTGCATTTTGAAAAACCTAACAAATGGTTTCTACCTAGTGATTTTCCCTATGACTCAAGACAAAGATTGGATTTTTAATAGTGGCCCTTTCATGTTGGGGGAAGGGATTTTTATTTAAAAGATTAGATCCCAAAATATGACCCTATCATGACTAAGATAAAGGAAGTCCATGTTTGGGTTAAACTAAAGAACCTTCATCAAGAATATTGGGATTAGGTGACCCTGAAATCCATTGGTAATAGACTAGGTATTTTTGTGAAAGTCAAAGAAGTTGTGGAGAGATCAGATTGCATCATGTATCCAAGAATATGCATTCTATGGAGAACTATTCATCCTCCAAAAATTATTGAGATAAAAATTAAATAAGGGGTTTAGCCTCAAGCAGTGGAATTTGTGGAAGAATTAGCTTCATGCTCAAAATGAAAAGGAATTTACCACATAGATGGATGTTTCCCCAACTTATCAAAAGGGAAGGGATTAACTCAAAATTCCTTGGTTGAGGAATTGATGAGCCTAACTAAACCTGAAAAATGGGAAGAGAAATGGAACTCACAGGAATGGGAGATTGCTTTAAAGAAACAAAATAATTCTTTGAGTAAGTAATCTTGGAATCAATATGTTTGGGATAGAGTACAGAGAGAAGCAATTTAGACCCTTTTTTAATATCGGTTATGAATATAAATCTTTAGATAAGATGGATTAGGAGGCTAATCATTTTGAAGGAATAAATCTCTCAATGGTTGATGAAAGAAGGAATCTTATGGAGGCGTCTGATTGCAAATTGGATGTAGAACATCTCCTAAGTAAGGAGAATAGGAATGGAGATGGGCAGTTTTTCACCCCGTGAAAAAATGATGTTACTATTTGTGGTTAAGACTCCTGTAGGGAAAATGCACAGTGTAAAACAAACCTAGCTTAGAATCACAAATCAATGAAAATAGTAAAGATGGAAATGCCTTCTAGGATTCTTTGCAAAAAGTGGGTGATTGTTATGAGCCTAAAGTAACTTTGTAAGATATATTTCATCAACCTTGGAAAAATGGGTGTGAGGATAAGAATTTGGATGAGAGAGGAGAGAATCCTCAAGAGGAATGGGAGGAATCTACCTTTCACAATCATATGCCTAACAAATTTTCATAGGAAAGGCCTCGGGAGGAAGATAGTGTGATAAAAAATGAAATGGTGGTCTTTAAGGACATTACCATATCTCTTAGAAAGAACCTTGGTTCATATTGCAGGAGGAATTTAATTATTTACATTCAAGAGTTATAGAAAATGGTATGAGTGAGGAGGAATATGTTTGTGAAAAAAAATTAAATAAAGAATACTCTGAAATCCTTGCTCGAGAGGAGATCGTTTGGAGACAAGTCTCTGGAAACCTGGTTAAAAGATGGGGATAGGAATACAAAGTTTTTTCATAACTCAGTGGAGGTAAGAAGATAATTTAATAGGTTGTTAAGTATAAAGGATGCAAGTGGAAATACGCTCAATGAAGATGATCAAATCAATAAAGAGGTTGTTATATATTTTTTCAGATATCTTTGTTGAGAATTATGAATCCAAAGAAACAAAATCAAATATTTTAGATTTTATTCCTACATGTATATTAGAGGTTCAAAATAATATGCTAATGAAAGAAGTAACCATTGAGGAAGTCAAGAAGGCTTTATTTGATCTGGGTGGGGAAAAATCCCCTGGCCCATATGGCTTCCAACAATTTTTTCCAAAAATTTTGGGAAATCTTTTCTCAAGATTTATGAGAGGTGATGGAGGAATCTAGGAGGGATGCTTTTATTCTTAAAGACTTAAACAACACCTTTATAGCCTTAATCCCAAAAAGATCGGAGATCACATCTTTTAATAACTTTAGGCCAATTTCCCTATGAAAAATTGTCTATAAAGTCATATGCAAATAGATTAATAGGGGTTTTATTGTCGGTTATTTCTCTGCAGCAAAGTGGCTTCTCTCTTTAGAAGTATATTTTTTAAGGTGTTATAGTTGCTCATGAAACTATTCACTCTATCCAGATGTCTAAGACTGACAGAATGATGGTGAATTTGGATATTAAGAGAGCTTATGATAAAGTGAACATGGTTTTTTTTCTTAAGGTCCTTGAGTTTTTTTTTGTAAAGAGTGGGTTGCTTGGATTCAAAGTTGCATTTCTACCCTTTTTTTTCAATCCTAGTGAGTGGAAGCCCACAAGGATTATTTGAAATGAGTAAAGGGATCGTATAAGGTGATCATATGTCACATTTCCTCTTCATTATAATGGTAGAGGTTTTGGGAAGACTTATTACAAATAGGAGAAGCAATGGACAGTGGAAAGGTATTAAAGTTGCAGCTGGTATTGATCCCATCTCATATCTACAATTTGTTAATGACAGAATTTTGATGGGGGAAGCATCTTTCAGAGAGGCTTGAATAATGAAGGAGACACTGGATACATATGCGAAAGCATCTGGGCAGTGTATTAATTGGAAAAAATCAAAAAATTTCTTTTTTAACACACCAGTTCAAAAATAGTCAGAAATTTGTAGAATTCTTGGCATTAGGGCAGGGTATATCCCTAGCATATATTTGGGAATCCCTCTTTTTGGATGTTCCAGTAAGGAAGGGGTTTGGAAATATTTCATTGATAGATATTCAAGATGAATGGATGGGTGGAAGAGTAAGTGGATAACTATTGTAGGAATAATTCTAATGTTGAAAGCGGTTATATCAACAATTATGGTCTATTCAATGATATGTTTAAAGATCTTGTTATGCCCTGCATACCCGTACCTACATTTTGTTGGAAAAATGTTAGGTCCCCCTTTTTTCAGTTTTGGTTCTTCCTTTATTTCTTTTGTTCTTATTTTTTTTCTCCAGCCTTTGCCTCTGCACGGCCTTCGTTGTTGTTTTCTTTTGGTTTTCTGCACTCTGAGACCCAATCCCAGAGTGTCTTTTTCTTTCATGTCATCTGAATTCTAGACCCTGGGATTTTTGTGCCATTACTTCCTCTTTAGTTGGAGGATGTGGTTGCGCGGGATCCCCAGGCCTGGAGTATAGAGGTTTGCCTTTTCTCAAGATTTGTGGAAGGGAACGGTGCATTTTAACCTAAGGGATATGAATTGAGCTTCACCCGTCATTGTTACACTTACCATGAACAATTTACCCTCAGAGTGAATTAAGAGAATTATGCATTTAATAGTGAGATAAGTGTAATTTGCTTCGAGTGATTAACAGTGATTCTGAGTTTAGACTTGTGCATATTCAAGCTATCCTATAGTGTTCTCTATGCGTTCATGGATTTCCAGAGTTGTTCATTTGCAGAGCACCTCCCATGCCCTTCCTTTCGTGTCTCTAGTTTTAGGTAGGTCTACTTCTGGCCCTTCTCTTTCCTTTTTGGTTTTACATTTTGTTCCTTTGTTTTTGGGCTTTTGTTTTCTGTCTTCTAGTCTTTTTTTTCACCTCTTGTTGGTGGGATGGATCTGCAGGAATGCTGTCCACCTTTTGTGCAGTTGTAGAGTAGTGTAAATGTTTGTAAACCTTTGTAAATTTTGTAAATAGTGGTTGGTAGGTTAGTTGCAAGTTTTTTGCATCTGTAAATGTCATTCTTTGGCTTCCTGTTTGTAGCGTGTCATCCTATATAGTCATATATAAATGTGTGTTTGGTCTATACACTCCTTTGAGTCCTACCCATCCTGCAATGAGCTCACCATGCCCTATGCATCATTTAACCAAATTTGGGCTCGTCTGCCTGGTGTTCGTTGGACTCGACCTCGTCACCTCACCTATCTGAGTTGTGACCTTTCTCTCTCCTCTATCACTTTAGCATTCATGGAAGGATTAATTCCCCATGTGTGAGTGTTTAAAACCATCCCAGTTGGAATTCTATCTACTTGTCTTAAGAAAAATATCACAATTAATTCCATTACTCTATTTTTGGCATGACCACGTGACAGCCCACATCAGCCCAGTATGGTGAATTGCAAGGTCATTTCAATAACGGTCAGTTTTTTGGACTCTGGGATCTACGTAATCCCATAGCCTTCACCTCATTTTTTGCATGAACTAGAATCCCTAGAACCCCAAGGTATTGATCAAATTCAAAGTAACTTATTATTTATTGCATTTCTGGGATTTGATATCAACTAACATCTTCTTGAGGACAAGCGCGAAGTGGTGATGAAATCCCCAAAATCTAGGAATTTATTATATTTGATTATTTGTATTAATGGTTGTTTAGTCTTGAAGGTTAACAATAATTCATCAAGCAACATGTCTGAGGTATCTTCCCCTCCCAGAATTCTGGAACTCTCGTCCACCTCAACAAGAGCGGCCACCAAGACAAGGGTCAAGAAGGCACTAGAAAAGCTCCCACTCATTGCAAAATATCTGAGGGAGGGTGTCATCATGGGATCCAAGGAGGATTCCAAATTGCAACTGATCACCGACATAGAGGTCAAAATGTGGTCCAAATTGTAGGGCCTGGTCAGGGAAATGTTCACTCAACATTCTACCGGAGACAGTATGGCAAAGAATATGGCCGTCTTTGGCATAATCAAGGTCACCTGCTTCCTTGCTCTGTGCAGTCCTTAGAGATAATTCTCACACTGGCAGAGCACTACAACACAACCATCCAGGTTTTTATACTTGTTGCTTCCCTTCCAACAGGCTACCCAACGCCCCTAGTGTCCCTCGATGCTGCCACTTTTGCTTCAGGACTGGGAATCCCCCAGTTCACCAACTCTATTGTCATCTCTTGGGCCACATTGCTACAAGAATTCAAAAAAGTCCAACAGGATTCCCAGCAACACCTTAATGCCCACTGGCTGAAGACGCCAAAGAAAGATTATAAAAAGATGAAGCTGGAGATCCCCAGCACATATTTCAAAGAAATCATACAAGCACGGATCATCTTCCTATGTCGGGTCTTTGGGGAACCACATGCCTGGGATTTTTTAGCTTGGATGTACTAATTTTTGTACAACATAGCCACTAATGGGAAAAAATTTGATTGGACAACCATTATTGTCAATCATGTGGACTTCCAACTGAACAAGGTCACTCGGTCTTCAAAGTTCCACATGACTTCATATGTTTTGTGGGCATTGGCAAAAAAAGACCCAGAATTTGGGGTTTATTCACAGTGGGCATCCTTGGGACATGGCCTAGCCAGAGTGCTCCTTGGGATCATTTTCCCCATATTCAATGGGAAGCTAGCTTCCCTAATTTTTTCTGGGTAAACGATACCTTCATTTACTACAATATTTTTATACCCACTTGGGATGTCAGTTACCAGCTTTCAAAGGAGGCCATGGCCTTGGTGAGTTCTTACAGCCATTACTTTATTCAATTTTAGCAACATTCATACATTCGAGTGTCTGGTTTCTCTGGAAAGCCCTACCTATTGCCCAAACACTACGGGGATAGGATTATTTTGATGGAGTACTGCAGGAAAATCCTAGAGGTGTATACATTTTATGGTGTCAAGAAGGTTACCACCATCTCCTTCCTGATCACTTGTGGGAATTATACTTGCAGCCTTGTAATGGCCAAAGAGGCCAATAATGAATTAAAGATTCTGGAGCTAGCAGAGTTCTACTTAGCGTGGGTCAATTTTGACCCACTAGGAAATATAAATGCAGAATTACCTCAGGCATCAGTGCCTCATGAGCCTCACATTGAGGATTTTTGGGAAGATTGCTAGGATGACTTCAAGGTCCAAAGTTGACATTATGAAAGGATGACCAAATGAATGATGAAACACATGGGTCTCCAGACCTTCCCAAAGGACTTCTCAGATACCGGGCCCATGGAGGACCCAGAATATAAATCACAAGGGATTGGAAAGATGGCTCTCCCTCTGGTGGATTGGGACACCACAAAATTTTTGACAATAGAGGACATCACAAAGGATGTGATAAAGCGAAGTCATAATATTTTCATGGGTTTGTAAAAAGAGCACCTGTTGAGATGGTCTGGTTTTGTGGGGATCTTCTTTAGGCTCCAAAACAATAGGAAAAAGAAGAGATAAGGGGAAAACAAAAGAGAGCACCCCGGTCCCAGACCCATCCTCAGTTCCAGCCCCCATAATGGAACAACTTCACGCCCATCTTGAGTCATCTTGATAGCTGAGTGAAACAATTAGCGCAAGGCTTTCCCTCGGTCTCACGGTCGCTCCAATGGAATCTTCCCTTCCTATAGGCTCCCCTTCACTTGCAACACTCATGAGTTGAGTGGTAGATATGGAGGATGAGGGTGCAGCTATTCTTGATGTTGGGGTCCCGCTGCAAACAAGGAAAAGGAAGCAAAGAGCAGATAATCCTCCACCAAGCACAAATGCCAGCCCTGGACCATCGGACAATATTCCTATGGAGCTTATCCCTTCCTCCTGCAAAATAGAGGATTATTTGGAGGCTTCCCCTGCCTAGGATAGTTTTGATGACATCTTATAGATTGATGACCTTGTGAATTTGCACGAAGATGTGGAGAGGGAAGTAGAAGAGATCATCGCACAAGAGGTAGAAAATTTCCTCGGGGAGGGGGAAAGACAAGAAAAAGAAGTTGCCCCAGAAAAAGAGACCCGAGAGAAAGAACAAGAAAGCACACTAGGTACAGAAAAAACACCGGTCTCGAGGACTGAGACAGAAGGAAGGCAGGCACAAGTTGATCAGCCGAATATGGCTAGGGAAATCAGACCTTCGGGAATAAACATACCTCTAGTTGTCACACTCCAAACACCTCCAGAAACCCTAGGTGATTAGTTACCCTAGAATACAACATTCAAAAAGGTGGTCTCTGCAGCGCAACATTCAGATCCAGGTCAGACACCTTCACCCCCTCTAGAAAATAGTTCCTCAAAGGAGAATGTCCTCGTAGATAATGTCAAAGAAATTTAGCAGCAACAGAATGTGGGGGAGAACCCCGAAGATATGAATATAGATACCACTGAAGTGGGAGAATCAGGAAATCCCAATGAAAAATAAAAGGATTCCATAGTGACTACAGATGTTGGGGAAGCACAGTCGACCCACAAAGAGGATCCAAGTATCCAAGACTTAGCAGTAAGGCCACCCCTACCACCACAATGGCTGGTGGAGTCAAGGAAGAGAAAGGCCCCAGTAGCAGTGAGATCCCCTCTCTCTCTGGTCGAGATGATAGCCCAGAAGTCTAAGAAGCCCAGACCCTCCATACCATTCAGATTGGTCTGAGAGGAAACACCCTCGCAGTAGTAGCAAAGCCTCCCCCAGAAGTAGAAAAGGTAGTAGTAAGAGATGTAGATTACACTATCACAGAGGTCCCTCTGGGGAGGAGAGACAAATAGGGAGAATTGGACCTATAGAGGGAAGCCAGTTGGGCAATTGAGGCCTGATATGACAAGAAGGCATAGAAGCTAAAAGAAGCAAAGGAAACAAACAATAACCTCTATGAGATTCTCATAGAACGGATGTAGCCATTGGTTGTGATTCCTTTGGAGGCTTCCACATCTGGAACACTACTCCCAAAGGGTGACATTGACATGCTGATAATGATGAAGAAGAAGGTGCAGATAGTAGATGATTGGGTGATTGAGTAGGTAGGAGCCGTAAGGCATTTCCTAACAGCCACACTCTCAGACCTCCACCAGGCCAGTAACATCTTGGGCCAAGTAAATGATGTTGTTTCCCAGTGGGATGGGGAGAAAGAAAAATACAAAGACTAGAAGAGCGAACTAGAAGAGATAATTAATTTTGGGGAAGAGGTCGTCATGGAGACGAGAATTTTGGGGGATGAAGATTTTGGGTCCCTCCAGGCCCAACACTCCAAAATTGGTCTTAAAGTTGAGACAAGAAAGCAACTGGTAGCGGCCCTGAAGGGTAAAGTCCTGGAAATTCAAAATTCTTTAAATTCATATGCAGCATTTGTTACAAGGGTTTTAGCAATTGATCCCTTTAGCACCGAGACAAGCACTCTGGTGGATTTTGTCTTGAGTAAATTTGACGAAATAATGGAGTCATGGTTTTGGACCCCTGGAGATTTTGATGGAGCAAAAATGTCGCGTCTCGCTCACATGGTGCTCCGGGCCCACAATGTAGTGAAGATGGCTTTAGTATTCAAAGAGGGGGCTCGGGATATGGTTGATTAGTTGGAGGCAGCCAAGGATCGTTGGGATTGTATAAAAGAAATTGATGAGGAGGGGATTCTCTAGATTTTGGAGATATTCCAAAAATGTAAAGAACAGTAAAATCTTTCAGTCTCTTGATATTTCTACCACCAGGGGAAAGTTTTGAAGATTTTTTATTCTTTGAGTGTAAGCTCTCGGGCTCTGGAATTCTAGGTCCCAATTTTGTATTCTTTTGCAACAATCTGCGTCAAGGTTCCTCGGAGCTGACCGATCACTGTCAGAAATTAATAAGGTTCAGAAAGGTAGGTGATCTAGATAATGATAGGTCTGATAGATGGGATGGTTCTGAAAGATGTCTTCTTAGTCCCCCAAGGTGCCACTCCCGCATTTACTACTTGACGCACCTTGAAGATAGGGAGCCACAATCAGCATTAATGAGGTGTATGGCCTAAGTTACTAGAGTAAGCAAGTTTCTTCTATAAGTACTATGGCCCTCTTCTCTAGGCTGATTCTTCTTGATTTTTCCCCTTTCTTCTTCTTCCATCTTGTCAGAACATTGTGCGTCTCAAGATGATTGTAAGTGGTGCAGGTAGTACCGGCCATGGATATTGTATTTTATTAGAAAGTGTACATGTAGATTAGGTCAAGTTTGTCTATAAATAACAAGACCAATGCCTTAACAAGGGTCGATGAAATTGAGGATTTCTCTGTTTAATAGAAATAGAAAGTAACAGTTAGAAGTTTACTTTCAATTTGTTCTTTGTAGCTTAATTCTCCCTTGGAGCCATGAATGTACTTGCCAGTGATGCTGGAACCATTTTAAGTTAATGAAAGAAAGAAGAAAAACTTGTTTCCATGTGTTATGTGTTTCTCTAATCTCCGAAGTTAGTGAATATCTTTCGTGTTATATTTTTTATTATGTCCTTTGCTCTAGTTTTTTGCATTTAGTTAAATAATCTTATCTCCCTTTGCTATTGGATGTGTATTAATCGCTGATTCTTTGTGTATCCAGTATTTAGTTTTATTTTCCAGCATTGGAGGAAATGAGAAAATTCTTCTGGAATGGAGCTAATGAGTAGGATAAAATCTCTTTGTTGGCATGGGATAAGATATTTCAAATAAAAGATAAAGGTGGGGTAGGATTAAGAAATTAACAAATCATGAATGAGGCTCTAGGAGCCAAGTTAGTTTGGAGCATATATTCAAACCCAGACCAATTATGGGTGAAAATAATGAAGGGAAAGTATCTAGACTCAGATATAGATCAAAGAATTTTCACCATTCGTAATCCACCCAAAGGTTTAGCTATTTGAAATTTTATTATATCATGTGGGCCAGTTATAATTGATCATATATCTTGGAAAATTGGGAATGGACAGACAACTAAGTTTTGGGATGATTCATGGGATGGATTACCTAGCCTAAGAGACAATGAGATCTATAGGATATCAAGAAAATCCTTAGACAAAGGTGGGGGGATAAGGTGAGAGATTGATTAGAATTAAAATAGGGGGACTTTGGTAATGAATAGGTTTGGAAGGAGGTTGATAATGTTGGTCTAAATGATTGGAAAATAGAAACGTTAAAAGCCATATTTAAAAGTAGGAAAGTTATGTTGACAGAAAAAGAGGATAGAATAATTTGGTGTGAGTCTTTGGATGGAAATTATTTAGTCAAACTTGGATATCATCTTTTGGACAGACAATATGGTGATGAAATATGGGAAAAAAAGTTATGTTGGAATAAGGACTTCTTACCAAAGGTGGGATACATTTCTTGGCTAGCGGTGAGGGAAAGGATCTTGACTGGAGAAAGGAGGAAAAGACTTGGTTTTTTGGCCTCACAAAATGTTTGATGTGTGAAGATGTAGAGGAATTAGTAGATCATTTATTTTTGCAATGCAATGTAGTAATAGAGTGTTGGAAAAAGCTCGATTTTAAACTAGGGTGGCATGGTCCTCTTTAGAACACATTAAAATAAGTCTTTGTGGGTTGGCCCATGCACCAAAAGAAATCACTTTTATCTAGCATATGGGTAGTCTTCCCCTCTATAGTGATTTGGGAAATCTGGAAAGAGTGAAATAGAAGGATCTTTTTTGGTAAAAAGGAACCAAGGAGTAGATTGAAAGGGAGGATTGACCATGTGATAGAGGAAGTTATAGAGACTAAAACATCACAGTTTAAGAATATTCACATTCCATTCACAAAGAAATATAGTAAACTCCAAAAAGAATGTTTAGGGATTAGGATCAGATCATTCATGAGATTGAAGGTGGCTAAATCTAAGAAGTTAATCAAGGAGGAAGTGAGATGGAGAAAACCAAAAGAGAGATGACATAAGGTTAATTTTGATGGGTTTTCTCAAGGCAACCCTATCTCCTCGGGGGCAGGAGCAACAATCTGATATTGGAATGGGAATGTGGTTGCAATAGGGGCAATGGTGCGGGAGCACCTAGGGGTAAGTGTTAAGCCCTCAAATTTTGTCTTGTAAGACCTTGTGAAGGTCATGCTAGAAATAAGGGTTAGTAGGATTCCATTAGGTTGGTTAGGATGGAGTTTGAAGTGTTTTTTATTGTTTATAACTTTCACAAGATTGTCAAGAAATCGCTCAATGGTCACATAGGCCAAATGTGAGCACACCATGTAAAATAAGTTCATATGGGTTAGGGTGTGATGTTTTAGTGATAAATTTTTTTTGGGAGGCTAAATACTTCATTCTTCACCCATATATTGGGTCAATGTATTGGTAGTATCCAAGTTGTAAAAGTTGCAAAAAGTTGCTAGAGCAACTTTTGCAACTTTTCAAAGTTGCTTGACAAAATTTGGTCATGAGAGTGCATTTTTGTGCCAAGGAAGTTAAGGGAATGCACAATGGATTGTAAAATCTTGAGGAGGCATATATAATACCTCTCAAGGTACTGAATAAAGGTTGGAAGCCTTTTGTATATTTTTTCTTTAATTAATAAGACAGTTAACAGTTTTATGAGAAATCATGCACAGTAAGGTTGCAGTTTAAGCAACTCGGGTACCATGGATTCAATCTGGTTACTTTTCATTGTATATAGTTAGATAGTGTTGTTTTCTTCCTTTTTTTCTTTTTATTTCCATTTTTGTACAGTTTGGTTGTTGCAATAAAAATCAAGACCTAAAACTGTGTTCTCTGGTAGTTTTGAGGTATTGAAGGAAGAACGCCTCTAACTTAAAACTCCACCATGGAATATTCACAGCCATTGGGGATCTTTGAGTGGAGGCTATGCATATTCTTTTAAATTTGGTAGCATGTCAAGAAACTCAAAACCAAGATTTTGAGAGCTTGACCTAGGTGAGCACAGAGAAAGCCTGCCTATGGATTTTTGTGTTGCATACTTTGTTTATTGTAGGAGTGGATTGGGAAATGCAATCCAGGGTCTTAGAAGGTTTCATGGAGATCAAAACCAACCATATGCATGGGAAGAAGACCCTATAAATCCATATGATAATGTTTTGATTCCAAGGACCAGTTAAAGGATGCAATTAGGCCTATATAGGTTGTTTAGGGTTTGGGCACTGTACGGAGGGTTGGAGAGCCAAGACCTATAAAATCTTCTAGGTATTCCAAATGGGTGCTCAGAATGGTGATTTTTTCAAGGGGTTGTTTTCCAAATTTGAGATTTGAACTCAAAAACCCTAAAAATAGACCAACTAGAGACCTAAGGCCTAATAGGCTAAAAGAACTACATCTTTTGCAAGCAATGAAGAAATGCTTGGAAGGGAAAGCAATATGAAAGAAGGATTAGGGTTGGAGACAAGATTGGAATACTTCCTCCATTCCTAAAAGACATCCTAAAGGTTGTGAAAGAATAGAAAGAATGGTGAATCGACTAGCAGTGAAAAGATTGGAGTTAAGCATGAGAGCAATCCTAATTGATTGGGAAGCCTAGTTTGAGTGATCAGAGAGTTGAAAGTGTCTTGTGAAGTAGTTCACTAAACTAAAGACAAGTGAGGTGGATCTAGACAACTAGGTTCTCCCTATTAGGCAAAGAGGCTATATGTGTGTGTGTGTGTGTGTGTGTGTGTGTGTGTGTGTGTGTGAATATATATGTATATACATATATACATGTATATATTATTATTATTATATATATGTACATGTGTATATATATGTATATGTATATATATGTGTGTGTATATATGTATGTATATATATACAAATATATATACATATATATACATGTATATTTATATACATATACATTTGTCTACATGTATATATATAGATATATATACATACACACACATATATATAGGTAGACACACACAAAGACATATATGTATATGTATATATATGTATGTATATATATAATTATATATTATTATATATTTATGTATATATATATATATATATATATATATATCTGTGTGTGTGTATATATGTGTATCGTCATAAAATGGAAGCACTTCTATTTTGAACTGGTTTAGCCCTCTGAATAAGTGGTTTGGGGTCATGTAAAATGCCTTGAATGGGTCTTTGACTTGAATCTAGACTTTCCCCTGTTCTTCCCTATTCTCCACTTCTTTCTGGCCTGTTTCTAGCACCTTGCTCTGTGATTCTAATATTATTGATCCCAGGGTCCAAATTTCAGGATCCCAAGGTTTCTGGATGTCGGGCTTTGGAAAGATTTAATTCTCGCTTTCGGGTCAGCTGTTTCGGTCTCCAAAGTAACGAATCTTGAAATTATATTTAATATAGGTCCACTTCTAGGGGTATAGGTCTAGGTGGAATTTGATTATCCTATGTAGGCCTCTCTAGAAGATTGTGCCCTATATTTGTATATAAGGAAGCTTTCTCCTCTCATTTATCTAAGATGTACACATGAAAGAACATGATCACATATGCACATGAAGGATAATCTATTGAATAAATCACCTACTCTCAAGCATTCAAGAATATTCAAGCATTCAATTCATCATTGAGATCCATTGGTAGCCATTGAAGGATTCAAAGCTCTATGGATCCCTCTTGTTGAAGATTTCTCCATCCACATCCATGCAAGCCTCTTCCTATTCTAAGATCCATTCAAGATTGGTGTTGAAGATCTAAAATAAATTGATTTGAGACATCCTATATCCTAAATTTTACATTCTACATTCATTTGGAGCATACATACTTGTGGATCCAAGGATTCAAATCCTCCACAAGGGTTTTTATACAAGCAAGGTGAATTTGTTTATTTACTTTGTTTATTTATGCAATTTCAATTGTACTTTAAGGTTAATTCAAAAATCGAGGTTTGACCAAGGTAAACCCCTCCCCCCAAAAAAACCAAAACCATTTTTATTGTAGATACAGGTATAGGACAACAAATCTCAGATCAGATTTGGATACCCTTTTCGGCCAACTTTTGGGATCCGTGAACAAAATTTCCATCGGAGCAGTGCAGGTCGAGGTTGACATTTTGGGGTACAATTGCACCCCCACATAAAAGGTCAAGGTCAACTTGACTCAGAAAAGAAAAATATTTTTGGGTTTTTTAGATCTCACAGTTTCAGTTCAAGATCATGAAAATCAACAATTTATGAGACCGGTTGATGGGGTTTTCAGCAGATTCTTTTTTGGAGGTATGTATTTTATTCCATTTTCCTTTGCAAAAATTTCTAGATCTACATTTCTTATCATTACAATTAAATGTAAGTGGTTAATAGAGGCTTAGGGTATCTTTTATGTGCAAATCTCCATTGTTCAAAACCCTATCTAAAGATCTATGTTTTTCTTCCTTAGTATGTGTGTGTGTGTGTGTGTATTGTTACAATGAATTTAGAATAATTGAGAGGGGGGTTAATCAGTTATCCTCAGGTCTAGATGTACCAAATTAAACTTTATACCACTTTGAACAACTCAGATCTGCTCGATAGCAATAGCATAAATAAACAACATACATATGCAATTTTACTATCCAAATGTAATCAGCTTGCAGAAATTTGATAGTAAAACACAACATAAACATTCACACAAGTTGACACCAGTATTTAACGTGGAAACCCAATTTGGGGAAAAACACCAATAACATGTTATCAAGTTTTCACTCTTCTGAAGTGAGCTCTGTTAGGATCCAACTCTGTTAAAGGTTACAAAACACATTGCTAAATGTGACCTGGTTAAAGGATTTAATCACCCTATTAGGAGTGGCCTTGTTAGAGGACTTAGAAAATTCCACCTGAATGTCACCTTGCTCAAAGGATTTATACAATGACTATTAGGTCAACCTGGTTAAAGGATTTTGACTGATACAATGGTTAGAAAGTAATCAACAGGTGTGATGTGACACATACAACTTACTTTGCAAATCTAGATCCAATTCAGTTTTAATGTTAATTCATTGAGTGGCCTCCATTCTCTTTTCAATCTTCAGATCTTCTTGGAAATCCATCAAGAAATCACTCTCACAGCTCTCTGCTTCTCTGCTCAGCCTTCTCTGCTAGAACATGCCAATCAGTCAATTATCTATGCAATCCTCTTGCATACACAACATACACACTTCCACTCACATCTAAATAACCACTTGAGGTTATCTTATACCTCTTCATCTAGGTAAAATAAATATTTTCCGCTTAATCAAGATCGTAGATCTTAGGTTAGGTCAGATCCAACAGATCTTTCCATCTTTACATTTAATTTATTTCTCCTAAGAAATCACTAATTAAATCTTTGATCCATGCATTAATTATTGTTACCTGTGCATTTAAATAGTGTGGACCAATCATGCTTATCCTCAATTAACTTTACATATCCAAATAAAATCAACTATGTTGGCCAGAGATCTCAAATCTTAACAATTACCAAAAAAATGTTGCTCAGCCAACACTGTGTTCTTTCGCTTGATCATCACTGGTTTCCTCAGAAATTTACTGGCGCTTGGTCATCACAAACTTTGCTCAACATAAACTGCTCTCGCTAAACTTTCATCAAAAGATAAACAACACACCAATGTGCCAAATGATCAAGTACCCTTGTGATTTCCCATAACTCAACCATTTCACTTGGTCTTCTTGTTATCATTGCCTTCAAATCTTATTCATCAATCAATAGATATGGTACTCAAATAGATGGTAATAATCTCACCAGTTAAGGTTTGACATCAATGACAAAACAAATTTTTTTTCCATTTTAGCTTTCCAACAATCTCCCTCTTTGGCATTGATGGCAACACTAAACTTTAAAACAATAATTTTTCAGCAATAGTTACCATACAATCCAAAAAGTTTGTCTGTGTTCCTTGATATGAACAAATCTTCATTAATGTCTTTAGCTTCATTATGATTCTCATCTTGTAAAACATTTCTCCCTCTGTGTCTATAATCACACTGAAATCTTTCTATTTTTATTCATCTGTAGACTCCCTCTTTCAGTAAACTCTCCCTTTATCTCTAAGTATAGTAAACTCTCCCTCTTTCAGTAAACTCTCCCTCTTTGACAACAATGCCAAAGATGTTGACATCTTCATCATGCAGATTTTTTTGTTCTAAACTTTGTATCATGTTGTTCCTATCATCTTGCTTATGATTGATCCTCTTTTCTATCCTTGTCTATCTTTCACAGCTTTAGGTAGCATCCTAAAGTGTGACTGCATGTGCATCAATGTGTCAAATATTCTGAATATAACATTTAATGCAATAGTACTATTCTGAACTAATTAGCCCGAGTTAGGGGAATTACCCCTAATTTACCTCGCAGATACTCATGAGCATCCTTAGGTAGTTCCTTTGTAAATATGTCTGCTAACTGTTCCTTAGTATTCACATATTCCAGTTTCACTTCCTTCTTTTGAACTAGCTCCCTCAAGTAATGATACTTGATAGCTATATGCTTTGTCTTAGAGTGCATTACAGGGATCTTAGAAATATTAATGGCACTCGTGTTATCATAATATATGACAACTGGTTATGTGATATCTTTTTTCATACCTTTCAGTAGTATCTTCAACCACACAATATCAGAACAATTAACTCCTACTTCCATATACTCATCTTCAGTTGTAGATTGTGAGGTACAATTATGTTTCTTTATTTTCCATGAAACCAATATTTTTCCTAAAATAAATGCTCCACCTATGGTGCTTTTTCTATCATCCAAATTTCCAGCCCAATCAAAATCAGTATAGACTATGAATTCAAACTTGTCATTCTTTTTGTAATAAAGACCATAATCATCTATTCCTTTCAAATATCTTAGAATTCTTTTTACTGCCATCATATCAGTTTCCTTGGGATTGGCAAAAAATCTTACAACAATTCCAATAGCCAGTGCAATATCAGGTCTACTTTGCACAACATATTGCGGCTTTCCAATCATTGACTTGTAAAGGGTTTGATTCACTTCTTTTGTATCATCATTTTTTGTTAAATTTTGTCTAGTAGCCATGGGTGTACTCACTGGTTTTGAATCTTCCATTCCAAAAGTTTTTAGTATCTCCTTGACATATTTTGATTGAGTAATATAGTTACCATTCTTCATCTAATATATTTGTAAGACAACAAATTTTTTTATCTCACCAAACATAGACATCTCAAATTCAATTTGCATCTCCTTTGCAAAAGCTTGCAATAACACATCTTGCCAACTAAATATGATGTCATCAAAAAACATTTCAGCCAATAAAGTACCTTTACTTTGCTTTGTCTTTAAATACAGATTGATGTTGTCATTGGGTCTTGCAAATCCAATCTTTATCAAATAATTGTGCGATCTCTCATACCATGCTCTTGGTGCTTGCTTTAGTCCATATAGTGCCTCGTGTAATCTGTAAACCATGTTCCTCTTGCTTGGGTCAACAAATCCATCAGCCTGTTCAATGTAAACTTCTTCTTCTAATATCCCATTTAGGAATGTTGACTTTACATCCATTTGATAGACTTTAAAACCTTTGTAGGCTGCATATGCAAGTAACATTCTTACTCCTTCCAATCTTGCAACTGGGGAAAATGTTTCTCCATAATCAATTCCTTCCTCTTGTGCAAAACCCTTGTGTACCAGTCTAGCTTTGTTTCTTGTTACCTCTCCATGTTCATTCAACTTATTTCTGAATACCCACTTAGTACCAATTACATTTTTGTCATTTGGCCTAGGTACAAGTTTCCAAGTCTTATTCTTCTCAATATGTTCAATTTCTTCATTCATGGCATGTATCCAATCTTCATTGTCTAAGGCATCTTTTACTGTTTTAGGCTCAAAATCACATAACAAGCATGTATCTTCTCTCAACTTGCTTCTTTTCATAACTGTAGAATTCTTTGATCCTATGATTTGATCAGGTTTATGGTGCCTCCTTACATAATTTTCTATAGTAGGTTCTTTTTCTTCTTTAGATTGATCATTCACGTTCAACTCAGATTGATTTTGTGACTCGACATCTCCATCAGATAGCTCGGCAATTACCTCTTGTTGCCTGGTAGCTTCGTTCTGTGACTTAGCAGGTGCTAGTTATTGCTCGGCAACCTCTTTCTCAGGTTTAGGTAATTCACTAGAATCTTCCTCATCCATATAGATAAATTATTTGTAACTTTCAGGTTCCTGTGTGCTTTCATCTTCATTTCTTTCTGCATATTCATCAATTCTAACATTTGCACTTTCCACAATTTTGTTAGTGTTAGAATTCAAACACTTGTATGCTTTACTTTTAGTTGAATAACCAAGGAATATTCCTTCCTCACCTTTAGCATCAAGTTTTCCATTTCTTTTATCCTTTAGTATGAAACATTTGCTTCCAAAAACTTTGAAGTATCTTACATTAGGTGCATACCCATACCATAGCTCATAAGTTGTGGCATTAGTACCTTTCTTGACTTGTACTCTGTTCAGGGTATAGACTGTTGTACTTATAGCTTCTCTCCAATATTTTTGTGCAACATTTTTCTCCATCATTAGTGTTCTGGTAAAATCCATGATAGATTTGTTTCTTCTCTCAGCAATATCATTTTGTGTTGGTGTCCTAGGCGTAGACATCTATCTTTTTATCCCTCGGTCATTGCAGAACTTGTTAAACTCATTAGAAACAAACTCACCTCCTCTGTCAGATCTTAAACATTTTAGGCTTTTACCTGTCTCTTTTTCAACTTTTGCCAAGTACCACTTAAATAGCTGGAATGCATCAGATTTTTCTTTAAGAAACATAACAGTCATCATTCTTGAGTAATCATCAACAAATAGAATAAAGTATCTATCTCCACAGTAAATTTTCTCACCAATAGGACCAAAAAGGTCAGTATGAACCAATTAATTCCATCAGAAGTATGAGTCTTTCTTTTGAAACTAGATTTAGTCATTTTTCCTAATTGACATTGCTTACACATTTCATTTTCAGGTTTCTTTAACTTAGGCAGCCCTCTAACCTTTTTCAATTTGATTATGCTTACCAATTTATCAAAGTTTACATGACACAACCTTTTATGCCATAACTAAACATCATTATATTGTGCAAACAAGCATGTATCATCAGCTAAGTCTAGATAGAACAAGTTACCTTTTGTTTGTTCTCCACTTCCAACTAATTCTCCAGTGGCATCATATATCTTTGCTTTCCTTATGATGGAATTCAACTATGTAACCAGAAGTATTTAGTTGTGCAACACTCAATAAATTATAATTAAGATCATCAACCCAATATACATTGTCACATCTGATCTTGCCAGTCAAGTTAATTGATCCTTTCCCTTTAACAAGACATGGTGCATCATTACCAAATTTAACATAACCACCTTTGCACTCATCTAAGGTTTCAAATTTATCTTTATCACCAGTCATGTGATGTGAAAAACCACTGTCAATGGTCCAATGGTCACCTTTACTCATATAATAAATTAGTGCAGTTTTTGCATCATCATCAGAATCATCTTTCATAGCAACATACACAACTTCTATATCATTTTCATCAGAATTGTCAATTTCACTGTCAGAAGCTTCTTCAACTATATAACAAGATTTCTTACCTTTATCTTTGTAATCTTTGTACTTTCTAAAGTCTCGATCATCCTTTCTATCTTTATACTTGTTGTCTCTTCTTTCATCAAGACATCTTGTAGCAATATGACGAACTTTGTTACATGAAAAACAAATGATAGGAAGTTTACCTTTGAATTTTCCTTTTCCTCTAGATATTATTTTTTCCATGAGTGCCTCAAGTTCTTCTAGATCATCATCTATGGTGTCGTTTCCACTGTTCACACATTTATTTCCTTTCTTTGATATGTTAAGGACCAACTGGGATCTGAATGCATATTCAATAGCTTGTCGAGTGTAGTTATCAAAATTTGACATCTCAAATGTAGTAAGTATTCCTACCAGACCTTCCAAAGTCAAATTATTATTAGGAGTACATCTTAACTCTTGAATTGCAGAGACTCTAATAGCATATATAGGAAGAAGTGTTCTCAGTACCTTTCTCATAATGGTGTTATCATCAATGGTTCCCTTAGCTCCTCTAATAAAATTTACAACTTCTTTTATCCTACCATAATATTGAACTATATTTTCTCCTTCTTGCATTTTCATTTCATCAAACTTACCTCTTAAAATTTTAGATTTGGGTCTTAGTACATTTGTATCTCCTCCATAGATGGTTGCTAGGACATCCCACATCTGCTTTGCATTTGTACAGTTCTTTATGTCTTCAAACTCATGATAGTTTAGATATGATGCAATCTCCAACATTGCTTGATTGTGTTCCTACTTTTCTCTTAACTGTGCAGTTGTGGCAGGTGTAGTGGGGACTACATAATCATGTTCAACATAGTGCTTAGTAGAATCAACAATACCAGCTAGATGTAATTTCATCAAACTCTTCCATGCAAGGAAATTATCTTTGTTCAACTTTGGTACCTCCTTTTTATACATCTTGATCTTTTGATCCAAGTACCTTAAAACTATTTTCAAGAGACCAAAGCTCTGATTCCAATTGTTAGAATGAATTTAGAATAACTGAGAGGGGAGTGAATTAGTTATCCTTAGGTCTAGATGTACCAAATTAAACTTTATACCACTTTGAACAACTTAGATCTGCTCGACAACAATAACATAAATCAACAACATACATATGTAGTTTTACTGTCCAAATGTAATCAGCTTGCAAAAACTTGACAGTAAAACACAACATAAACATTCACACAAGTTGACACCAGTATTTAACGTGGAAACCCAATTTGGAAAAAACCACCAATAACATGCTATCAAGTTTTCACTCTTCTAAAGTGAGCTCTGTTAGGATCCAACCCTGTTAAAGGTTACAAAACAAATTTCTAAATGTGACTTGGTTAAAGGATTTAATCACCCTGTCAGGAGTGGCCTTGTTAGAGGACTTAGAAAATTTCACTTGAATTTCACCTTGCTCAAAGGATTTATACAATGACTGTTAGATCAACCTAGTTAAAGGATTTTGACTAATATAATGGTTAGAAAGTAATCAACAGGTGTGATCTGATACATACAACTTACTTTGCAAATCTACATCCAATTCAGCTTTAATGCTAATTCACTGAGTGGCCTCCATTCTCTTTTCAATCTTTAGATTTGCTTGGAAATCTGTCAAGAAATCACTCCCACAGCTCTCTGCTTCTCTGCTAGATCATGTCAATTAGTCAATTAACTATGAAATACTCTTGCATACACATCATACACACTTCCACTCACATCTAAATAACCCCTTGAGGTTATCTTATACCTCTTCATCTAAGTAAAATAAATCTTTTCCGCTTAATCAAGATCGTAGATCTTAGGTTAGGTCAGATCCAATGGATCTTTCCATCTTTACATTTAATTTATTTCTCCTAATAAATCACTAATTAAATATTTGATCCATGCATTAATTACGGTTACCCGTACATTTATATAGTGTGGACCAATCGTGCTTATCCTTAATTAACTTTACATATCCCAATAAAATCAACTATGTTGGCTAGAGATCTCAAATCTCAACAATTACCAAAATACTATTGCTTGGCCAACACTATGTTCTTCCACTCAGTCATCGTTGGTTTCCTCGGCAATTTACTGGCGCTCGATCATCACAAACTTTGCTCGGCATAAACTGCTCTCTGTAAACTGTCATCAAAAGATAAACAACACATTACTTTTCCAATGTGCCAACTGATCAAGTACCCTTGTGATTTCCCATAACTCAACCATTTCACTTGGTCTTCTTGTTATCCATGCCTTCAAATCTTCTTCATCAATCAATAGATATGTTACTCAAACAGATAGCAATAGTCTCACCAGTTAAGGTTTGACATCAATGACAAAACAACAATTGTTTCCATTGTAGCTTTCCAACATATATATATGTGTGTGTGTGTGTGTGTGTGTGTGTATATATATATATACATATATATGTATATATATATGTATATATATACATATACATATATATACATATATATATATATATGTATGTATGTATGTATATATATATATATATATGTATATATATGTATATACATACATATATATACATATATATATACATATATACATATATATATGTATATATATATGTATATATATGTATATGTATATATATATGTATATGTATATATATACATATATATATGTATATGTATGTATATATGTATGTATATATATGTATATATATGTGTATATATATGTATATATATATCAATATGCATATATACATACATATATATATATATACATGTTTACATATATATATGCCTGTGTACATACATACATATATACATATGCATGTATATATATGTATGTATATGTATGTATATATACATACATACATATTGTAAGATATAAAATTAATAGATGGTTGATGATGTTACCAAAATGTAAAGTAAGGAGATTTGTTTATTAATTGTTGTTTGATTTTCTTAAAGTATGTTGATTTTCTTAACCCTACTTTACATTTAATTGAATTGTATTGATTGTGTATTGCAATTGTGATTAAGGAGAAGATAAGATACTCTTTTTCTATCCTCAAATGCTCAAATGGAAGATCCAAGTTGATCAACCCAAAGGAAGGGCTAATGCACAAATGAATCAACTATTTGGAAAAGAGAACAAAGAAGGATATCTTAAATTTTGTTAATTGATTAAATGAATATGTTTGATTGTAGTAATTGAAAAGGATAAGAAGAAGAACCAACCTCACAAAATTGTAGATCAAGGAATGTTGTTTTCTGAGGTCTGTAGACTGTTTCTGGAAAATATGACAGTTGATCCCGAACCAGAATGCAGAGACAAATAAAACCCATAAATCTTTTTCCGTTCCGATGTCATCTTATGAAAAAGGTCAACCTTGACCCACAAATGTCAACCCTGACCCAATAATGTCGACCCTGACCTGCACAAGTCCAACAAAAAATTTGTTCGCGCCGTCCGAAAGAAAGTTGAAAAGGGTATCCAAATCTGGTCTCAAATCTTCTATTTTGAACCTGTACCTGCAAGAAAAAGAGGATTGTTTGTTGTGGGGGAGGGGTTTGCCTTGGTCAAACCCCGATTTTGGAATTAACCTTAAATATATGTAATTGAAATTGCAGGAATAAACAAAGTAAATGCATAAATGTCAACCCTGACCCAATAATGTCGACCCTGACCTGCACAGGTCCAACAGAAAATTTGTTCATGCCGTCCGAAAGAAAGCTGAAAAGGGTATCCAAATCTGGTCTCAAATCTTCTATTTTGAACTTGTACCTACAAGAAAAAGAGGAATTAACCTTAAATATATGTAATTGAAATTGAAAGAATAAACAAAGTAAATGCATAAATTCACTTTTCTTGTAAAAGTCCTTATGGTGGATTCGAATCCTTGAATCCACAAGTATGCTTCAAAATGTGGAATGTAGAAAGGTAGGATTTCTTCAATCTCTTGCTTGTAGATTTCCAACACCAAGTCTTGAATGGGTTCTTGAATAGGCTTGGAAGAAGGTGGATGGAGAGATCACCAAAAGGGCACTATGTAGCTTAAATCCTTCAATGGCCTCCAATGGATCTCCTTCATGAAAATGGATGCTTGAATGGATGAATGCTTGCTTGAAATCTTACTCCTTAGCTTGCTTGAATCACACTTAAAGATAGTTTTGAGAATGCTTGATTAGAAGACTTAGTTTTCTTGATCATGGTTAGAGAAAATGAGAGGAGAAGGCTCCCTTTTATATGAAACTAGGACACAATCTTCTAAGGAGGCCGACATAGGAGAATTAAATTTCCATTAAAGCCTTACCCCTAGGAGAGGACCTATATTAAATATAATTTAGGAATTGACGCTTTGGAACCTGAAACAGCTGACCCGGAAGCGGGAAACACTTTTTGCAAAGACCGACATCCAAAAACTGTGAGACCCCGGGATCTGAACCCTGGGTCAAGGTCGAGGTCAACCTTGACCTAGGTCAGGGTTGAGGTTGACCCTAACCTAGGTCAGGGTCGAGGTCGACATAGACCTAAAAGGTTGACCCTGACCCTGAATCCCAGAATCACCAGTCTGCAGTCCAGAATGTAGAAATCAGGCTAAACAGGAGTGAAGAGAAGGACATAACAGGGGGGAAGCCATGTCAAGATCAAGAACCCATTCAAGGTGCTTGTCATGACCCCAAACCACTCACTCGGAAGGCTAAACAAGTCTATAATGGAAGTGCTTCCATTTTCTGACTATACACATATGTATGTATGTATGTATGTATGTATGTAGACACAAACACAAAGGAGAGGGGTTTAACCCCCTCCCAATCTATAGGGCATCGTTGGGAGGGGAAGGGGCTAAAACCCTTACAAAAAGAAACTAACCCTAAATATTTTTTTATTTTTTAGTATAAGTAAATGTTTTGCATAATAAAATTAAAAATAAATAATGTTACGGCCTAAGCCTATCAACCCCTCTTAATAGATCCTTTTTATTAACCCGCAAGTAAATTAAAAAAGGTTGTTAGGGATATAAAATTGATTGGTATGTCAAATAATAAAAAAATAATTTGGACATATCACTATAATATATATAAAAAAATTGTTTACTTAATGTAAGAGATGCAATAAAATTCCTTTGTTATTTGTACACTTTTTCCCTACAATAAAGCATTTCATCTTCCTTTAAAATTACATAGTTGAATCCTAATAGAAATGTCATTATTTTGTCTTCCTTTCAAACTCGTAACTTCACAATTGTTTGTGTCTTGTTTGTCCCATCACCTGACCCCTAGCGCACAAAACAAAACAAAATAAGAGAACCTTTTAAGAAAACTCTTAGGCCCCGTTTGGTTGAGGAATTATAATTTTACTCAAAACTTGATTATCTCCAAATAAGGTCTTGAAATTCCAGTTTTTTGTATTCAGAAGATAGTTTGGACCATTTGGTTGACCCGAAAGATGACTGAGATAATCCATCTTCTACGTTTGGTTGCCAATTTTGAAATTAGAATTGGAACTGAGAAATTCCTATTTCTATGTTTGGATTAATATGTGTCTGGATTAATAGTACCTTGTGCTATGGGAATCAACCATTCTAAAACATGGGGATTGTCATGAGCTCCAGCCACTGCATTAAAACATAGCATTATATCCATCTTGATCCTTAGTATCCTTCAGATTTATGTGACGATCTAAAATCTTACCACAAAGTGTATACTTTCCAAGGAAAGTTGTGACATGGAAAAATTTTCTTCTGAATTTATCATCCGCTAATGCTTTCCCCATGTTGACTCCTCCTAGATGTTTAATAATTTCCAATGCTACTTCCTCCTCAAGCACACTCTCAATTGTGTAGTGGAGTACAGTCTTTCCTTCATCGTCTCCTTGAATCTCCTTGAATCTCCCAATAGAATATTGTATTTTTATTGCAATGTTTGATAGAAGATTCGATGGAGAATACACGCATGCAACTTAGCACAACACAAAATGGCTGCTAATCGATCTTCTCAGCCTCGGGGCCTAGGTTCTACCAAATCCTCTCTCTGCAATTTCCATAGAAATGAATCTATGTAGCGCAGCCACCAATAATCAGCTCTTCCTACCGCAAGTCAATCAGATAAGACAATGGTTTTTTTCATATGACATTGGTACAGGCCGTTGGAAATCCATAAAGTTGCCCCCGGGAAAATGCTGCAAGAGATTTTGTTGCGCGGGAATGAAATATTCTAAGTGCCTCCTTCACAAACTTTCACAAACCAAGAAGTTGCATGAACCTGATAGACAATTAAATAGGGTTCATAGAAATCCAAACCAGAAGATGAATTCAAATTCCACCTATTGGGTGGGAAGATAGTGCAACCCATTTTGGTGCCAAAACTGGATTTTGATGTCCAAAACCCGAATTGCAGTTTAGCAAACCAAATTATAGATTTCACAAAAAAGTGGAAGTTCCGCACCCAATTCCACCCCAATTTCGGTAACCAAATGGGGCCTTAAGGATTAGAAAAATCTGAGATGTGCCCTAAATCTAATGGTGAGGATTTACCTATCCAAGGGATGAGATTTAATTCTCACCAATTATAAACAAATGAGTTTCTAAATAATAAATACACTTAGTCACTATTACTTTTAAAATTGTGGATTTGCCTCAAAGAGACATTTAAAATGATTTAAATTTTTTTTAAAAATTATTTATATTAAAATATGTGCAATTTGAAAGGGTAATCAAGGAAAAGTGGAATCATTTAAATTCAAATTAGAAGACCATTTAGATGTGTATTTAAATTATTAAGTGATAATTTATATAATTGAGATAAATAACTAAATATATCTTTGATAATAATTAAATTAATTTTTAATTATGATTATTATTTATGTTTCGCTCTAGGAAATTAAATTTTGGAATAAAAACACAAAATATATATTTATGATTGGTAATATGTATTTTATTGATATTTTGAAGATAATTGCATCAGCTTGATGAAAATGAATTTGGCTAAGGCAGTTTGTGTTGGTACTCTCAAATTTGGAACAAATTTGGAGTGACCATGTGAAAATTTTCAGATAAGCAAAGTAAGTACCCTTAAAATTTTGTGTGAGAAGGCTCAATTAGAATGATTGAAAAAGATGCCCAGATGATTTTCATGAGGTACAAATTGGGAAAAAGGCTTCAATGCCTTTCATTTGACATATGCAGTGGGTTCCAGCTCCTGAATTTCGAATTTGACATGTTTAGGGAGTAGTCATTCTGAGGGGGTCACCTAATTTTGCATGTTGCTAAAGTGTTATTCTGTTGTCCGGAGCCTACTTTGCTTCTGAATATCTTACACCCTGTTGAGTTTCATAAGCCATCATTTTGGGAATGTGTTGCGTGCATATCAGAGAGCTTATGTTTAAGATCTTAGGTCATTATCAATCCATTTGATAGGTTTTCATTCGCCCCAAAGTTGGTTGCTCAGAACTGTTTGCATTTTTGTTCTGCCTAGAAATCTGAATAGCCTAGTTTGACAGGTTATGACTTTTGACCTAGTGACCTAATTGAAAAATTTCCTTTTGTATCCTATTATAGAGGTCAAATACTTCTTGAGTATCTTTCGTCAAGTTATGATAGGTCCATTTGGTCAGTTTGATAAGCCCATTCCGTTTGCAGTTTCTATTAGTGTGCCAAACTGTCAAATGCAATTTTCTAAGTGACCTACTTTGAGGTCTTGAAAATCTATACCCGGGTGAACATTTTGGATAATTAACTTTTCCCTCATATTGTAACCATAAGAGTGAACTCACCCGAGGATTTACAGATTCTTGCCAATCCATTTATCCACTTTTCCAGAGCCTTTCCGTTTCCATTTTAATGAAGTTTCTCTGAAATTGTAGAATTCAGAATTAAGTGGCATACTTTGTGGTTTCCTTATTTTCACCCAGTTTGAGGTCAGACATAATTGAAGGTTGATCTGCATTATAGACCTAGAAATGAACTCCTTTGAAGATTCCCAAACTTTGACCAATCCGGTTGATTGCTTCTCCATGCTAATTCCAGATTAAGTTTCTACTTTTTAACTGTGTTAAAATCCAGAAAAGTGTTTGGATGCTAATATTTTGCAGAATTGTTTCAGTTAAGAGGTTTGTTTTCAGAACAAGGTAACTGAGGTTTTTCATTCTACACATGGAATTGAATCTAGGATCAGAGGTCAAGATTTTGAAGTTTCATTTTGATGACCCTACAAATTTAGTATCAAAGGCATTTTATTCAGTTTGTAGTGCAGAAAAGAGTTAGGTTTGCAAAATGGTTATTTTGGGGAAATGATAACTTTTGATCTGAAAGATGTTTTTAGGAACCAATCAGGGCTTCATGTTCATTACATTTGAATTTACTATTTGGCCTAATGGTGAAATTTCAGAGCATGATTTACTGATTTTGCAAAGACCAATCCGGGTGAGGTTTATGCTGATTCAACATTTTACATTTGCACTATTTTCTGAATAGCTAAGTTTCATCACTTGAATATTGTGTCGGAGAATGAAACTGAAGGAGCCCTTTCGCATGCACACTCATTGTAATATGAATGAGGCTTCCTTCCATGTGTCAGGACCAGATTGTTTGTTTCAGTCATTTTTCATAACCAGTTCCTGAGGCCATTTGATGTTTAGAAGACCAATTTGCAAAAGTGTAAAATTTGGTTTTAGGTGATTACCTATTAAGTGATTTAAGATCATAGGTGCACTGAAGACTACACAATAGTAATTTGAAGGTGAGGGTTGAGTTCTGGATAAATATTTGTAGGACATGATCTCAGCAACCCAGCATAATTTATCAAAGTCAAATGATCATTTTGTGCATTTTGGGAGGGTTACTATGTTAAGTCACTTGCAAATTTAAATAGTAGTTTTTGTGGGAGCATATGGTGCCTCAAATCATATTTCCAAGTGGATGTTTTGCATAGAGGTTGAAATCATGGACATGAATGATGCTTCAATCACTATTTAGAAGGAAAACCATGTCTTTTAAAAGGTAAAACATCAATATGAAGAGGTATGGGCTACATAGACAACATGGAGAATTCTAAGGAAGTTTTCAATCAAATTCAAATACACCATGCTCATTTTCTTGGAGATGAGGAGGCTTTTAAAACATGAAAATTCTATAGTTTCTATGTTTTAAAAAAAAAAGTCTTTAAGAAATGTGCAAAATAAAATACAAAGTATTTCCCACGCATAATGGATGGAAATTTGTGCAGAATCCATTACAAGAAGATGCTTTGAAATGTTTGTTTAAATAAACTGTAAATAATGAATGCCCAGAAGCTTGCGCAAGCATTAGAGGAGATTTATGTTGTTTTTCTTTGAAAAATTTGCAAAGATGAATGCCCACGCAGTAGAGGGAGAGCCATTGTTGTGAATGTTTTAGATTATAAAAGGGAAGTCTTTCCTTTGCAAATGACTGGGGTCTGCGCAACATCTGGAAGTATTGCTCATGCCATGAAGGGAGGAAAACCTCACGCAACATTTGGGGGAACTAAAAATTACACAAAAAATTCCAATATGGTGAGGTAAATCAGTAAGTGGTTGGGTTGCGTGACTTTTGGAGGAAGATTGAAGGCATATGACATATATGTAGCATAGCTAATAACCAAAGAATCCCTGTGCAGATAAGGAAGTAAATTGCACTGCTTTCTTGAATGGTTTTGAAATGGTAAAGCAAAGCCACATTGCCAGCAGCCTGTGATAGCATTTGGTGGAGTAAAGTTTCAGATTTTTGAAACATTAAACCTAAATTTACATTGCAAGCCACAGTGCCAGAGGAACTACGATAGCTTTTGGGGGAGTTGTTTGAAGTTTTTTGAAATTTTAAAGATTAATCTATAGATGTAACTCTATAGCATGTGGCGCCTTGACATCTTGAACAAGTTTATGGTCTCGATTTTCAGAAATGCAATACCATTAGTGAGAAATTTTTCTCAAAAAACCTTCAGCAAAGTGGAAAACAGTGCAAAAGAAATGTCCCACATTCACTCTGTAGTGGCCGTTTTTTATTTTTATATGCTAAAACACTTTCTCTATATGTAAATAAGAGAGTCCAAAGGATCTTAGCGGGTCCTTGAGGGCTGGAGGAATGAATGTTAGGAATAAGGTGTCTCAACCTTGGATAATTCCTATTCTTATTATTTGTTTTGTAAAATGTATTTCTTGCAAATAATGTTGATGTGTCGGCATCTTGAATTGTGTGTAAGGAGATCATG
>MU226606.1:315070-327446 GCA_018584345.1 Thuja plicata
CTTATTATTTGTTTTGTAAAATGTATTTCTTGCAAATAATGTTGATGTGTCGGCATCTTGAATTGTGTGTAAGGAGATCATGGATAAAATGGTTATGACGAATTCCTATGACACGTAAGAGCTATGTCAGGAATATTCAATGAACGGTTATCTTTGGGAGTAGCCCTAAAAAGTGAAGCGCATGATATATGCATTTTTTAGGGTTGCGAAGAGAAGTGATGCGAGTGTATTGTTGGAACATTTTATGCTGCTGTGATTTGTCTTCAAGGGTTTTGAAATATTCTGAAAGAACTTGCATTGCAAGTGTGTTGTAAGCTATAATAGTTTTGATCAATACATTGTGCAAGTTTTGGAGTGCTGGGGTTTTTTACCGAAAGGTTTTCCCCAAGGTATATCATTGTGTCATTCTCTATTTTCTATATGCATGGTATGTGGTTGCAATATCTCTGTTAAAGTAGTTAACGAATCTAAAATTGTAAGGGTTTAAAATAATTTGCATAATACTTTCATATAGAGATTAGCGTAGGAAGATGTTTCCGCACCTGAGTTTCCTTACAATGAAGACATGGGCAAACCCCCAAAATTTGAGCCCAATTTCGAAAATCACTTTAAAACTTGAAAACCCATTGTCCCACATTCATCCAAGGATGGAATTTCAAAATCCTTATATGCCAAAATGAGAACATAGTTATTTGAAGGAAGGTGAGGAGGCTATCCACGTGCACGCCCAGTCATTTGACGCCTCAGTTTCCGTGCCAAGATTTTGAAGGAAGACAAATTTTGGCGAAAGCAACATGTGGCATCCGGTCGCACAATCGGGAGAAGGATTGAAGATCACAACTAGGATTCAGAGACTTTGTGACTGATAGATAGCGGTTAGTCGCACAGTTGGGAGATGCCAGGGATAAACCGCTGAGACTTGGTGACTGACCTCTAGCGGTTAGTCACGAAGTAGCCAGAAGGAGATGATGACTACTGTGATGAGGAGGTAGTCGTTGGTCACGTGGTCGCCAGATGGAATCATCCGCCACATGCCAGTCGCGAGGTCGCCCAGGGTTGACATATAAGTTGAATTTGCTCGCGACTTGGAGACTGTGGTTGGTCGCATGGTCGCTGGTTTAAAATGCTAAGTGAGAATTTATTCAGAGACTGTGAGACTAAGGTGGGTCGCATGGTCGCCAGATTTAATTGTGGTTAGTGAAAATACTCAGAGACTTAGAGACAAAGGAAAAAGGTGAACCCAGGGTTAAAGCACAGTCAAAGAGCAGTTTAGAGCATCCAGTTGACATATGCCACATGTCAATTTCTGGTGAAGTTTGGTCAAAAAGGCAGAGAATGAAGAATTTCAGGGGATAAAAAGGCATAAAATGTGCACAGAATTCAAATACTATAATGGTTAAAGCTATAGTATATGCATAATATTAAGGGAAAAATCAATTAGATTTGCACAGGTGTGACAAAAAGATAATATTTTTTTAATTGGAAAATATTAAAATATTGTGGAAACATTAGGGCATAATCTTTTGCCATAGTCTTCAAAAGGTATTTTATTACAAATCGTATTACACAAGATTTCCCGGAGGGTTTATAGTCAAATTTTGAAATCAGATTTTCAAAGGGAAATATGACTAGGTTTCAAAGATATTTTGAGGATAAAATCAGATATTTTCTCAGATAGATGGAGTCAGGTATTAAAGATATATTAGATATTTTGAAGACTTGGAAAGACAAGTAAAATCAGATTTGTGAAGTCACCCGGAAGGTTCAGATATTTTAAAAAGAAAGATGAGTAAAAGATCAAATTTGAGGAGAGACAAGTGTCAATTGCTCAAAAGATTAGGGTTTCTTCTCTCTTATTTCTTGTCTTCTCTTTTTTGTAAGGATGGTTCTATATTCAGGTTCCTGTTCTGGTTCTTGTGGAAGTTTCGGGTCTTGTTCTTGTTCCTGTATTTTCCTGGTTCAGTACAAGTTACCATTGGTTTGGAGATTTTATTTGTAAAGCATACTTCTTTCTCATGTTTAGTTCTTGAGTTTATTGTCTCGATATCTGGAAACAACTTGGATTAATGAGAATACAATGTAGTTCCTATTCATTGTTGTCTTGTCTCTTTTGACTATGGTTTATGCTCTAGTATAGTTCATTTGTAAGGCATCTGAAATATACCTACTACAAGGTAGTGTGTCTAATCATTTGTGAGTCTTTCTCAAGGAGAGAGTTAAATTTTGTAAATGATTTCAGAGAGCAGGACATAGTTGTGAAGATTTGATAAAGAAGTATTGAGTTGAGTAGATTGTTTGTCAGGCATCCAATATGGATTGTATGAAGTTTGTAAGGCATTCTTCAGTATTGCATTAGTTTATTATTGTGGACATATGTTTTCATTGACTCTTTTCCCAAGGAATAGGCACTGATCTAGAGTTTACTGAGAAAGTGTTTTCTCCATACAATTATACACAAATTAATCAATTTCATCTAGTTTTTTGAACAAATGAGCTGAACTCATTAAGGACTCATATCAGCAGGATAGTGTCTATTTTAGTGATTCCTTAAAGAGTGAATCAATTAGGTTATCCCTCCTAAAAAAAAAAGGAAGAAGGATGCAAATCCTTGTCTCATTGGTTCATGTTATTAAAACCATAGCCTAGCTTATAATACTCTGTTTCAAATTAATCATTGCAATCTCTAAAGTGTTTTATAAGTTGTTACAGTGAGGTTTTAGGTGCGTAACAAGCGAATAAAACAATCCACCAAATATATAGGTTGAAATATTAGTAATCTTTAAAAGGTAAAACCTGCCTGAGTCTATGGAGCTCAAAAATGAAGAACGATATTATCCAATCCTTAGCAATTAGCCTTTCTCTTGCCTAAAAGAGGTTGCATTCAAGTATACAGGGTATACTGTCATCATTAGGTAAGTGTTGCAAGAAAAAATGCTAACAAATTGGCGACTCTACTGGGGAATAAAAGTGATTAAGTTAGTATAATTAATTTATAGCCTCGCTTTGCCGAAATATCCCAGAGTCTGGTTATAGAGTCATTGTTTGTAAAAACATATTCCTCAAGCTTTTGTAAAGTGAGTCATGCCTGTTTGTCTGTCATTGCAAAGTGTCTAAAAGTCCAAAACTATTGAAGAAATATAAAAATAATCTCACTAATGGTGAGTGGCAACTCTGAGCTCTGATTTGCACTAGTGTGCATGTTAAAGAAAGATTACAAAGAAGGTGAGCATGCGGTGACAGGGACAGCAGATATCTCTACGAAATTTTGAAGCTGATTTAAAGAAATTCTCAAAGCACATATCTTTACAACAGCTCAGGTACATCCAAGTATTTCACAAAGTTTTAATAGTTTTCCTTATCAAGTGATTGCAGCACTAAAGAAAAAAGGAATCAGGTGTAAAAGAGGTTTACATATTTCAATTTTTTACTTGCATTTTTGCAAAATTTGAAAGAAATATGCATTTGAAAGGAGGCAGTTTGTAATCTTTTTGACTGCTAAGATGTCATGATCTAGTGATTGGAGGGCTAGTAATTTGTATGGGTAAATTAGTTTTGAGGGTATCCTTGGATACCCAAATCATATCCCATCAAAGGTTAAGGAGTATTTTCCAAGGTTTACTGGTTTTGGAGAACAATCAGCTGAAGATCATTTAGAAAAGTTTGCAGATTTGATTGATGATCATGACATAACACATGAGGATGTACTAATGAATCTATTTGCAATATCTCTAGTCGATAATGCTAGGGATTGGTTTAAGCATTTACCTCATGATTTAATAGGGTCTATGACTGAAATGGAAGAATGTTTTGTTGAACAATATGGTAATATAGAGGACAATAGTGTTTCCTATGTTATATCCTATGTTGAAGAATCTATGTCACGTTTAGATCATGATAAAGAGGATCTTGAGGAAGAACTTATCAAAAAAAAATTGGCCATCCGAAAGAAAAGGAAGAAAGAAAAGGCCAATAGACAAGCTCATATTAGAATTGACCAATTAAAATTAGAAATACTGAACCAAATAGCAATAAATGATGATGAATCTACTAATATTGAATTTGAAATTTCTGAACATGCTGAATATGAATCTAGTCATACTGATGAGACCGAATTTGGTGATATTGAATCCAACTATTATGAAGTTGATCCTAGGTTTACTTCGGCTGAAAATGATGATTATGATGTTGATAATGAACTTTATGAGCAGCAAGATGATGAAGAGGTAAGTTGTTGTGATAACTCTTATGATGACAGTGACATAAATCCTGATATTTCAAACCAAGCCTCTGATATTGAAAATCCTATGTTTATGATTTCACATGAGGTTGCATCTAGTGGTTCTCATATTGAGAATGATGAGAAAAAAATTATTATACCTGTGTCTAAAATGGATGTTATGATTTATAATCATGAAAGTAGTAATCATTCTCAATATGAAATAGAAGATGTGTATAATCAGCAAAATGGTACAAATCTGATAAGTGAAGTTGCTGATTATGATTATGTACCAGAGGAGGATGTAAATGATGATAGTGATTCACTTCATAGTGAAGAAATTTTAGACTTATTGTCTTCTGATTATCTCAGATATTCAGGGCAGCACAGTTTTGAATTCTTACACCCTAGGTACGTTGATTTTGACAAGGAATATATATCAGATGTTCACAGCTGTGACACTAATATTTCTGATTTTCCTTGCACTTCTTTTTCACAAGGTTACAACAGGATTCAATTTGATTCTTCAGATAATGTGGGCATGAGTCTGTATTCAGATTCAAAAGATGAAGAGATTTCAGATATGATATTGAGTACTAAATTGGATAGTGATGTTGATTATGAATCTTTCTCTGATTCTAAATCTTCTATAAATGCATTTTATGATGAACTTTTAGTCACTCAACATATGCAGTTGCCAAATGTGTTTCTTGATATTCTCCGTCCCACCCACTAGCAAGTTAGTGAATTATGTGAGGATAGAAATTTACATGAGAACTCTTTAGGAATTTCTGATTTAGCTATGCAAACCACTAACAAGTTACATGATCACTTTTCTTCTGAAGAGTAGAATATGGATTATGACATGAAACTGTCATGTTATGATAAGGACAAACCTGAAACTTGTTCTTTCTCTCTCACAAAGGTTCAAAATAACATGCATCAGATCCCTGCTGTTCATAATGACCCAGATTTCGTTGTTTCTCAGATTGTTGTTCCAAATCCATTACAAAAAAGGATGAATCAAGTTTTAAATGGTAAATATTGTAAGGTTCAGTCTCCTTTCTCCTTTGATATGCAAGTGATGGGTGTGAATGGATCTAATAAGGCCTACCAAAGCAGTTTGATGGAAGTTGGGTACCCCTCCTTTCAGTTGAATGGTGAGTTTTTTAGTTATGGTTTACAAATGAAGGAAGATAAATGTCACAGATATCAAAGTATGTTCTTGTCTAACGAATGTGACATATATATGCCACAATTTTTTCATGATGACAATTTGCCTAATGTTTATGGAAGCTCATATGAAGAATATGCAAATTTGATTTCATGTGATGGATTAATACAGAGTGGCAGTATTTTTGATCAGACACATGGAAGAAAGAGTTTTAGTTTACGTCCGGTATATGGAGATGGAAATAAGATGTATGACAAAGGTTAGAGTTGATCTCAATTTTTGGGACTTTGGGCCTCTTGTAGATAATGGACATATTGTATAGTTGCTTTCCCTTTCAGTTGTGTGTTTGCTTTCAGTTAGAGGTTTCCCCATTTTTGAGAAGAGAGAAAATTTTTGAGAGGTGTCAGTGAGAAAGTGAAAAGAGAAAGGGTAAAATCTGATTTTGAAGTTTTGGGGTGGTCTGCTACTCCAGAGATCTGTGGTTCTCAGTATAAATTTATATTTAACCATCCTCAGTCAGAGCCACTATTGGTACTCTCAAATTTGGAACAAATTTGGAACAAATTTGGAGTGACCATGTGAAATTTTTCAAATAAGCAAAGTAAGTACCCTTAAAATTTTGTGTGAGAAGGCTCAATTAGAATGATTGAAAAAGATGCCCGGATGATTTTCACGAGGTACAAATTGGGAAAAAGGCTTCAATGCCTTTCATTTGACATATGCAGTGGGTTCCATCTCTTGAATTTTTAATCTGACATGTTTAGGGAGTAGTCATTCTGAGGGGGTCACCTAATTTTGCATGTTGCTAAAGTGTTATTCTGCTGTCCGAAGCCTACTTTGATTCTGAATATCTTACACCCTGTCGAGTTTCATAAGCCATCATTTTGGGAATGTGTTGCGATAATATCAGAGAACTTATGTTTTAGATCTTAGGTCATTATCAATCCATTTGATAGGTTTTCATTCGCCACAAAGTTGGTTTCTCAGAACTGTTTGCATTTTTGTTCTGCTTAGAAATCTGAATAGCCTAGTTTGACAGGTTATAAATTTTGACCTAGTGACCTAATTGAAAAATTTACTTTCGTATACTATTATAGAGGTCAAATAATTCTTGAGTATCCATCATCAAGTTATGACAGGTCCATTTGGTCAGTTTGATAAGCCCATTCCATTTGCAGTTTCTATTAGTTTGCCAAACTGTCAAATGCAGTTTTCTAAGTGACCTACTTTGAGGTCTTGAAAATATATACCCGGGTGAACATTTTGCATAATTGACTTTTCCCTCATATTTTAACCATAAGATTGAACTCACCCGAGGATTTATAGATTCTTTCCCATCCATTTATCCACTTTTACAGAGCCTTTCCGTTTCCATTTTAATGAAGTTTCTCTGAAATTGCAGAATTCAGAATTAAGTGGCATACTTTGTGGTTTCCTTATTTTCACCCAGTTCGAGGTCGGACATAATTGAAGGTTGATCTAAATTATAGACCTAGAAATGAACTCCTCTGAAGATTCCCAAACTTTGACCAATCCGGTTGATTGCTTCTCCGTGCTAATTCCAGATTCAATTTCTACTTTTTCACTGTGTTAAAATCCAGAAGTGTTTGGATGCTAATATTTTGCAGAATTGTTTTAGTTAAGAGGTTTGTTTTCAGAACAAGGTAACTGAGGTTTTGCATTCTACACATGGAATTTAATCTAGGATGAGAGGTCAAGATTCTGAAGTTTCATTTTGATGACCCTACAAATTTAGTATCAAAGGCATTTTATTCAGTTTGTAGTGCAGAAAAGAGTTAGGTTTGCAAAATGGTTATTTTGGGGAAAAGATAACTTTTGATCTGAAAGATGTTTTCAGGAACCAATTAGGGTTTCATGTTCATTACATTTGAATGTACTATTTGGCCTAATGGTGAAATTTCAGAGCATGATTTACTAATTTTGCAAAGACCGATCCAGATGAAGTTTATGTTGATTCAACATTTTTACATTTGCACTGTTTTCTAAATAGCTAAATTTCATTAGTTGCATATTGTGTCAGAGAATGAATCTGAAGGAGCCCTTTCGCATGCACACTCATTGTAAGATGAATGAGGCTTCCTGCCATGTGTCAGGACCAGATTGTTTGTTTCAGTCAGTTTTCAAAACTAGTTCCTGAGGCCATTTGATGTTTACAAGACCAATTTGCAAAAGTGTAAAATTTGGTTTTAGGTGATTACCTATTAAGTGATTTAAGATCACAGGTGCACTGAAGAATACACAATAGTAATTTGAAGGTGAGGGTTGAGTTCTGGATAAAGATTTGTAGGACATGATCTCAGCAACCCAGCATAATTTATCAAAGTCAAATGATCGTTCTGTGCATTTTGGGAGGGTTACTATGTTAAGTCACTTGCAGATTTAAATAGTAGTTTTTGTGGGAGCATATGTTGCCTCAAATAATATTTCCAAGTGGATTTTTTTCATAGAGGTTGAAATCATGGACATGAATGATGCTTCAATCACTATTCAGAAGAAAACCATGTCTTTTAAAAGGTAAAACATCAATATGAAGAGGTATGGGCTACATAGACAGCAGGGAGACTTCGAAGGAAGTTTTCAATCAAATTCAAATACACCATGTGCAGTTTCTTTGAGATGGGGAGGCTTTTAAAACATGAAAATTCTATAGTTTCTGTGTTTTAAAAAAAAAAGGCTTTAAGAAATGTGCAAAATAAAATACAAAGTATTTCCCACGCATAATGGATGGAAATCTGCGTAGAATCCATTACAAGAAGATGCTTTGAAATGTTTGTTTAAATAAACTACAAATAATGAATGCCCAGAAGCTTGCGCAAGCATTAGAGAAGGAGATATATGTTGTTTTTCTTTGAAAAATTTGGAAAGATGAATGCCCATGCAGCAGAGGGAGAGCCATTGTTGTGAATGTTTTAGATTATAAAAGGGAAGTCTTTCCTTTGCAAATTACTGGGGTCTGTGCAACATCTGGAAGTATTGCTCATGCCATGAAGGGAGGAAAACCTCACGCAGCATTTGGGGGAACTAAAAATTACACAAAAAAATCCAATATGGTGAGGTAAATCAGTAAGTGGCTGGGTTGCGTGACTTTTGGAGGAAGATTGAAGGCATATGACATATATGTAGCATAGCTAATAACTAGAGAATCCCTGTGCAGATAATGAAGTAAATTGCACTACTTTCTTGAATGTTTTTGAAATGGTAAAGCAAAGCCACATTGCCAGCAGCCCGTGATAGCATTTGGTGGAGTAAAGTTTCAGATTTTTGAAACATTAAACCTAAATTTACATTGCAAGGCACATTGCTAGAGGAACTACGATAGCTTTTGGGGGAGTTGTTTGAAGTTTTTTGAAATTTTAAAGATTAATCTGTATATGTAACTCCATAGCATGTGGCACCTTGACTTCTTGAACAAGTTTATGGTCTCCATTTTCAGAAATGCAATGCCATTAGTGAGCAGTTTTGCTCAAAAAACCTTCAGCAAAGTGGAAAATAGTGCAAAAGAAATGTCCCACATTCACTCTGTAGTGGCCGTTTTTTATCTTTATATGCTAAAACACTTTCTCTATATGTAAATAAGAGATCCCAAAGGCTCTTGGCAGGTCCTTGAGGGCTAGAGGAATGAAGACATGGGAAAACCCCCAAAATTTGAGCCCAATTTCGAAAATCACTTTAAAACTTGAAAACCCATTGTCCCACATTCATCCGGGGATGGAATTTTGGAATGGTCGTCGGTTTCAAATGCTAGGTGGGAATTTATTCAAAGACTGTGAGACTAAGGTGGGTCGCATGGTCGCCAGATTTAACTGTGGTTAGTGAAAATACTCAGAGACTTAGAGACAAAGGAAAAAGGTGAACCCAAGGTTAAAGCACAGTCAAAGAGCAGTTTAGAGCATCTAGTCCACATATGCCACATGTCAATTTATGGTGAAGTCTGGTTAAAAATGTAGAGAATGAAGAATTTCAGGGGATAAAAAGGCATAAAATGTGCACAAAATTCAAATACTATAATGGTTAAAGCTATAGTATATGCATAATATTAAGGGAAAAATCAATTAGATTTGCACAGGTGTGACAAAAAGATAATATTTTTTAAATTGGAAAATATTAAAATATTGTGGAAAAATTAGGGCATAATCTTTTGTCATAGTCTTCAAAAGGTATTTTATTACAAATCACATTACACAAGCTTTCCCGGAGGGTTTATAGTCAAATTTTGAAATCAGATTTTCAAAGGGAAATATGACTAGGTTTCAAAGATATTTTGAGGATAAAATCAGATATTTTCTCAGACAGATGGAGTCAATTATTAAAGATATATCAGATATTTTGAAGACTTGGAAAGACAAGTAAAATCAGATTTGTGCAGTCACCCAGAAGGTTCAGATATTTTAAAAAGATAGATGAGTAAAAGATCAGATTTGAGGAGAGACAGGTGTCAATTTCTCAAAAGATTAGGGTTTCTTCTCTCTTATTTCTTGTCTTCTCTTTTCTGTAAGGAGGGTTCTGATTTCAAGTTCTTGTTCTGATTCCTGTGGAAGTTCCTGGTCTTGTTCTTGTTCCTGTATTTGCTTGGTTCAGTACAAGTTACCATTGGTTTGGAGATTTTATTTGTAAAGCATACTTCTTTTTCATATTTAGTTCTTGAGTTTATTGTCTGGATATCTGGAAACAACTTGGATTAATGAGAATACAGTGCAGTTCCTATTCATTGTTGTCTTGTCTCTTTTGACTATGGTTTATGCTCTAGTATAGTTCATTTGTAAGGCATCTGAAATATACCTACTACAAGGTAGTGTGTCTAATCATTTGTGAGTCTTTCTCAAGGAGAGAGTTAAATTTTGTAAATGATTTCAAAGAGCAGGATATAGTTGTGAAGATCTGATGAAGAAGTATTGAGTTGAGTAGATTGTTTTTCAGGCATCCAATCTGGATTGTATAAAGTTTGTAAGGCATTCTTCAGTATTGCGTTAGTTTATTATTGTGGACATATGTTTTCATTGACTCTTTGCCCAAGGAATAGGCACTGATCTAGAGTTTACTGAGCAAGTGCTTTCTCCATTCAGTTATACATAAATTAATCAATTTCATCTAGTTTTTTGAACAAATGAGCTGAACTCATTAAGGACTCATATCAGCAGGATAGTGTCCATTTTAGTGATTCCTTAGAGAGTGAATCATTTAGGTTATCCCTCCTAAAAACAAAAGGAAGAAGGATGCAAATCTTTGTCTCATTGGTTCATGTTATCAAAACCATAGCCTAGCTTATAATACTTTGTTTCAAATTAATCATTGCAATCTCTAAAGTGTTTTATAAGTTGTTACAGTGAGGTTTTAGTTGCATAACCAGTGAATAAAACAATCCACCAAATATATAGGCTGAAATATCAGTAATCTTTAAAAGGTAAAACCTTCCTGAGTCTATGAAGCTCAAAAATGAAGAAGGATATTATCCAATCCTTAGAAATTAGCCTTTCTCTTTCCTAAAAGAGGTTGCATTCAAGTATACAGGGTATACTGTCATCATTAGGTAAGTGTTGCAAGAAAAAACACTAAAAAATTGGTGACTCTATTGGGGAATAAAAGTGATTAAGTCAGTATAAGTAATTTATAGCCTCGCTTTGCTGAAATATCCCAGAGTCTAGTTATAGAGTCATTGTTTGTAAAAACATATTCCTCAAGCTCTTGTAAAGTGAGTCAAGCCTATTTGTCTGTCATTGCAAAGTGTCTGAAAGTCAAAAACTATTGAAGAAATATAAAAAGAATCTCACTACTGGTGAGTGGTGACTCGTAGCTCTGATTTACACCAGTGTGCATGTTAAAGAAAGATTACAAAGAAGGTGAGCTTGCAGTGACAGGGACAACAGATATCTCTACAAAAATTTGAAGCTGATTTAAAGAAATTTTCAAAGCACATATCTTTACAACAGCTCAGGTATATCCAGGTATTTCACAAAGTTTTAATAGTTTTCCTTATCAAGTGATTGCAGCACTAAAGAAAAAAGGAATCAGGTGTAAAAGAGGTTTACATATTTCAAGTTTTTACTTGCATTTTTGCAAAATTTGAAAGAAATATGCATTTGAAAAGAGGCAGTTTGTAATCTTTTTGACTGCTAAGATGTCATGATCTAGTGATTGGAGCGGTAGTAATTTGTATGGGGCAATTAGTTTTGAGGGTATCCCTGGATACCCAAATCATATCCCATCAAAGGTTAAGGAGTATTTGCCAAGGTTTACTGGTTTTGGAGAACAATCAGTTGAAGATCATTTAGAAAAGTTTGCAGATTTGATTGATGATCATGACATAACACATGAGGATGTACTAATGAATCTATTTGCAATATCTCTAGTCGATAATGCTAGGCATTGGTTTAAGAATTTACCTCATGATTCAATAGGGTCTATGACTGAAATGGAAGAATGTTTTGTTGAACAATATGGTAACATAATGGACAATAGTGTTTCCTATGTTATATCCTATGTTGAAGAATCTATGTCACATTCAGATCATGATAAAGAGGATCTTGAGGAAGAACTTATCAAAAAAAAATTGGCCATCCGAAAGAAAAGGAAGAAAGAAAAGGCCAATAGACAAGCTCAAATAAGAATTGACCAATTAAAATTAGAAATACTGAACCAAATAGCAATAAATGATGATGAATCTACTGATATTGAATCTGAAATTTCTGAACATGCTGAATATGAATCTAGTCATACTGATGAGACTAAATTTGGTGATATTGAATCTAACTATTATGAAGGTGATGCTGGGTTTACTTTGGCTGAAAATGATGATTATGATGCTGATAATGAACTTTATGAGCAGCAGGATGATGAAGACGTAAGTTGTTGTGATAACTCTTATGATGACAGTGACATAAATCCTGATATTTCAAACCAAGCCTCTGATATTGAAAATCCTATATTTATGATTTCACATGAGGTTGCATCTAGTGGTCCTCATATTG
>MU226606.1:327496-360314 GCA_018584345.1 Thuja plicata
TAGTGGTCCTCATATTGAGAATGATGAACAAAAAATTATTATACCTATGTCTAAAATGGATGTTATGATTTATAATCATGAAAGTAGTAATCATTCTCAATATGAAATAGAAGATGTGTATAATCAGAAAAATCATACAAATCTGATAAGTGAAGTTTCTGATTATGATTATGTACCAGAGGAGGATGTAAATGATGATAGTGATTCACTTCATAGTGAAGAAATTCCAGACTTATTGTCTTATGATTATCTTAGATATTCAGGGCAGCACAGTTTTGAATTCTTACACCCTAGGTACATTGATTTTGACAAGGAATATATATCAGATGCTCACAGATGTGACACTAATATTTCTGATTTTTCTTGCACTTCTTTTTCACAAGGTTACAAGGGGATTCAATTTGATTCTTCAGATAATGTGGTCATCAGTGTGTATTTAGATTCAAAAGATGAAGAGATTTCAGATATGATATTAAGTACTAAATGGGATAGTGATGTTGATTATGAATCTTTCTCTGATTCTAAATCTTCTATAAATGCATTTTATGATGAACTTTTAGTCACTCAACATATGTAGTTGCCAAATGTGTTTCTTGATATTCTCCCTCCCACCCACCAGCAAGTTAGTGAATTATGTGAGGATAGAAATTTACATGAGAACTCTTTAGGGATTTCTGATTTAGATATGCAAACCACTAACAAGTTGCATGATCACTTTTCTTCTGAAGAGCAGACTATGGATTATGACATGAAAATATCATGTTATGATAAGGAAAAAGCTGAAACTTTTTCTTTCTCTCTCTCACAAAGGTTCAAAATAACATACATCAGATCCCTGTTGTTCATAATGACCCAGATTTCATTGTTTCTCAGATTGTTGTTCCAAATCCATTACAGAAAAGGATGAATCAACTTTTAAATGGTAAATATTGTAAGGTTCTGTCTACTTTCTCCTTTGATATGCAAGTGATGGGTGTGAATGGATCTAATAAGGCCTGCCCAAGCAGTTTGACGAAAGTTGAGTACCCCTCCTATCAGTTGAATGGTGAGTTTTTCAGTTATGGTTTACAAATGAAGGAAGATAAATGTCACAGGTATCAAAGTATGTTCTTGTTTAATGAATGTGACATATATATGCCACAAATTTTTCATGATGAAAATTTGCCTAATGTTTATGGAAGTTCATATGAAGAATATGCAGATTTGATGTCAGGTGATGGATTAATATAGAGTGGCAGTATTTTTTATCAGACACATGGAAGAAAGAGTTTCAGTTTACCTCCGATATATGGAGATGAAAATCAGATGTATGACAGAGGTAAGAGTTGATCTCAATTTTTGGGACTTTGGGCCTCTTGTAGATAATGGAAATATTGTACAGTTTCTTTCCCTTTTAGTTATGTGTTTTCTTTCAGTTAGAGGTTTCCCCATTTTTGAGAAGAGAGAAAAGTTTTGAGAGGTGTCAGTGAGAAACTGAAAAGAGAAAGGGTAAAATCTAATTTTGAAGTTTTGGGGTGGTCTGCTACTCCAGAGATCTGTGGTTCTCGGTATAAACTTATATTTAACCATCCTCAGTTAGAGCCATTGTTGGTACTCTCAAATTTGGAACAAATTTGAAGTGACCATGTGAAAATTTTCAGATAAGCAAAGTAAGTACCCTTAAAATTTTGTGTGAGAAGGCTCAATTAGAATGATTGAAAAAGATGCCCGGATGATTTTCATGAGGAAAACATTGGGAAAAAGGTTTCAATGCCTTTCATTTGACATATGCAGTGGGTTCCAGCTCCTGAATTTTGAATCTGACATGTTTAGGGAGTAGTCATTCTGAGGGGGTCACCTAATTCTGCATGTTGCTAAAGTGTTATTCTGTTGTTTAGAGCCTACTTGCTTCTAAATATATTACACCCTGTCGAGTTTCATAAGCCATCATTTTGGGAATTTTCTGCATGCATATCAGAGAACTTATGTTTTAGATCATAGGTCATTATCAATCCATTTGATAGGTTTTCATTCGCCCCAAAGTTGAATGCTCAGAACTGTTTGCATTTTTGTTCTGCCTAGAAATCTGAATAGCCTAGTTTGATAGGTTATAACTTTTGACCTAGTGACCTAATTGAAAATTTTCCTTTTGTATCCTATTATAGAGGTCAAATAATTCTTGAGTATCCATTGTCAAGTTATGATAGGTCCATTTGGTCAGTTTGATAAGCCCATTCCGTTTGCAGTTTCTATCAGTGTGCCAAACTGTCAAATGTAGTTTTCTGAGTGACCTACTTTGAGGTCTTGAAAATCTATACCCGGGTGAAAATTTTGGATAATTGAGTTTTCCCTCGTATTGTAACCATAAGAGTGAACTCACCCAAGGATTTAAATATTCTTTCCAATCGATTTATCCACTTTTCAAGAGCCTTTTCATTTCCATTTTAATGAAGTTTCTCTGAAATTGCAGAATTCAGAATTAAGTGGCATACTTTGTGGTTTCCTTATTTTCACCCAGTTTAAGGTCGGACATAATTGAAGGATGATCTACATTATAGACCTAAAAATGAACTCCTCTAAAGATTCCCAAACTTTGACCAATCCGGTTGATTGCTTCTCCATGCTAATTCCAGATTCAGTTTCTACTTTTTCACTGTGTTAAAATCCAGAAAAGTGTTTGGATGCTAATATTTTGTAGAATTGTTTTAGTTAAGAGGTTTGTTTTCAGAACAAGGTAACTGAGGTTTTGCATTCTACACATGGAATTGAATCTAGGATCAGAGGTCAAGATTCTAAAGTTTCATTTTGATGACCCTACAAATTTAGTATCAAAGGCATTTTATTCAGTTTGTAGTGCAGAAAAGAGTTAGGTTTGCAAAATGGTTATTTTGGGGAAATGATAACTTTTGATCTGAAAGATATTTTTAGGAACCAATTAGGGCTTCATGTTCATTACATTTGAATGTACTATTTGGCTTAATGGTGAAATTTTAGAGCATGATTTACTGATTTTGCAAAGACTGATCCGGGTGAAGTTTATGTTGATTCAACATTTTACATTTGCACTGTTTTCTGAATAGCTAAGTTTCATCAGTTGCATATTGTGTCAGATAATGAATCTGAAGGAGCCCTTTCACATGCACTCTCATTGTAAGATGAATGAGGCTTCCTGCCATGTGTCAGGACCAGATTGTTTGTTTCAGTCAGTTTTCAAAACTAGTTCCTGAGGCCATTTGATGTTTACAAGACCAATTTGCAAAAGTGTAAAATTTGGTTTTAGGTGATTACCTATTAAGTGATTTAAGATCACAGGTGCACTGAAGACTACACAATAGTAATTTGAAGGTGAGGGTTGAGTTCTGGATAAATATTTGTAGGACATGATCTCAGCAACCCAGCATAATTTATCAAAGTCAAATGATCATTCTGTGCATTTTGGGAGGGTTACTATGTTAAGTCACTTGCAAATTTAAATAGTAGTTTTTGTCGGAGCATATGGTGCCTCAAATCATATTTCCAAGTGGATGTTTTGCATAGAGGTTGAAATCATGGACATGAATGATGATTCAATCACTATTCAGAAGGAAGACCATGTCTTTTAAAAGGTAAAACATCAATATGAAGAGGTATGGGATACATAGACAGCATGGAAACTTCTGAGGAAGTTTTCAATCAAATTAAAATACACCGTGTGCAATTTCTTGGAGATGAGGAGGCTTTTAAAACATGAAAATTCTATAGTTTCTATTTTTTTTTTTTAAAAAGGCTTTAAGAAATGTGCAAAATAAAATACAAAGTATTTCCCACACATAATGGATGGAAATCTGCGTAGAATCCATTACAAGAAGATGCTTTGAAATGTTTATTTAAATAAAATGCAAATAATGAATGCCCAGAAGCTTGTGCAAGCATTAGAGAAGGAGATTTATGTTGTTTTTCTTTGAAAAATTTGCAAAGATGAATGCCCACGCAGTAGAGGGAGAGCCATTGTTGTGAATGTTTTAGATTATAAAAGGGAAGTCTTTCCTTTGCAAATGACTGGGGTCTGCGCAATATATGGAAGTATTGCTCACACCATGAAGGGAGGAAAACCTCACACAGCATTTGGGGGAACTAAAAATTACACAAACAAATACAATAGGGTGAGGTAAATCAGTAAGTGGCTGGGTTGCATGATTTTTGGAGGAAGATTGAAGGCATATGACATATATGTAGCATAGCTAATAACCAGAGAATCCCTATGCAGATAAGGAAGTAAATTGCATTGCTTTCTTGAATGTTTTTGAAATGGTAAAGCAAAGCCACATTGCCAGTAGCCTGCGATAACATTTGGTGGAGTAAAGTTTTAGATTTTTGAAACATTAAACCCAAATTTACATTGCAAGGCACATTGCTAGAGGAACTACGATAGCTTTTGGGGGAGTTTTTTGAAGTTTTTTGAAATTTTAAAGATTAATCTGTAGATGTAACTCCAAGGCATGTGGCACCTTGACTTCTTGAACAAGTTTATGGTCTCCATTTTCAGAAATGCAATGCCATTAGTGAGCAGTCTTGCTCAAAAAACCTTCAGCAAAGTGGAAAATAGTGCAAAAGAAATGTCCCACATTCACTCTGCAGTGGCCATTTTTGATCTTTATATGCTATAACACTTTCTCTATATGTAAATAAGAGAGACCAGAGGCTCTTGGCAGGTCCTTGAGGGCTGGAGGAATGAAGACATGGGCAAACCCCCAAATTTTGAGCCCAATTTTGAAAATCACTTTGAAACTTGAAAACCCATTGTCCCACATTCATCCAGGGATGGAATTTTGAAATCGTTATATGCCAAAATGAGAACATATTAATTTGAAGGAAGGTGAGGAGGCTATCCACGTGCGCGCCCAGTCATCTGATGCCTCTATTTCCGTGCCCTGATTTCAAAGGAAGACAAATTTTGGCAAAAGCAATATGTGGCATCCTGTCGCGTAGTCGGGAGAAGGATTGAAGATCATAGCCAGGATTTAGAGACTTGGCAATTTACAGATAGCGGTTAGTCACGCAGCCAGGAGATGCCAGGGATAAACCACCTAGACATGGCAACTTCCCGCAAGCACTTAGTCGCAAAGTAGCCATAAGAAGATGATGACTGCTACGACGAGGAGGTAGTCACTGGTCGCGTGGTCGCTAGATGGAATTAGCTGTCGGATGCCAGTCGCGAGGTCACCCAAGGTTAACAAATAATTTGAAATTTGCTCGCAACTTGGAGACTATGGTTGGTCACATGGTCGCCAGTTTAAAATGCTAAGTGGGAATTTATTCAGAGACTGTGAGACTAAGGTGGGTCGCATGGTCGCCAGATTTAACTGTGGTTAGTGAAAGTAATCAGAGACTTAGAGACAAAGGAAAAAGGTGAACCCTGGGTTAAAGCACAGTCAAAGAGAAATTTAGAGCAGCCAGTCCACATATGCCACATGCTGATTTCTGGTGAAGTCTGGTCAAAAATGCAGAGAATGAAGAATTTCAAGGGATAAAAAGGGATAAAATGTGCACAAAATTCAAATACTATAATGGTTAAAGCTATAGTATATGCATAATATTAAGGGAAAAATCAATCAGATTTGCACAAGTGTGACAAAAAGATAATATTTTTTAAATTGGAAAATATTAAAATATTGTGGAAACTTTAGGGCATAATCTTTTTCCATAGTCTTCAAAAGGTATTTTATTACAAATCGTATTACACAAGCTTTCCCGGAGGGTTTATAGTCAAATTTTGAAATCAGATTTTCAAAGGGAAATATGACTAGGTTTCAAAGATATTTTGAGGATAAAATCAGATATTTTCTCAGACAGATGGAGTCAGATATTAAAGATATATCAGATATTTTGAAGACTTGGAAAGACAAGTAAAATTAGATTTGTGAAGTCACCTAGAAGGTTCAGATATTTTAAAAAGAAAGATGAGTAAAAGATCATATTTGAGGAGAGACAGGTGTCAATTGCTCAAAATATTAGGGTTTCTTCTCTCTTATTTCTTGTTTTCTCTTTTTTGTAAGGAGGTTTCTGATTTCAGGTTCCTATTCTGGTTCCTGTGGAAGTTCCTGGTCTTGTTCTTGTTCCTATATTTGCCTAGTTCAGTACAAGTTACCATTGGTTTGGAGATTTTATTTGTAAAGCATACTTCTTTTTCATGTTTAGTTCTTGAGTTTATTGTTTGGATATCTGGAAACAACTTGGATTAATGAGAATACAGTGCAGTTCCTATTCATTGTTGTCTTGTCTCTTTTGACTATGGTTTATGCTCTAGTATAGTTCATTTGTAAGGCATCTGAAATATACCTACTACAAGGTAGTGTGTCTAATCATTTGTGAGTCTTTCTCAAGGAGAGTTAAATTTTGTAAATGATTTCAGAGAGCAGGACATAGTTGTGAAGATCTGATAAAGAAGTATTGAGTTGAGTAGATTGTTTGTCATACATCCAATCTAGATGGTATTAAGTTTGTAAGGCATTCTTCATTATTGCATTAGTTTATTATTGTGGACATATGTTTTCATTGACTCTTTTCCCAAGGAATAGGCACTGATCTAGAGTTTACTGAGCAAGTGTTTTCTCCATTCAGTTATACACAAATTAATCAATTTCATCTAGTTTTTTGAACAAATGAGCTGAACTCATTAAGGACTCATATCAACAGGATAGTGTCCATTTTATATTCCTTAGAGAGTGAATCAATTAGGTTATCCCTCCTAAAATCAAAAGGAAGAAGGATGCAAATCCTTTTCTCATTGGTTCATGTTATCAAAACCATAGCCTAGCTTATAATACTCCATTTCAAATTAATCATTGCAATCTCCAAAGTGTTTTATAAGTTGTTACAGTGAGGTTTTAGGTGCATAACCAGTGAATAAAATAATCTACCAAATATATAGGCTGAAATATCAGTAATCTTTAAAAGGTAAAACCTGCTTGAGTCTGTGGAGCTCAAAAATGAAGAAGGATATTATCCAATCCTTAGTAATTAGCCTATCTCTTGCCTAAAGGAGGTTGCAATCAAGTATACAGGGTATACTGTCATCATTAGGTAAGTGTTGCAAGAAAAAATGCTAACAGTTCGTTTGTATCATCTATCATTATGTCACTTCACCTACCCCTAAAAAGACATCACTATGACAACGACCAATGCCAATGACCAATGCCAACTATTCATTACATACATAGATGATCTCTATGTTAGTAATAACTGAGAGGGGGGGTGAATCAGTGGCCTCAAAAATATTCCAATAATCAACCCTTAAAACTTAGTACCACAATATCAAGCCTCTAGTTATATTCAGTCCTATAAGATGAGTATTTCTAAATACTATTATCAATTTACTACTGCTCAGAATGCTTTGTAAAACCTTATACTCTATGTTTACCGAATAGTAGTCTGTTAATTTAGCGAAAGACAATAAATTATCTAGAGTACACCAATCAATCGAGTTAAGTTATGTGTAATGCAAAACACTAAATTAATGACTCATAAACACATTGACACATGGATTTTTAATGTGGAAACCCTGTTAAGGGAAAAACCACTTGGGATCGGTAACCCAAAATTTTCACTCTTCTGAAGTAAGCTCGGTGAAGCGCCAACCCTGTTAAAGGTTACAAACACACTGTTAGGTGTGACCTTGTTAGAGGATTTAAAATTTTAGTCTGTCACTTGATATCAAGCATTTGTATGCTACCATCCTTGATCAAACACTCGATTGGCCTGTCAGTAGGTATCTGACATCTCATTCTATCTTCATGATCAAACTTTTTGATACTCCATTGGATGTATCTCAATATAGAAAGGATCTTTAAATCCTGCTTGGTTAAGAGACTTTCTGAATCAATGGTTAAACTGAAATAGTATGATCTACTCACATATACAAATTATACTTGTAGATTTTCAAATCTATTGTAATCTCACAAAACTGTTTTGATCAATATAACTTTGTTTATACCTTTGATCCACTTTGGTTCTACTTGGTGATGTTGTGCTCTGTTTCTTAGTGTCCACATAAATATTTAGCTCTTTCCTGAGCTTTTTGATCAACACTATATGAAGTTGCTCTTCATCAGTTTCTCTTCAGCATCTTCTTTTTCTTTTCTCCCCACACCAATTCAAAATGAATTGAGTTGTCTCTTTATAGACATGATATCACCATTGTTAGGTTCTTGATCTTCTTGATCTTGGCGTGATCCACAATTATCTCCAATTAGATTTAAATAAAAACTCTTGTTTTATCTTGCTGAGATCTTCTTGTCAACTGGACAAAACAACTTTAAATCAATTACTTATCTCTGACTTATCTTGTCGATGAAAACAATGATAACGACCAGTTAACTCTATATTTAACTCTGCCAGCTAGATATTTTGTCATTTTTGAACTCCAATTAATTTTGTTTTAACTCTTTGATAGTGTTGGTCAACACTCTAGTTCCCTCGGGCTTCTCCATCGGTTTACAATATTTTTCTGGCCATCAGGTTTTCTTGAGATTCTTCTCATTGGTTTTCTTTCCTGGGCATCACTGTGACTTGACTGTCAGTGATCTCTATCCATCAGGTTCCACTGACCATCAGTGTTTGTAGTCACAATGTGAATGCTTGTCTTTTATGCATTACGGAAAGCATAATCTTTATCTCTCTGATTCTCTGAAGTCTTTGACACTTTGATTATAACTAATTAGATTATATCAAGTTGAAATCAATGACAATACAATCCATCAATTGATTTAATGTCTTGCATTATCCTTCTACATTTTGGTTATCAACTTAACATCTTCAAACATTCAATCAATTACATGTCATCAATCTCTCCCTTTGGCATTGATGGAAACATACTACATTATCATACTATACTATCACTAATACAATATGAAATATACAGTTTCATCAAGCTTTCCTAATGTAACTATTAAAAATGTCTGGCTCTTGGTAAGCTCAAAAATAGCTTAGATTTGTTTCTTGCGGAGTGGGTGTCTTCAATATTTGATCCCTTCTCTAGATAGATGTATCATCTGATATCTCTGTTCTGATATGTGCTCTGACTTGACTATTTCTTTTCTTGATAATCTCTTTTTCCTTTGATAGCAACCTCTCTTTGTTTGAATTCTCTCCCTTTGTTATTTCTCTCCCTTAGATGGATATTTCATGTGTAATCAATTTCTCTCCCTTATAATATTAATCGACTCTTCCTTTCTGATTCTCAGGAACTTCTCTTCATGGATAATGATATAATCTCTCCTTTTGATAATGAGATCATTTCTCCCTTTGTATGTCTCTTTGATGGTAATGAGAACATCTCTCCCTTTTCCTTTATGATAATTAGAAGATCATCTCTCCCTTTGACAACAATGCCAAACAAAAATACTTCTTGATTTCTCATTTATATCATGTTCCATCCCTTTGCATAATATATTCCTTGAATTTCCCTATCCATTAGCAATACAATATCTAATTTTTGGTGGAGATATGTACCTTGCAATGTACAGATGTATCAATTTCTATCCATTTCACTATTTGCATCAACTTGACTGATCTTCTGATTTGGTATAGGCTGATGCAACATCCTAGCAAAATTACTAACCGATAGACAAGGGTTGAGTCTCTATCTCAGGTACTCAAAAGTATCCTTCAGTAATGGCTTGGTGAATATATCAGCTAATTGTTCCTTTGATTAAACATATTCAAGTGTCACTTCTTTTGCTTGCACTTATTCTCTTAGATAGTGATACTTGATGGCAATATGATTAGTCTTAGCATGTATGACTGGATTCTTAGAAATGTTTATTGCATTGGTATTATCACAATAGATAATTACTGGTTCAAGGATCTTCATATGCATACCTTCTAGTAATTGTATGATCCATGCAATATTGGAGCAATTTGTAGCAGCAACCACATATTTTTCCTTTGCAATTGACTGAGAGATGCATCCTTGCTTCTTGCTTATCCATGTGACAAGTCTGTCACCCATGAAGAATGCTCTTCTAGTTGTGCTCTTTCGGTCATCAATGTTTCCAGCCCAATTAGCATCTATATAGACTTGTAGCTCAAATTTTCCTTTTCTCTTGTACCATAATCCATAGTCCTCGGTGTTATTTAGATATCTCAAAATTCTTTTGATAGCAATCATATGTGATTCTTTGGGATTAGCAGAGAATCTTGCAACTATCCCCACTACATGTGCTATATCTCATCTGGTGTGAACAACATACATCAGTTTTCCAATCATTAATCTATATAAGGTCTGATTTACCTCATTTGTCTTTTCTTCTTTTGTCAGCTTGTATCCAATAGTTATAGGTGTTCCAACTGGTTTGGAATCTTCCATCTTGAATATCTTTACCACTTCCTTGATGTATTTGGACTAAGTGATGTAAATGCCTGCATCTTGTTGAAGAATCTGTAGACCAAGAAAGAATTTGATCTCTCCAAACATAGACATTTCAAATTCCTTGCTCACTTCATTAGCAAAGGATTTGCATAACAATTCATTCCCTCCAAAAATGATATCATCAACAAAAATTTTAGCAATCAAAATATTACCATCGGTATCTTCTTTTAAGTATAGATTTCTATTTTCACTTGTTCTAAAATTTTTTATGCTAATGAGATATGAGTGAAGTCTTTCATACCAGGCTCTCGGTGCTTCTTCCAATCCATACAAGGCTTTGTGTAGTCTACATACCATGTTTCTCTTGTCTGGATCAACAAACCCTTATGGTTGTTCAATGTATACCTCTTCCTCCAATATTTCATTTAGGAATGCAGATTTGACATCCATATGGTATACCTTGAATCCTTTAAATGCAACATAAGAAAGTAAGATTCTAACTCCTTCTAGTCTAGCAACGGGTGCAAAGGTTTCTCCATAATCAATACCTTCTTCTTGTGCATATCCCTTGCATACCTATCTTTCTTTGTTTCTAGTGACTTTTCGATTCTCATTTAGCTTGTTTCTCAATATCCATTTGGTACCGATGACATTCTTGTCATCTGGTCTCGGTACTAGTGTCCATGTATTGTTCTTCTCAATCTTTTCTATTTCCTCATTCATAGCACTGACCCATTCTTCATTTTCAAGTGCATTGTTAATAGATTTAGGCTCAAAATCACAAAGTAAACATCTGGTGTTAAGTGACTTACTTCTTGTCCTTGTTCCAGCCTTCTTGTCTCCTATGATTTGATTTTGTGGATGATGTCTTCTGACATACTTGGCAAGTTTTAGTTTAGCTTTGTGTCCATCATTTTGATTATCTTCTTCACCTTCATTTTCATCTGCATTGTTCTGGAACATCATTTTGAGGATTATCCTGATCGTCAGTAATTGTATCCTGATGCTCAGGTGCAATGTTTTGATGCTTAGGAGTGACACACTATTGCTCTGGTAGAGTGTTAGGTTCTATATAAACAAACCTGTTGTAGTCCTCTGGTTCCTTTTTTCTTTTCTTATCATTCTTTTCTGCAAATTCATCTATTTTTACATTTTCACTTTCAATGATTTTTTTAGATGACTTGTTAAGGAATTTATAAGCCTTGATTTTGGTTGCATACCCTAGGAAGATACCTTCTTCACTTTTGCAGTCAAGTTTTCCATTTCTACCATCCTTCAATATATAACATTGACTACCAAAGATTCTGAAGTAACTTACATTGGGTGTATGACCATACCAAATCTCATAGGGTGTCTTCTTTGTGTCCTTATTCAATTGTACTATGTTTAGTGTGTAGACAGTAGTACTGACAACTTCCCTCCAAAATTTTTGAGTGATTTTTGTCTAAATCATCAATGTTCTTGCACAGTCAGCAATTGATCTGTTTCTCATCTCAGCAATTCCATTTTGTTGTGGTGTCCTTGGTGCAGAAACCTATCTTTTAATTCCATGCTCACTGCAATATTCAGTGAATTCTTCTGAATTAATTTCCCCTCCTCTATCTGGCTTTAAGCATTTAAATTTATTTTCACTTTGTTTTTCTACCATTGCTTTGTACCATTTAAACATCTTAAATGCTTATGATTTATCTTTTAAAAAAATGACTGTCATCATTCTAGAAAAGTGATCAACAAAGAGAATGAAATACCTATCTCCATAGTAGCTCTTTGTCCTCATGGGTCCACATAGATCTGTATGGACTATTTCTAGAATTGCAGCAGATGTATGGGTTTTTCTCTTGAAACTAGACTTTGTCATCTTACCTTTTTGACAATTTTTCACATGATATGCTCGGGCTTAGTCATTGTCGGTAAGGCTGTGACATTCCTTTTGTTGCTTATCTTTATCATGTTTTCAAAGTTCACATGACACAATATTTTGTACCACAACCATATGTCTTCGTTTCTAGCCATCAAACAAGTGGTGTTACTTTCATCAAGATAGAAAAGGTTACCTTTTGTCTGCTCACTAGTACCAATCAACCTTCTTGATTCATTGAACATCTTTGCCTTCTTATTTTCAAATGCTACTTTATGACCTAAATTGTTCAACTAAGAAACACTTAACAAATTGTAATCCAGTCATTTAACAAAGTAAGCATTTTCACATTTAATCAGGCTATTCAACATTATGGTTCCTTTACCTTCAACTAGACAATGTGTATCATTTCCCATTCTTACTAAACCACCATTATAGTATTCAAAAGTCTCAAAATTTTGTTTATCACCAGTCATATGGTGAGTGCAGCCACTATCTATTATCCAGACATAATTTTTACTTACTTTAGATATGAGCGCAGTTTCTACATACCTTTCTTCATCTTCATCTGAATCATCCTTCATGGCTGAAAATATTATCTCGATGTCTTCTTCTGATTTGGTTTCGATGTCATCATCTCTATTCTCAACTAGGTAACAATCTTTCTTCCCTTTGTCCTTGTAGTCTCAGGTATCTCTTGTCAGATTTTTGGTTTCTTCGGTAATCTCTATTATCACCTTTATCAAACTTCTTCTCATAAGGTTTGTCATTTCCTCTATCATATTTTCTTTGGTTTGGGCACCTTGCAAAAAAGTGTCCAACATATTTACAATTGAAACACACAAGTAGTAATTTACTCTTGTATCTGTTTTTTCCTCTCTGCAATCTTCTAGCCATATGTGCTTTGATCTCATCAAGTCCTTGATCCTCATTATCACTGTCACTATCATTTCTAATAGCATGTCTATGATTTGAGTTACTTATCTTTAGAGAAGATTTGAATGCAGATTATATGGATGGTAAGACACTATTGTCAAAGTTATTCATCTCAAATGAAATTAGTCTACCAGTCAGACTATCTAGAGTAACTTTATTGTTTGCAACTTCTCTCATTTCTTGAATAGCAAAAACTCTAATAGCATAAACAGGAAATAAGGTTCTTAAGATTTTTCTTACCACTGTCTCCTCTTCAAGTATACCTCCAAATCCTCGGATAGCATTTACTACCTCTTTGATTTTGTAGCTATACTGAGTAATGTTTTCTCCTTCTTTCATCCTTAGGTCATCAAACCTCCCTCTTAGGCTTTCTGCCTTTTCTCTTAGTACATTAGCATCTCCTCCATTTACTAGCTTCAACTTATCCCATATTTGCTTTGTAGAGGTGCAGGTTTTGACATCTTCAAACTTGGCATTGGAGAGTGATGATGAAAGTTCTATCATCATTTGGTTATGCTCATGCTTGACTCATAACTACTCAAGAGTATGAGGTCTTGTAGGCAGCACATATTCAGTATCTAAGTATTGAACAATATCATTTCCAATACTTGATAAGTGGAGTCTTATTTTGCTTTTCCACAATGCAAAGTTGTCTTTATTCAACTTGGGCACATCTCATATGTTCATCTTGTGATCTTTTTCTTGAGTTGTTAAACTCCTTTTCTAAGCACACAAGCTCTGATACCAATTGTTAGTAATAACTGAGAGGGGGGGTGAATCAGTGGCCTCAAAAATATTTCAATAAACAACCCTTAAAACTCAGTACCATGATATTATACCTCTAGTTATCTTTAGTCCTATAAGATGAATGCTTCCAAATACTTATATCAATTTACTACTGCTTAGAATGCTTTGTAAAACCTTCTACTATAGATTTACCGAATAGCAGTCTGTTAATTTACCAAAAGATAGTAAATTATCTAGAGTATACCGATCAATATAATTAAGTTAATTGTAATGCAAAACACTAAAGTAATGACTCATAAACACATTGACACATGGATTTTTAACGTGGAAACCCTATTAAGGGAAAAACCACTTGGGACCAGTAACCCAAAATTTTCACTCTTCTAATTTAGCTCGGTGAAGAGGCAACCCTATTAAAGGTTACAAACACACTGTTAGGTGTGATCTTGTCAAAGGATTTAAAATTTTAGTCTATCACTTGATATCAAGCATCTCTATGATACCTTCCTTGATCAAACACTCTCTTGGCCTGTCAATAGGTATCTGGCATCTCATGCTATCTTCATGATCAAACTTTTTGATACTCCTTGGGATGTATCTCAATATAGAAAGGATCTTTTAATCCTACTTGGTTAAGAGACTTTCTGAATCAATGGTTAAAATGAAACAATATAATCTATTCACATATACAACTTATACTTGCATATTTTTAGATCTATTGTAATCTCATAAACTAATATGATCCATATATCCCTTTTTATACCTTTGCTCCAGTTTGATTCTTCTTGGTGATGTTGTGCTCTATTACTCGGTGTCCACAGAAAACTTTAACTATTTCCTTAGCTTGATTGATCAGGACTATATAAAGTTTCTCTTCATTAGTTTCTCTTTAGCATCCTCTTTTTCATTCACTCTCCTTGATCCGTAATGAATCAAGTTTGTCTCTTAAATAGACATGATATCACTGTTGTTAGGTTCTTGATTTTCTTGATCTTGGCGTGTTCCACAATTTTAGCCAATTAGATTTAAAGCAAAGCTCTTATTTTATCTCGCAGAGATCTTCTTGCCAACTGGACAAAATAGCTTTAAATCATTTACTTATTTCTGGCTTATCTTGTCAATGAAAACAATGATAACTACCAGTTAAGTCCATATTTAGCTCTTCTAGCCAAATATTTTGTCATTTCTGAACTCAAGTTAATTTTGGTGTTTAAGTCTTTAATAGCATCGGTCAACACTCCATTTCTCCTCGGGCTTCTCTGTCGGTTTACACTATGTTTATGGTCGTTAGTTATGCTTGTGATTCTGCTCGTCGATAATTCTCATTAGTGTTCTTTTTCAACCATCACTGTGACTTGACTATCGGTGATCTCTGTCCATTGGGTTCCACTGACCGTCGGTGTTTGAAGTCATATAGTGAATACTTAGCTTTTATGCATTACTAAAAGCATAATATTATCTCTCTAATTCTCTAAAGTTTTCGACACTTTGATTATAACTAATTAGATTATATCAAGTTGACATTAATGACAATACAATCCATTAACTGATTTAATGTCTTGCATTATCCTTATGCATTTCGGTGATCAACTTAACATCTTCAAACATTCAATCAGTTACATGTCATCAATCTCTCCCTTTGGCATTGATGGCAACACACTACATTATCATACTATACTATCACTAATACAATATGAAATATATAGTTTCATTAAGATTTCCTATTGTAACTATTACAAATGTCTAGCTCTCAGTAAGCTCAAATAGCTTATATTTTTTTCATGTAGAGTGGTCGTCTTCAATCTTCAATTCCTTCACTGGATAGATTTAGCATCTTCTATCTCTATTCTGATATGTGCTCTGCCTTGACTGTTCCTCTTCTTGATAATCTCTTTTTCCTTTGGCAACAATCTTTCTCTTTGTCTAAACCCTCTTCCTTTGTTACTTCTCTCCCTTAGATGGATATTTCATATGTAATCAATTTATCTCCCTTAGAATATTGATTAACTCTTCCTTCTGATTCTCAGGAACTTTACTTCATGGATAATGATATAATCTATTCTGATCAATGAGATAATCTCTCCCTTATGATGATGAAATAATCTCTCCCTTTATGACAATGAGATCATCTCTCCCTTTATATGATAATGGAATCATCTCTCCCTTTGACAATAATGTCAAACAAAATAATCATCTATATCATGTTCCATCCCTTTGCATAATATATTCCTTGAATTTCCCTATCCATCAGCAATACAATGTCTCTAGTTATCGGTGTAGATTTGTACCTTATTGTGTACAGATGTATCTTTTGTTGTCCATCTTAGTGTTTGCATCAACATGATTGATCTTCAGATTTGGTATAGGTTAATGCAACCTCCTAGTTAGCTTATTGAATGATAGACAAGGGTTGGACCCCTAGTATCTATCTCAGGTACTCAAAAGTATCCTTCGGTAATGGCTTGGTGAATATGTCAGCTAATTGCTCCTTTGATTGAACATATTCCAGTGTCACTTCTTTTTCTTGCACTTGTTCTCTCAGATACTGATACTTGATAGAAATATACCTATTCTTAGCATGCATGACTTGATTCTTATAAATTTTTATTGCACTAGTATTATCACAGTAGATAATTACTAGTTCAAGGATCTTCATATTCATACCTTCCAGCAATTGTTTGATCCATGCAATATTAGAGAAATTTGTAGCAGCAGTCACATAGTTTTCTTCTATAGTAGACTGAGATATGCATCCTTGCTTATTGCTTATCCATGTGACAAGTTTGTCACCCATGAAGAATGCTCCACCAGTTGTGGTCTTTTGGTCAGCAATGTTTCTAGCCCAATTAGCATATGTATAGACTTGTAGCTCAAATTTTCCATCTCTTTTATACCATAAGCCATATTCCTCGGTGTTCTTCAAATATCTCAAAATTCTTTTGACGACAGTCATATGTGATTCTTTGGGATTAGCAGAGAATCTTGCAACTATCCCAACTCCATGTGCTATATCTGGTCTAGTGTGAACAACATACATCAGTTTTCCAATCATTGATCTATACAAGGTTTGGTTTACCTCATTGGATTTGTCTTATTTTGTCAGCTTACATCTAGTAGCCATAGGTGTTCCAACTGGTTTGGAATCTTCCATCTTGAATATCTTCAGCACTTCCTTTATGTACTTTGACTGAGTGATATAAATGTCTGCGTCTTGTTGAAGAATCTCTAGACCAAGAAAGAATTTGATCTCCCCAAACATAGACATTTTAAATTCCTTTCTCATTTCATTAGCAAATTATTTGCATAACAATTCATTTCCCCCAAAAATGATATCATCAACGAAAATTTCAGCAATCATAATATTACCATCGGTATCTTATTTTAAGTATAGATTATTATTTTCACTTGTTCTAACAATTTTTATGCTAATGAGATAGGAGTGAATTCTTTCATACCAGGCTCTTGGTGCTTGTTTCAATCCATACAAATCTTTATGTAGTCTACATCCCATGTTTCTCCTGTCAGGATCAACAAACCCTTCTGGTTGTTCAATGTATACCTCTTCTTCTAGTATTCCATTTATGAATGCAAATTTGACATCCATCTAGTATACCTTGAATCCTTTAAATGTAGCATAAGAAAGTAATATTCTAACTCCTTCTAGTCTAGCAATGGGTGCAAAGGTTTCACCATAATCAATATCTTCTTCTTGTGTATATCCCTTGCATACTAATCTTTCTTTGTTTCTAGTGACTTCTCCATTCTCATTCAGCTTGTTTCTGAATATCCATTTGGTACCGATGACATTCTTGTCATCTGGTCTTGGTACTAGTGTCCATGTACTATTCTTCTCAATCTATTCTATTTCTTCATTCATATCACTGACCCATTCTTCATTCTCAAGTGCATTGTTAATAGATTTAGGCTAAAAATCAAAAAGTAAACATCTTGTGTTCAGTGACTTACTTCTTTTTCTTGTTCCAACCTTCTTGTCTCCTATGATTTGATTCTCTGGATGATGTCTTCTAACATACTTGGCATGTTTTGGTTCATCTCTGTGTTCATCATTGTGATCAGCTTCTTGACCTTCATTCTGATCTCTATCGTTCGGAACATCATCTTGAGGATTTTCCTTATTTTTGGCAATTGAAGCCTGATGCTCAGGTGAAATGATCTATTTCTCAGGAGTGAGATATTGTTGCTTGAGTAGAGTGTTAGGTTCTATATAAACAAACTAGTTGTAGTCCTCTAGTTCCTTTTTGTTTTCCTTATCATTCTTTTCTGCAAATTCATCTATTTTCACATTTGCACTTTCAATGATTTTGTTAGATGACTTGTTAAGACATTTATAAGCCCTGCTTTTGGTTGAGTACCATAGAAAGATACCTTCATCACTTTTGCAGTCAAGTTTTCCATTTCTATCATCCTTCAAAATATAACATTGACTACCAAAGATTCTGAAGTAACTTACATTGGGTGTATGACCATACCAAAGCTCATAGGGTGTCTTCTTTGTGTCCTTCTTCAATTGTACTTTATTTAATGTGTAGACACTGGTACTAATAGCTTCCCTCCAGAATGTTTGAGTGATGCTTTTCTCAATCATCAATGTTCTTGCATAGTCAAAAATTGATCTGTATCTCCTTTCAACAATTCCATTTTGTTGTGGTGTTCTCGGTGCAAAAACCTGTCTTTTAATTCCATGCTCATTGCAATAGCTAGTGAATTTATCTAATGTAAATTCCCCTCCTCTATCTAACCTTAAGAATTTCAATTTCTTTTCACTTTGTTTTTCTACCATTTCTTTATACCATTTAAACATCTTGAATGCTTCTGATTTATCTTTTAAAAATATTACTGTCATCATTCTAGAATGATCATCAACAAAGAGAATAAAATACCTATCTCCATAGTAGATCTTTGTCCTCATGGGTCCACATAGATCTATATGGACTAATTCTATAATTGCATTAGATGTATGTGTTGTAATATTGAAACTAGACTTTGTCATCTTACCTTTTTAACAATTCTTGCACATGATATGCTCGGGCTTAGTCATGCTCGGTAAGCCTCTTACATTCCTTTTGTTGCTTATCTTTATCATGTTGTCAAAGTTCACATGACACAATCTTTTGTGCCACACCCATATGTCTTTGTTTCTAGCCATTAAACAAGTGGTGTTAGTGTCATCAAGATAGAAAAGGTTACCTTTTGTCTGCTCACCGGTACCAATCAACCTTCCTGATTCATTAAAGATCTTTCCCTTCTTATTTTCAAATGCTACTCTGTGACCTAAATTTTTTAGCTGTGAAACACTTAACAAATTGTAATTCAGTCCTTTTACCCAGTAATCATTTTCACATTTGATCAGGTTATTCAACATTATAGTTCCTTTACCTTCAACTGGACAAGGTGTATCATTTCCCATTCTCACTAAACCACCATTATAGTATTCAAAAGTCTCAAACTTTTGTTTATCACCGGTCACATGGTGAGTGCAGCCACTATCTATGATCTAGACATCATTTTTACTAACTTTAGATATGAGTGCAGTTTCTACATACCTTTCTTCATCTTCATCTAAATCATCCTTCATGGCTACAAATACCATCTCGATGTCTTCTTCTGATTCAGTTTCGGTGTCATCAGCTCTGTTCTCAGCTAGGTAATAAGATTTCTTCCCTTTGTCCTTGTAGTCTCAGGTATCTCTCTTGTTAGATTGTCGGTTGCTTCGGCAATCTCTATTATTACCTCTATCAAACTTCTTCTCATATAATCTATCATTTCATTTGTCATCTTTTCTTTTGCTTGGACATCTTGTAGTAAAGTGTCCAACCTATTTACAATTGAAACATACAAGTGGTAATTTACCTTTGTATTTACCTTTGTCTCTCTGTAATCTTCTTTCCATTAGTGCTTCAATCTCATCAAGTCCTTGATCCTCATTATTAATGTCACTATCATTTCTAACAGCATGTCTATGACTTGAGTTACTTATCTTTAGAGAAGATTTGAATGCAGATTCTACATATGATAAGACACTATTATCAAAGTTGTTCATCTCAAATGAAATTAGTTTTCCAATAAGACTATCTAGAGTAACTGTATTGTTTGCAACTACTCTCATTTCTTGAATAGAAGAAACTCTAATAGAATATACAAGAAGTAAGGTTCTTAATATTTTACTTACCACTGTCTCCTCTTCAAGTACACCTCCAACTCCTCAGATAGCATTGACTACCTCTTTGATTCTGTAGCTATACTGAGTGATACTTTCTCCTTCTTTCATCCTTAGGTAATTAAACCTCTGTCTTAGGATTTCTTCCTTTTCTCTTAGTACATTGGCATCTCCTCCATGTACAAGCTTTAACTTATCCCAAATTTTCTTTGCAGAGGTGCGGGTTTTGACATCTTCAAACTCAGCATCAGAGAGTGGTGGTGCAAGTTCTATAATCATGTAGTTATTCTCATGATTTACTCTTAATTTCTCAAGAGTGTGAGGTCTTGTAGGCAACACATATTTAGTATCTAAGTATTGAAAAATATCATTTCCAATACCTGATAGGTGGAGTCTTATTTTTCTTTTCCATTATGCAAAGTTTTCTTTATTCAACTTGGGCACATCTCGTCTATTCATCTTGTGGTCTTTTGCTTGAGCTGTTAAACTCCTTTTCTAAGCACACAAGCTCTGATACCAATTGTTAGTAATAACTAAGAGGGGGCTGAATCAGTGGCCTCAAAAATATTCCAAAAATTAACCAAAAAACTTAGTACTACAATATTAAGCCTCTAGTTATATTCAGTCCTATAATATGAATGCCTTCAAATACTATTATCAAATTACCACTGCACGGAATGCTTTGTAAAACCTTATACTGTATATTTACCGAATGGCAATTTGTTAATTTACCAAAAGACAATAAATTATCTAGAGTATACCAATCAATCTAGTTAAGTTATGTGTAAAACAGTAAAGTAATGACTCAAACACATTGACACATAGATTTTTAACGTGGAAACCCTGTTAAGGGAAAAACCACTTGGGATCGGTAACCCAAAATTTTCACTCTTCTGAAGTGAGCTCGGTGAAGAGACAACCATGTTAAAGGTTACAAATATAGTGTTAGGTGTGACCTTGTTAGAGGATTTAAAATTTTAGTCTATCACTTGATATCGGGCATCTCTATGCTACCTTCCTTGATCAAACACTCTCTTGGCCTATCAATAGGTATCTGGCATCTCATGCTATCTTTATGATCAAACTTTTTGATACTCCTTGGGATGTATCTCAATATAGAAAGGATCTTTAAATCCTGCTTGGTTAAGAGAATTTTTGAATGAATGGTTAAAGTGAAACATTATGATCTGTTCACATATACAACTTATACTTGTAGATTTTCAGATCTATTATAATCTCATAAACTAATCTGATCAATATATTCCTTTTTATACCTTTTCTCCACTTTGATTATGCTCGGTGATGCTGCGCTCTATTGCTCGGTGTCCATAAAAAACTTTAGCTCTTTCCCCAACTTGATTGATCAGGACTGTATGAAGTTTATCTTCATCAGTTTCTCTTTAGGATCCTCTTTTCATTAACTCCCCTTGATCTGTAATGAATCAAGTTTGTCTCTTAAATAGACATGATATCACCGTCATTAGGTTCTTGATTTTCTTGATCTTGGCATGATCCACAATTTTAGCGAATTAGATTTAAAGAAAAACTCTTGTTTTATCTCACAGAGATCTTCTTTTCAACTAGACAAAATAGCTTTAAATCATTTACTTATTTCTGGCTTATCTTGTTGATGAAAACAATGATAACTACTAGTTAAATCCATATTTAGCTTTTCCAACTAGATATTTTTTCATTTCTAAACTCAAGTAAATTTTGTTGTTTAACTCTTTGATAGCGTCGGTCAAAACTCCAGCTCTCCTTGGGATTCTCTGTCGGTTTACACTATGTTTATGGTTGTCGGTTATGCTTGTGATTCTGCTCATCAGTAATGCTCATTGATGTTCTTGCTCGGGCATCACTATGACTTGACTATCGGTGATCTTTGTCCATTGGGTTCCACTAACCGTCGGTGTTTGAAGTCATATAGTGAATACTTGTCTTTTATATTTTACTGAAAGTTGTACGCCTCCTTTTCGTGATTTGTGATTCCCAAGCTTTCCAAAGGAGAGGGTTAGTAGCAATGGTTTTACAATGATAGAAATCAAGTACACAAGAATTACTAAAAAAAATAACTTGAAACGTAACCAATAAAATGTACAAGCAATGAAAGGAAAACAAATGAATCCAAACCCCAAAGTGCTTGAAGCTTCTATTGTCTCTCTCTACTCCTGAAATGTTGTTTTTGATGCTTAGTATTGGTGTGGGAAGCATCTATGACTTGAGAAGCATAAAAAATTTGATACTTGAAATGTGTGTGTGATTACAAGATGGCTTGAATGCTAGAACCAAACTAATGGAGTAATGGCCCATGAGAGCTTGAAATCCTGGATCCTTCAAATAGTTATGAAGGGTTTATTAGATAGGAATTAGGGATGAAATGAATGGTTGAGATCAATCCCAGAGATAGGGAGATGAACGGTTGAGATCAAAGGGAACTAGAGAAGCCACTAGTAAACTCCACCTCTTTAACTAAGAAAGAGGAGATAGAGTTTGGTTGACTGAAGAGCTAATTGTGAGCTACCTTTTTGAACTAAAGATGTGGGTGAAGTTACCCATGTGGACTGGAGAGGTGGGTGAAGTTACCCATGTGGATTGGAGAGATGGGTGGAGTCACCCATGTGATCTAATTGGAGTTATCTCTTTGAAGATAAATGAATATTTAATTCATTTATTTAATTAAAGTTTTCAACATGTGAGATAATTGAATTCTTTTTTATTTAGAATTGCTTTATTGAATGAAATTAAATTAATTTAATTGGAAGAATTTAATTAGTAAGTTTAAATATTTGAATTTAAACTATAGGAAATTGAATTTAATTAATTAATTAATGGTAATTAATCAATTAAGGTTAATTAATTAACTAAAATTAATTATTTAATTAATTTTGGGAATTTGATTAGATGATTTGGTGAATGAATTTAGAGGAAAATAGATGATTAATTAATAATTAAAAACCATTAATTAAAAGATGAAAATTAGTGTTTTTAATGTAAAGTAGCAAGCCTGTCCATTTTTGGGTGTCTTCATTTGCCCCTCTTTGATGTGATGTGACTTGTCGTAGCGTGTCAAAGAATTTTCAGATTTGATCCTGCTCCAGCTTGCCCCAGTGATAGCAAGTAGACTATATGCCCCCTCAACAAATTAAGCATAGAAAATGCGTCAGATGAGAATTAATTTGTTGAAAATGTGAATCACTATATGATGATGATGAATGCATTCCTATGTTAGTTATGATGTTATTTATGATGGATGCATTGATTATATGATCTACTATGCACATGTTTTGGATTTTTCTTATGCAATAAATGAATGCAATCTACCATGCACAAAATTTTTGAGTAATGCATGTGTTAGTTAGAAGGAAGTTAGTTTGGAATGTGATCTCTGGGATTGATTGATAGATATGGAATGATAGAAAGGAAATTTTGATTTTTTTGATAGATATGAATTAATAGAAAGGATGAGTATCCCAAGTTTCTGCCCCTGTTTCCAATATTTGTCATCATTGCATCTTTCTTTTTTTTTTAAATTTTGAAGAGCGTCCAATGCATCCAGATCACATACCACCTAGATACCGCCATGACCTCTTGATAAGCAGAAGGAGTAGAGAGATTGAATAGAAAGAGAACTTAGTGCACCCAAATATTGACCATCTGGGTTCATCTTTGTTCCCTATTTGAAAAGAAAGAGAGCGAAAAGAACCCAGATATTGACCATCTGGATACCGCTTTGTCGTCTGAATTAACTAAAAAAAAGGAAACCAAGATAGAACTCCTGTGCACCCAGAGTCCATCTGGATAACACCGTGAGCTCTTGATTCTGTAAATAAAATTCAAAGCAAACAAGATAGAACTCCTACGCCCCTAGAGTCCATCTAGATAGCATCGTAAGCTCTTGATTGGAAAAAATGAAAAAAGACCATAGAAACCAAGATAGAACTCCAACGCACTCATAGTCCATCTGAATAGCACTATGAGCTCTTGATTCTATAAACCAAACAAGCAAATAAAAGAGAAGGAATGTCCAATTCTTTCCTAGGGTTAAGCTCAGATCGTGGAAGTGCGTGGGTGCTAGATAAGTGATAGCACCTACCGCATTTATCCTAAATCATCATGGCCCTGAAATCTAAGTGAACATTCAATAGATAGCAATCAAAGAAAATAAGTCATGATCTATCATAGCTACTCTCCTCACATGGTGGATCCTGGAGTAGCGTAAGAACATAACTGCAAAATATAGACTAACATTTGACCGAATGACTGACCTAGTCAACATTTTTGGATGGTTCCTTGATGCAGTTGGATTCTCTTGATTGGCTCGACTCTTTTGATAGGCTTGATTGGCTTGATTGCTCGAGTGTGTCTGGTTTCAGTAATAGATGACTCATATAAGACTGACTTGTCTGGTTTTGAGTGTATCCATCACTGTGTAAGACAATTGATAGGATGTGATTAATTGACTATGATTGTTTTGGCAGCTGATCAAGCTATGTCAAATGGGCCCAATGTTGGTTCACAAAGCTCATGATTGTGACAATTGATAGATTGGCTTGGTTTCCAGTTGCTTGTTGATTGACTTGATAGATTGATAAAGCTGTGTCAGATGAGCCCAATGCTAATTCACAAAGCTCATGATTGTGACATTGATTGACTGGGCATGATCACCCTCTGCTCTCTTGATAACTAAGTTGGATTTATTGCTTGGGGTTTTGCAATTTTTGAATGTTTTTTATGAAGATTGATTTTCTTAGGATTTTTTGATGTTTTTAGGATTTTTGATGTGTTTTTCAATTTTTAGGGATTTTTTTAGGATATTTTGAATCGCCCCTAGTCTAGTGGACCAGTATTTACCATGGATAAGTGTTTTGTGCTCAGAGGGGTTTGTGCTTTTGGATATAGCTTGGGTAGTCAGTCTTTCATTTGAAGTATCCTCAAGCTTTTGATTTGGGATTTCATTAATGGTGAAGCTAGATTTGAACACTTGGCACCTGTTTGCCAGGTTTTCACCAAGGTACCTACTCATTAGCACTTATTTGCCAGGTTTTCACTGAGAGAGATTTTGTTTCTCTTTACTTTTTTTTTCTTTTTGATTTTTTTTTATCGCCAAGGCGCCTGTTTTCTAGGTTTTCACCAAGGTAACATTTTGTATTTTCTAATTTTTTTGGTATTTTCTGGATATGTAGATAGGTGCCTTAACCATAGAAACCTCAAGGGTAGAACCTCTTGAGGTGCATTTTGTTGATGTATCTAGAGATCTGATCTCCTTCTGGTGTCTCCAGTATGAACGCCCCACTCTGAGTAGAGCTGACAATGACAAATGGTCCTAGCCAGTTAGGCTTGAACTTTCCAGGTTTGACTCACTCTGCTTGGTTCTTTTGATTTTCCATGAGGAAGAGGTCTCCTACCTCAAATTTTTGTGACCTAACCTTCTTATGATAGTTCCTTCTAAGGTGATTCTGATAACCTTGTAAGTGCTTGAAGGCATGTTGTCTTCTTTCATCTAGTAACTCCAGTTCACTGAGCCTTGCTACTCTGTAGTCTTCATCTACAATCAGGTTCTTCAATGATATCCTTAGGGATGGGATTTCCACTTTGAGGGGTAGGACCACCTCTAATCCATATACTAGGGAGAAAGGAGTGGCTCCTGTAGGTGTTCTCACACTAGTTCTATATGCCCATAATGCGGGACTAAGTTGTAAATGTCAGTCTCATCCTGATTCGTTCACTATTTTCTTCAAGATTTTCAAAATCATTTTGTTCGTAGCTTCGGCTTGGCCATTCCCTTGAGGATAATAAAATGAAGAGAACCCTTGTTTGATATGGAACTATTCACATAGCTCTTCGACATCTTTATTTTGGAAAGGCGTACTGTGATCTGTTAGGATGGTTTGAGGGATCCTGTATCGATAGATGATGTGGTTAAGTATGAACATTGATATCTTCTTTCTGGTAATGTAAGTGAGGGGAATTGCTTCCACCCACTTAGTGAAGTACTTTGTTGCTGCTATGATGTATTTGTGTCCATTTTCTGAAGAAGGTGTAATTTTGCCCACAAGGTCAAATCCCCACATAGAAAATGGCTATGGTGATGTGATAGGATTTATTTCTTGGACTGGTGCATGGATGAGGTCTCCATGAATCTGACATTGTCTACACCTTTGTACATGTTTGTGTGCATCTGTCTCTATTGTGGGCCAATAGTATGCCATGTTGATGATCTTCTTAGCCAAGTTGTTGCCACCTCCGTGGGTTCCACAAATTCCTTCATGTACCTCGTGCAGAGCTCTCTGGGATTCCGTGGAAGTGAGACATTGTAGTAGCGTTCTGTCTAGACTTCATCTATATAAAGTAGTTGAGAGGATGGTATACCTAGAGGCTTGGTGGATGAGGGACTTTCTCTAGTTTCTAGACAAGTTGGGAGGTAAGGCACTATTTTGGAGGTAGTTGTATATATCTTGGTACCATGGGGTTTCAGGACCAACAAGGACACATGCTTTTTCTGTGATGGATGCTTGATGTGATGGCACCAAGATTTTTTCTACTAGAAACTGGAATCATTTTTTGTTGTCTAGTGTATTAATCAATCATGCTATGGTAGCCATTGCGTCTACAACTTTGTTCTGAGCTTGTGGTACTTGCTCGAAGAAGATGTAGTGGAACTTGGTGTGAATATTTCCATCTGTTCTCTGTATGGTATTAGATTTTCATCTTTTGTCATATAATCATTGTTGACTTGGCTAATGACCAACTAAAAATCTCTGTATACCTTAAGATTCTTGATTCTCCATTGAATTTCTATCTTTAAACCGATGAACAGTGCTTCATATTCTGCTATCTTGTTTGAGCAGAGGAATTTGAGTCTTAAATATTTTTGAATTGTATCATTATATGGAGTGACGAGCACTATTCCTACCCATGCACCATGGTTCATGCATGACCCATCAAAGTATAGTTGCCATACCTCAATCGCTGGTTGTAGTGTCATAATAGATTCATTGGGAAAGTCAGAAATCATAGGATGATGATCCTGAATAGGTTCCTGTGCTAGTTGGTCCACAATCACTTGCCCTTTGATGGCCTTTCTGTCTACGTACTCAATGTCAAAATCACTTAAGATCATTACCCATTTTACAAGTCATTCAGTGAGAAATGCTTTGCTTAGGGGTACTTTAAAGGATCAATATGTGCAATCAACTTTGTTTGGTGACTCAACATATAATGTCTCAGCTTCTGGGAAGCGGAGACAGCTGTAAGGCATGAATTTTCAATTGGAATATAGTTGAGCTCATATCCTACCAATATTCTGCTTAGATAGTAGATGGCCCTTTCTTTACCTGTGTCATCATGTTGTGCCAAGAGTACACCTAATGTTGATTTTGTTGCTGAGATATATAGAAGCAATGGTCTGCCTTGGACTGGTGGCACCAATATAGGAGACTTGAGGAGGTAGTCCTTCAATATTTGGAATGCTTTTTTGCATTTCTCTATCCATATGAATTTGATGTCTTTATGCAGTAGATGTTGGAATGGATGACACTTGTCTGCTAGCTGAGCTATGAAGCACCTGATTGATTGGAGCCTTCCTTGTAATCCTCTTAGTTTCCTTAGGTTTGATGGTGGAGGCATGTCCAATATTGCTTTGACTTTCTCTAGATCTACTTTGATGCCTCTATGTGACACTATGAACCCCAGTAGCTTTCTTGTTGTGACACTAAATGCACATTTCTTTGGGTTTAAACAGACTTTGTATTCTTGCATTCTGTCAAAGATTGGTCCCAATACTTGTAGATGATCCTTGCAAAGAATTGACTTGGATAGTTTGTCGTCCACATATTCTTCCATTGTTTTGTGGATGAGATCATGAAAGATAGTTGTCATGGCCCTTTGATATGTTGCTCCAGCATTTTTAAGACCAAACGGCATGACATTCCAACAATATGTTCCCCAAGGACATGTGAAAGTTGTTTTGTGTTAGTCCTCTGGCACGATCCTTATCTGATTATACCCTGAAAAGCCATCCATGAGTGATAGCATTTTATGTCCAGCGGTTAGATCTACTATTATATCAATGTTGGGTAAAGGGAAGTCATCCTTGGGACAAGCTATGTTGAGATCTATGAAGTCTGTACAAATCTGTATCTGACCACTATGCTTTGTAACTAGTACCAAGTTAGATATCTAGTCTGTGTATGGTATTGGTCTTATGAACTTGGCATCTAAGAGCTTTTTCAATTTTTCCTTGACTAGAAATACAACATGAGGATGCACCTTTCTTAGATTTTTCTTGATGGGTTTGGCATTGGGTAGCAATAGGAGATGATGTAGTACAAGCTCTGGATCTAGTCCTAGCATATCTGAGTAGGACCATGCAAAATTGATCATCCTTTCTTTGAAGAAACTAATGAATTTTTCTCTCTCCTCTAGGGTGAGTGATTTATCCAAGTAGATATTCTTTGGGTTCTTATCATCTCCCAAGTTGACTTCCTATGTTTCTTCTGCTAGTAATGTCAATTTCTCCTCTGTTAAGGGGAGGAGTTCCTTCTTTCCATCTTCTAGCACCGCAGTGAGGTTTTCACTAGAAGATATGTCTTGTTTTAGCTTTTTATCATTTTTGTGTCAGTAAGCGCTTTTTGGTTTTTACTTATTGATGAGTATTTTTGCTTTTTTTATTTTTTTTGATGCCTGGAAAGAGGGGCTTCCTCCCCAAAGTATGCTGATCTATTGAGGTCAATGGAGAAACCTGCTTTATGGTCTTCTGATAGCATTCCCTCTCTAAGTCCCATGAAGTCTGCAATGGCCTCATCATTCTCAAAAACATCCATATTAGGTGGTCCTTTTTGATCCCACTCTATTAGTTCTGGGTATACAAGACATAGGCCCTCATGTTGGTTTGACTCTATTTGGTTGAAAGGGACTTCGGATAGGGTTCCAACAAACCTAGACTGTGATCTAGATGCATCACTTGAAGAATGGAGAATGAAATTTTTATCTATGCAAGGTTGGTCGTCAATGGATATTTGGTCAAATAAGTCTTCAAGATTCATGGTGGTGGCCGACCAAGGGGAATAATCTGGGATCGACGGTTCAGATTCGTGAAGGGATCTCCACTTGTACTTGTGGGAGTCAGTTTTGATAGAATGCTCGCCAGATGGCTCACTTCCTTTTTTATCGTCGATGGCTATGTTGAGGTTCATTTGGGTTTGAGAGGTTCCCTCTTTGGTGGGCAACATTTGTGCCAATATTTTTCTTATTAAGACATATTCTGAGTTTTTCCCCCGGTGCATCTCTGCTATTTGTTCCTGATCAACTGGGATGTCTTGGATTATAGGGTTGGTTCTTTGTTTCCCATAGCCTAACCCTCTCTTGTTTCTCTGGGTTGGTGGGAGTGACAATTACATTAAGTCTTGTTGTCTTTCCCCTAGACTAGTTGTACCATCACACTCAAATATTTGTAGCATTGTATAACCATTTCCATAGTTTGATAGGGGCAGGGTTTGTCTAGGTGTCTCTTGTGGATCTTGGTACAACCATGTACTGATATCTTGTTCAAATGGCTTTTCTTCTGTAATGTCCCCCCCATATGAAAAAATTCATGGGTAGACATCTGAATAGGATAGGCCCTGGAGTTTTTGTTATGATAACTGGTTGCGGCGTCCCATTTGTTCTTGGGCTCTGAGGCATGTTCGTGATGTTGAAAGCTTCCTCATAGTTGTATTCACCACAACCCTTGTTGGTAATGGATATTTTTCCTACTTTCCATGTGACATCCTTAGGGTTTGAATCTGAAGAGGCACTAATACATTTGGTACCAAATTGCAATGGCAGTGCCATTGCAGTTTTTCCGTCACAACCTTGTCGTCGTTGCAATTACGATGGTCTATCGTCGCAATTGCAACAACAACAAGGTTGTGACGAAAAAAATACAACAGAACTGCCATTGCAATTTGGTACCAAATGTATTAGTGAGGGGGGGATTCTTACATCTTGGTTTAAGGGTACCTGATTGTCATTGCTGATTTGGACCGCATTATAGTATTGGAAAGAATTGGGATCTCCTTCTATGATGATTTCTTCTCCCTGGTGTGGGAACTTGATGCATCGATGGTATGTTGATGGTATGACTTGCATTTCATGTATCCATGGTCTCCCTAGTAACATGTTGTATCCCAAATCAAGGTCTAAGATCTAGAAAGGAGTGTTTTTGACCACTGGACCAATACAGACAGGTAGAATGATAATACCTTTAGAGGATCTTTCCTCTTCATCATAAGCTTTGATATTTATCCTCCTTGTGACATCAATGCTTGATTCTGAATAGCCTAGTTGCTTGATTAACTTTAGAGTAAAAATGTTTAATCCAGTCCCACCATCAACAAGGACTCTACGGATAGCGCTTTTGTGGACTTGGACAACCAAGTGCAAAGGATCATTATGTAGGGGTTTATGCGGTGGCACATCACGGTATGTGAATGTGGCATGTTTGTTAGCAGCTATATGGTTAACCATTGTTTGGAAGCTCTCAAGTGTTATGTCCCTTGGGACAACTGCATTCTAAAGGGCTTGGTCAAGTGCCAGTTTATGCTATTGAGATATGCACAATAGGTCAAACATGGAGATCTAGGTTGGTGTGCACTTTATTTGATCCACTATGCTTGTCTATGGATCTGAGGTTAAATTAGGATAGGTAGATATAGTAGATGAGGATGGTACTCCTTGTAAGACAACTTTGGTATGATGTGTGGTTACAACACAATTGTTACCTTGGTCTTTGGTAGTGATTGTAACCACATGGCTATCTGAAGGATTGAGGCAATTGATAACGTTATCACTGTTGGCATATGTATAGCTGACATGTTTGGACGATCCACTAGACCTAGAGGATTTTCCCTTGTGATCATGAAATGTATCATTGAAGATAGTGTGATCATTTGTTCCTTTGGCTTGGGTATTTTTTACATCGATGACCCATGTGTCAATCAGATCTTAGATAGCGTGTTTCAATCGATAACAATTAGGTGTTTTGTGTCCTTTTACCCGATGAAAATCATAGAAGTCTTTGTCATTATACCACCTTGGTTTGTTTGCATATTGCTCAAATTCCCTAATTTTTGGGAGAGTGATAGTGTTGGATTGTATTATTTTTCATAAAGCTAATTCTATCGGCTCTCATAATGGTGTGAAATCTCATTGCTGGAAATGAAACCATGGTTTTTGTTGAGTCTATTGTTGACTGTTTGACATAGCAGCCGCTTGGACAGGGGAGGTTGGTTTTGAGTGTATGCTTGTTGAGTGGGCCCTATGGGTTGTTGGTTGGCAATAGGTGCACCTTGTAGTGACACCTTGGGTTGCGCATAGTTGATTGTCTTCACATCAATGACACCATCATTGGTGACATTTTTGTTTTTGTTCCACCACTTAGCTTTGTCCGTTGCATTTTTGTTTGTATTTTATTGTGTTGGATTTGCAAGGATTCCCCGTTTGACTAAGTTATACTCACAATGAACTCCTCATTCGATGAGTTGTGTGAATTTTGGAGCTAACTGCAATTCTATTGTGAATGACATGTCTGGGATCAGATTGTCAATGAACATGACTATTAGGTCTTGTTTGGGCACATCTTATGTTATTCAGTTTGTAGTATTCCTCCATCTCTGTAGGAATATCACAAAAGACTCTCCATCCTTCTGTTTGATATTGCAAAGGTCCTTGATACAGACCTTGCGCTCGATGTTATGATGAAAGTGAGTGATGAACTTTTCAGCCAGTTCACCCCAAGAATGAATGCCATGAGGTAAATGTGGGAACCATTCCATTGCTGGTCTGGCTAAGCTTTGTGGGAACAGTCACATTAAATATGTCTCATCATGGGCGACTTCGATGCAACTAGTGAAAAACTCTTAGATATGTTCAATAGGGTTGGTATTTCCCCTATATTTGTCAAATTTTGGTACCGAGAAGTGAGTTGGGAATGGAGACATGTGAAGAGAGTGGTCAAAGGGGTATGGGTATAAATCCTCTATAGTGTAGGATTTATTTTTCCCCTAATTTTGCATATCCATCATTTGGGTTTAAAGGGTTTGCATTTGTTGCATCAACATGTTTGTTTGATATTGAGGCTGATGTGTGATGATGTTCCTCTGTGTTGTAGTAGGTATGAGGCTGCGCCTCTCTTTCCCTTGATTAGGAACATAGGATTTCATCCTGGAGACTTGTTTTTGATTTCCCACTGCATGATTTTTAAATGGGCACACATGAGTAGCCCATGGCGGGTTTTCATGAATTTATTATTGGGATTGGGAATGTTGTTGTTTTTGAAACTATGGTTGATACTGTTTGATGTCGAATGTGACCTCTCAATCCAACAAGAAACCCAACATAGTCCTTATTCAATCCATTTGATTTGCAGAGACAAACATGAATTGTTTGTTCTACAAAATGATTGAGACGACCTGTTGCCTCCTAATTAGGAGTGATTGCTGTAGTATACCCTCAGAACGAGAGCCAACAACCTGACCTTCTCTAATACGGAGGATTTTATAGCGTGAGTGTGTGAGAAATAGCCATCAAATGTGAGAAATCTGCATATAGATATGATAAAATGATGCTATTCTATGAATTGAACATGATTAAGATATAAAAGAAATTCTTTTAAGCTAGAATTGAACTTGCAAATGAATCTAGAAAGCTTTGAAAGTACAAGATTGAATTGTTAGCCTTATAAGTAGAGCATAAGTGAAAGATAAACAATGTTCAATTCCAAAATGAAATTATA
>MU226606.1:368895-373895 GCA_018584345.1 Thuja plicata
GAAATCCCTTTTGAGGATAATTCATCCTATTAATAATAATAACTCTTCAATTCCTTTTATGTATATTAGCCAAAGAGGGTGTATTTGATTTAATTAAAAGTACTTTAGGACTTTAGGATTAAATCAATTAATCATAGGGATTTTAGCTAATAATCATTTGAGATTTAGGAATTTAATTGTAATGTCAGATTTATGCAAATTTGGGTTTTCTGCATTTGAAACTCAGTCGATTAAAGTCAATTAGGAGAAGAATTTTCCTAGAACAATAGGACTTCGAGGATGATAAAATGCACCAAAATTGATTAAGTTATTAGGTGCCAATTTTGGGGTGTTACAGATACTACTAGGGTTGATATTGCTACTGCTGAGGTTGGGGTTGGAATTGTGGAAACTGAAGCTGGGGTTGTTGTTGTTGGGGTTGGATTTGGGGCAACTAAAGTTGGGGTTGGAATTGCGGCAATTGAAGCTGGGGTTGTTGTTGCTAGGGTTATATTTGAGGCAACTGAAGATGGGGTTGTTGTTGCTGGGGTTGGAATTGTGGAAACTGAAGCTGGGGTTGGTGTTACTAGGGTTGGAATTATGGCAACTGAAGCTGGGGTTGTTGTTTCTAGGGTTGGAATTGTGGCAACTAAAGCTAGGGTTGTTTTTGTTGAGGTTGGATTATTTTTGGAATGGGAAAAGGTGTAGCCTTGGGTGGGCATTGACTGTAAGTCGTACCTGCAGAGATGGATCCTTGTAGGAATGAGGTGTTGATCCCAAGACTAGTAGGAATTGACTACAGTATAATCATAGTTTCAGAATAGTTGGTATTTGGTGGGATGGAAGGCATAGCATGAGAGCTTGATTGTTCAGGCCATGAGACCGAAGGTGGAGGCATACTAGTGACCATGGGTGCACTTAGTTGTGAGTCTATCATGCTTTGAGTGGAAGATGTGTTGGCTTGGTTCATGAAATTGGTTTGATTGGGTATCGTTTGTGCCAATGTAGGTGTTATCAATGGTGGGAAGATTTGAGAAATAATAGGTAGTATCTGAGAGGACTGAGTAGTGTTTTGACCTACGAGAGGGTTTTCGAGCCATATGGTCGACACACTAAATTAAGTGGGGAGTTTGACTCCCTTCTTTATTAGCATGGCTAATTAATGTTTGGGATTCCTCTCTACAATAGTGTCAACTACTTGTGTGGAATAAGAATCTTGCTCAACATCTTCAATCTCCTCTTCTATTACATTTTAGAAAAAAGCTGCCCCACGAGGTTGTTCAATGAATAGAGCAGAACTGGTATTTACAAAAGGATCATTGTCTGTCTTTTTTTCCCAAGTAGGGAATCTATTGATATATGACTCATCAAGTTGTTTTCTAGAATTTGACCTTGTGTAAGGCCCTCCATGAGGTGTTTGAGACATAGTGTGGTCCAGATTTTGTAACTAAAACAAGTGATATAAAGCAAAAAAAAAACAGGATAACCTTTCTAAGGAAATCTCAGTTATATTTTGGACAAGGGTAATTCTAAGGATAGATGTTGATATATCTTGATCTCAAAGTGGTGATGTTGTAAAAGATAAGATTTATCAACCTTTTTTTGGGACAAAGTCACTTGATAGAGATAATGATGATGTTTGATATGATGAGATCAAGATATTTTGAGTCTGAGCTTTCAAACTAACAATGTTTTGGAAAATAATCATGCTTTTCTGAGAAGGGATGATCTTTAATGTTTACAGATTCACTCAATGTTCTTCACATTTTTCTGGGATATACACTAGTCTTTGACACAAAATGAAGAGTTCTTTCAAGGTTTTTAGGTCAAAATAGGTGTAAAATAGCTCTGGTCAACTGTGATACAACTTCACTGATTGTGGTAAAGTGAATGGTTGATTGCGGTACTTTATCACTGATTACGGTAATAAACAAGTCTATGGTGGCAATAAACAGTTTAACTATGGTAGACTTCCATCAATTGTGGAAAAATATAGGCAATTGCGGTAAAAGGGAAACAGTCTAAAAAAAGACTAGAGGATAGGTATCACTGTCTGACAATTTTGATATTCTAGAACAAGGCTTCTAATTTTGCAAGATAGTTGATGTTGACAACCCTAGACTTTAACATGTTTGACTTGTTTTGACAGTTTGGATGTTTGTTTTGCATTTTCAAAAACTGATCAAAGAACAAGCACAACAGACACTATGTTTTGAAGGATGAAGACTGATAATGTGTATGTTCTATAACTTTTTCAAGTTGCAAGGCTATCACGAGGTCTCAACAATGAACAGTCAGATTAATCTAGATCAATGGCTTCAGAATACAATATTATAGGCCCAATGCTTGAATTTTTGTTAGCTCACATAGCAATTGTCACATTACTAAGATACGAAGGTCCATGATGTAGGCGCCCATGCTTTTTCCATTGCCAGGTATTGTTTCCATGGAGTGAAGATCTCTTTCACTACACAAATACCGTGGGACACATATGTTGGGAATCTTGGGGGGGAATTCTGCAACCCCTTCCACTATAATAAGGTACCTATTCAGAGGTAAATCAGGTTGGTCTCTAAATAACAAGGTTGTAGTAAGGTTCTGTGGCATCTATCCAATCGGTTTGTACATGTGTGAGTCACTTAAGAGCCTATTTTATCACATTGGCTCCTTAGGGATATTCAACCAATCAAGACTATCATCAACACACCTTGCCCAAGCTTGGCTAGATAAGATGGAACTTTGGTTCGCACCTTGTTTGGTTCATGATTTGTGATTCCCAATCTTTCCAAAGGTGGGGGTTAGTAGCAACGGTTTTACAATGATAGAAATCAAGTACACAAGAACTACTAAAACAAATAACTTGAAACGTAACCAATAAAATGTACAAGCAATGAAAGGAAAACAAATGAATGCAAACCCCAAAGTGCTTGAAGCTTCTATTGTCTCTCTCTACTCCTTCCTAAATGCTATTTTTTATGCTCAGTATTGGTGTGGGTAGCGTCTATGACTTGAGAAGCGTCAAGAATTTGATACTTGAAATGTGTGTGTGATCACAAGATGGCTTGAATGCTAGAAACAAACTGACGGAGTAATGGCGCACGAGAGCTTGAAATCTTGGATCCTTCAAATAGTTATGAAGGGTTTATTTTATAGGAATTGGGGATGAAATGAATGGTTGAGATAAATCCCAGAGATAGGGAGATGAACGGTTGAGATCAAAGGGAACTAGAGAAGCCATCAGTAAACTCCACCTCTTTAATTGAGAAAGAGGAGATAGAGTTTGGTTGATTGGAGAGCTAATTGTGAGATACCATTTTGAACTAAAGAGGTGGGTGAAGTTACCCATGTGGACTAGAGAGGTGGGTGAAGTTACCCATGTGGATTGGAGAGATGGGTGGAGTAACCCATGTGATCTTATTGGAGTTATCTCTTTGAAGATAAATGAATATTTAATTCAATTATTTAAATAAAGTTTTCAACATGTGAGATAATTGAATTCTTTTTTATTTAGAATTTCTTTATTGAATGAAATTAAATTAATTTAATTGGAAGAATTTAATTAGTAAGTTTAAATATTTGAATTTAAACTATAGGAAATTGAATTTAATTAATTAATTAATGGTAATTAATCAATTAAGGTTAATTAATTAAATAAAATTAATTATTTAATTAATTTTGGGAATTTTATTAGATGATTTGGGGAATGAATTTAGAGGAAAATAGATGATTAATTAATGATTAAAAAAATATTAATTAATATATGAAAATTAGTATTTTTAATGTAAATTCGCAAGCCTGTCCATTTTCAGGTGTCTACAAAAGCATAATATTTATCTCTCTGATTCTCTAAAGTTTTTGAAACTTTGATTATAATCGATTAGATCATATCAGGTTGACATCAATGAGAATACAATCCATTAACTGATTTAATGTCTTGCATTATCCTTCTACATTTCTATGATCAACTTAACATCTTCAAACATTCAATCAGTTACATGTCATCACTCTAACCTTCCACCCCCTGAATACAAACATTTAAAAAACTAAGCAGACATAAAGCTTTACATTGAAATAAATAACAGTCGAAGCATGACACAGTTACCCATGTTCACCTTGGACTTTAAGGCTTGAAAAACATAATAAAAAACTGGCCTCATGTTTTGGTTACAAAAATATTCAATGACGAAGCTCAAAAAACTCTTTGTTGTATTTCATTCGGAGGACCGCAAACCAAAATCCTTCAACTTTCTCAACTTTCCTGTAAACAGAGCATAAAATTTCAAATTTTTTTTGAATACTTAACTATTTATGGCCTCCATTGAAGCCATTCACCCTTCCTGACATTCATTTACTCCCTTGCTCTTCTACCCCTATTCAAGCATTGTCTCCAAGGGAATTGCTGCAGAAAATTCAAGTCTACAGTATTCATTGCAAATTCATGATGCCTTAGTGCCAGATTAAGGCTTTCCCACCCTATTAAAATCTCCATTTGGCAGGCCTCCTTGTCCATCCTTCTAGGCCACCTCATGAAGGGGACAACACCCATATCCTTAGCCTCTTCTATATCTTAAAATCCTTCAGTTATGTTGAACCCCCTACCTGGAACTACTCATTCTAAAAAAGAATCAAAACCTAATAACAAATCATCTTCAAATAGGGAGCATATTACCCATTTTATGATTTCAAAATCCTTGTTGAGCTCCAATCCCCATTCAAAAATCATGGAGGCAATGTCTATATTCAATATACCCCTGTGTTTGGCCTTCATTAACAACCTCTCCAATGTTTCAAAGACTAACTCAATCACATCGTCATAAGGGAATTTTAATAAGAGCTTCAATTAACGATCCTTTATAGGCCCCAAAAAAATCCATCCATTGCTTCTTGGTTTTAAAAGTAAATATCACCTCCATTATCTCACTGCAACTGACTATCTCCTTCCCTAAACCCTATTTAAATAAAAAAAATAGTGCACACAACAATATATTCTTATCTCCTTTTAAGGACCTTTGTCATGTGCC
>MU226606.1:376395-390188 GCA_018584345.1 Thuja plicata
TTCAAATTTTGACCTTTGAAATGTTGTGAGAGGTATAAAAGAAACATATCTCTCCTCATTTAGACATAAGGAAAGTTTGAATTCAATTTCTCTCCTACGATTTCTCATCCAAGCATTCAAGATCAAGTTTTTAAGCATCTAAGGTATTTTTAAGGAAATATTCTCCATTGTAGCTAGCTTCTCTCCCATAATCACCAGTAGAATATTTCTTAATCAAGAAAGAAGATCATTTTTTCATCTACATGCATTGTTCCATCCATTCTTCAAGGTGAGATACTATCAAGCATAACAACATTGAAGATCTTTGAGAAGTATTCACAGATTTATGCATTTGTGAAAGGCATCCTTGATTCTACTCCACCTTCCAAGATTCAAAGTCAAGATACAAATACATTCAATAAAGCATCTTCATAGACATCATGATCTCAATTTCAGTTTATGAAGGTATATACATATATATAAAAAATGTACCTTTACATTTACATGCTTTCCTTTCATGAAATTTCATTTCTATTTCAAGGTTGATTCCTCAACTGGGATTTGACCAAGGAAAACTCCTTTCAGCCCAACATTTTCTCCATTTTTCTATGTGCAAAAATAGGTGACAAACCTATTGTTGTAGCTATGGAATGTACAAGACTTGACAAAGAGTATTAAATTTAGATCATTAGAAAATATTGAGAATGGCTTAGCTCAGGTGACCTCTTCCTAGGAATAGGATACCCTGGTGACCTCTTTCCTATAGATTAGCTTCAAACTAAAACCCTAGGTCGGTACTGCTATCTAGTTACTATTTTTTGTACAATCAAGTTATTGTCTATTTTCTATCAGTCTTTGTGATCTAAAACTTGTCACTTTGGATTATTTTGTCTTCTATCTTGTATCATCCAGTCATATTCCCTTAACTCCAACATATTCTATTACATTAATATGAAGGATCATTGACATTCTTAGAACTTAAGTCCTACTTGATCCCTGTGTGTCATCCCTCTTTCAATTGTGCATTAGGAAAAGGAGGAAAATCCAATATCCCTTGCATAAATTTCTCTCCCATTTTCCTTATTATACACTATCTAATAGAATTGTGAGGGAATGGGATAAACCTCTTTTACTATCTTTCTACTTCCTTTCTATAATTTGTAGTAGTAATAGCTCTAGAAATCATAGGGAATTCTATTCAACAAACGTGGTCTATCAAGATCCTCATGATTTCTTCCACTTCCCTATTTTCATTCTCCATCCTCTCCCCATGTCCTCTAATATCTCAACCACATCTGCAACCCTGTCATCCACTCATCCTCTTCCAATAGTCCCTCTCTCATATATAGTTTAGCAACCACTCCCTTTCCAGACATTCCATCATGTGGGATAAGTGTTTAAGGAAAAAAATGCTTTGTTCTATGTCGCCCTACCTCACTTCCAAAAGGTCCAACACCAAAGTTCTGATAATGGGGCATTTATTCACCACCTCACCCTAACATTTGGTAAGGTGGTAGTTTTATGACAGTGGAATTAGTAGATTAATATCCACTCTGTCAAGGATGACATCAATCTCTCCAAAAAAAGCATTCTTGCATAAAACCTGACACAAATTATTGGTCTTGGCCTTTGTGACCCCTAAATATAGTGCCAAATCCAAAAACATGGAACTAATATTTGTGTTTACCCAATAATGGTGGTAGTACATCATAAATTCCTAGCTCATAATAATCTTAATCACATGTAAAATTAGGGGGTGACTATATTTTAATACAACTATTGACCACTTGTTTGTTATTTCCCTGAAGAAATCCATCTGGCACTTGGAAGACTCCAAAAAAATAGGCGTGTTCATAGATTATTCAACTCAACTTAGAAGGAAAGGGGTGGATGTGAGTCACATATCATTTTTGTAGCCTTAAATAAAAATTCTTTAGTTGTTTTCATCATGTCATTCAAATCCCAAATTTTTTTTGTACCAATCAACTCATATGAGATCTATTCTCTTCATTGATACTTTGTCCTATATAATTGTTATTTGGTCTGGAAGACACCTTACACCTACTACTAACATCATCACTTGTGTGCACTCCTCACAACCTCTCACATGATATATGGATTCAGTAAAGAATAATTATAATTATACATTATGGGATATATGAGTATGAGAGTAGGACATCATGTTTAATACTAGTTCAAAGCTAGCTTAATTATAAATGACAATATTTTCATACCCATTGTGAATGGCACATGTTCCATGTCCATATCATTTCCACAACAAGTGTCATTGACTCATAATTTTCCTACCCAACCTATCTTACTTCATTATTTGAAGTGCCTCATCTTCTTGATCACATCAAGTGACTACATTACCCTCTTTGTTGGGTATATTTTATGACACTTTCTTGGCCAAATTATCTACCAAATGAATGCCTTCCCAGTAAATATGGGTGGTTTTTAATTCATGGAATCAACTTATCAATGCTTGGGGTGACTATATTTTAATACAACTATTGACCACTTGTCTATTATTCCCCCAAGAAAGCCATCTGGCACTTGGAAGACTCCAACAAAATAGGCGTGTTCATAGATGATTCAACTCAAATTAGAAGGAAAGGTGTGGATGTGAGTCACCTATCATTTTTGTAGCCTTAAATAAAAAGTCTTTAGTTGTTTTCATCATGTCATTCAAATTCCAAATTTTGTTTGTACCAATAAACTCATATGGTATCTATTCTCTTCATTGCTACTTTGTCCTACATAATTTTTATTTGGTCTGGAAGACACCTTACACCTACTACTAATTTCATCACTTGTGTGCACTCCTCACATCCTCTCACATGACATATGGATTCCGTAAACAATAATTATAATTATACACTATGAGATATATGAGTATGAGAGTAGGACATCATATTTAGTACTAGTCAGAAGCTAGCTTAATTATAAATGACAATATTTGCATACCCATTGCGAATGGTACATGTTCCATGTCCATATCATTTCCACAACAAGTGTCATCAACTCATAATTTTCCTACCCAACCTATCATATTCCATTATTCTAAGTGCCTCATCTTCTTGATCGTATCAAGTGACTACATTACCCTCTCTATTCGGTATATGTTATGACACTTTCTTAGCCAAATTATCTACCAAATGAATGCCTTCCCAGTAAATATGGGTGGTTTTTAATTCATTAAATCAACTTATCAATGCTTAAATTGGTTTGAGCCATCTCTCCAATTTCCAAGTAGAAGTATTTTTTTTTTCAGATCGCATTGATTGTAACATGTGAGTCACCCTCAAGGTGAATAGAAGTGGCTTTAAATTCTAAACTTATTTCAATTTGAAACACCACCTCTTTTAATTTCACCTAATTTTTTATAGAGAGACCCAAATTATCTAATTTCTTAGCATGTGAATTCCCTCATGATCTCTGGTGACACAAGTAGAGGCACTAGGTTTGGGGTTCCCCTGGCCACTCCAAAATTTATTTTAATCCATTTGCTTTCTAAAGCTTCCCAATTTATCCCTAATCTAGGATTAGTACCAAGATTGAACCTTGGAATCCCATTAACAAGAGGGATCTTGACGCTAGGAAAATTATTGAGAAGATCATTGTCTCAATTCATGAAGTAATTATTGTTGAGCTTCTTGTTTTAGGCTGCATAATTAGTAAGCTCAATTACTTGTTTCTAATTTTATTTATTTGTAGCTCTCTAGACATTGTCTTGTCTTGGAATACTCTCATATTTTTCTTTTTCCATGTTTACCAAACTATTTTTGATGAAATTACTAACCATATAATATTGAAGAGACCTTTTCTTACCTTCCTTAGCCACGATGACAACCAACTTATGAGCCTTTGGGGGAGAGGGCTCTACCAACCCAATTTTGTAGCAAAGTGTTTCCAACAAGATTCAACATATGGGCATGTGAGTAGGATACAATCAACTTTTCCCTCATCCACCTTTCATAACATAATTATCCGGCCCCTGTATACCCATCTTTCTCAACCAGTACTGTGTGAGAATTCTACTTTGACACGCCATCCATGCAAGTCCCAACTTTGGGCATAACTCATTTACCCAAAAAAAAGGTTGTACAACCAATCCTCCTTCAGTGATGCTTATTTTATCTTATAGCCCATTTTGAATTTGTAGTTGCCAATTATTGAGCCACGCCTATGTCCTCGTCATTTGATGTGGCAAAGTTTACTCTTATCTAGTATTTCCATAAGAGTTTCTTTTTAGTTTTGTGGCACATTTAGGACTTCCAAAGACTTTCATTTCTATTTGAATATCTCATTGTCCATTACTTGATCTACATAATTGCATACCTCAGTGCCCCAAATCTATTATGTTTATCTTCTTATGTCCTGTAAAATATATATATTTCTTTTTTTTTCTTTTTTTGTAAATATATTAATTAATCATGCCTAATATAAATTTTGGTTTTATTCAAACTTTCATACCCTTTTTTTTGTTTGGTAATAATCCAAAGACAATTTAGGAAATTAAAGAATTACCTAGTTAAAATGAATCCTTACTGCTTACCATTATTCACCAACACCAAACCATTAGATGAACCAAGATATAACTATTAACCAAAGAGGAAATTTATCCACATCTTTGATACCTTAATTCAGTGTGATCTCTTTTATCTTAGATAATCAAAGAGAATTAAAAGGCATTAATTTTAAGCTCGATATCCATACATTGACTGATAACCAGAACTAAATTGGATTATCTCAGTCCTCACATATTTTCTAAAGGTACTCTACCCTTCTAGCGATGGACCCTCAAAGCCATACCAATACTCATATTATGTTGTTTTATTAAGTGCTTGGGAGTGGAACCTCATTCTCTCCCCGTTAATATGTTAAAAGAAAAAGAGGAGATGAAGATACTTTCAAATTATTTAGAAACATATCCTACTCTTGTGAATATAATACCCGATCAACATCAAAATGCAGAATTATGTTTTTAACTATTAACAATTTAATCAAGCATATCACAATCTAACTTAACAATTCTTAAAACACAACTTGTGAAATTTGAAACATGCTTTAATGTCAATGAGTAAGAGAAAATAGCTTCATATTGAACACACACACACACAATTCCATAACCCTTAAAAATTTTGAGATACAACCAACAAAATATCCATCTATTGAGTTGTAGGAAGGACTTATATTATGATATAATAAGGTCTAACTAGAACCATACATTTGCAAGTTTATAATTTTCCTTTTATAATTAAAAAAATTAAAAAACCTTGCTGCTAACAATTGGGATAAACTGAAATGATCTATATATGGACCTATATACAGAAGCCTAATCTTAATATATTATTTGAACCTAGATAAAATCCTAACTAAACCACTTGAGGTCTATATCTAGGCCTACATAAGAAAATAATGTCATTAATAGTTGTATAATAATAAATCGTATACAATGCTAAGAGTTTCTAGATCCCAAATCTTACATACATTAGAATACAAAACCTCCAACAAAGTCAATCCGATTAGCACAACCAAGAGAGTAAGGGTTCCAATGTGAGATCTACACATTGTTGGGTTTTGAATTCCTTATGTAGAAATGATGAGGAAATGTAAATCTAATCTATGAAAGTAAGTGCAAGAGAAAAATAGGAAGAATGAAATCACCTTGAAATAAGAAGAGAAAGATTGACCTTTGGATCCAAATTTGATTGTTGCCAAAATGTCGAAATCAACTATAATTCCAAATCTGGGAACGTGATTCCTGTAACTATCCACTATGTAATTTTCAAAAAAAAAGTGCAGGACTATGTCAAGATCTTGACTTAGTCCCAATAGCTCCACATCTGATGAAAATTTCCAAGGGCCTAGGATTTTTTCTGTGCCTTCCAGATCTAGATCCAAAAAATCCACATCCTATTCTTATAGACAAAAAGAAGGGGAAGAAGTTCCAGGGGAGGGGTTTGCCTTTGTCAAACCCCTATTTATCAATGAACCTGGAATTGAAATAAATGAAATGAAAAGGGTGTTGTCATGTAGTAGATATTAGATCTAAACAATGGATTATATCACACCATGTAGATGCAATTGTCTCTTAGAATGTGATAAAGTCTGTTGATGCAATAGATTTGACTCAACACAAAAACCAAAAGGAAATCATGTAAGATAAAACCTCATGTAGTAGAGATTGTAATTCACCACAATGTTGGATTCAGGAAGAAAGAGAAGATGAAGATTTGATGGATGAATGTAGATCTCCTCCCTTGATTGAAGACTCCTTTGCTTGGACTCTACTGGGGGAAAGAAGATAGATCTACAGAAGGAAATGCCTTGATGACGGAATGAATGCTTGAATTGATCAATGGCTTCCTTGCACTTGAATGCTTAATTTTATTGAATTATTAATAATGGATGCCTTCACTAATAGATTCTTTCTTTACACTTGAATATCTTGAATGCAAAATGAATAATATCTTTCTTCTTGATAAAGAGTTGTAATTATTGATTGTACATTTTGAAAATGAGAGGAGTGGATTCCTTTTACACATATTTTGTGGCTCAAATTTTTTCAAGGATGACTGTAATTTCACACCTTGTAATAAAATCCCACCATCAGGCTCTGAGCCAAATTTAGGCTAAAAAACCCAGGACTAAGTCAAGATGTCAACTTAGTCTTGGTAAATCCACCTAAAAATTTGTCGGGATGTCAGGAAAAGTGATATGGAGTGGTGGTAAAATTTATAGCATATGAGGAGATCAGGGAAGATCCTAAAATTTGAAAAAAAAAAAATGCATAGGTCCTAGGTAGAAAATGAATTATGTGATTGGATGGAAAAATGGGAAATCATGTATATAAGTTAGAGCCAACTTTGATTTTAAACAATATTAAAGGAGGAGGAGGTCCTTAAATATGTATTTAGGTGTAATATGAGGTCTTACCATAAGAAACACACTAAAGAAGGCATAAAATGGTCCCAAAATGAGCACAAGTTAAGTGCTTACTTTTAAGGATGATACAACAATTATGTCATACTCATTATATCAAAAGCCCTAATTCTTCTTGTAGGGATTTTTTATTGTTCCTTTCTACATTTAGACTCATATCCATGAAGAAGCACTCCCCATGTGGGGGAAGATGAGTACCTAATTTACTAGTCAGATCAACAACCACCATAGCTTCACATCAGACACCTTTCTACTTGTTTCCAACATTGTTGGGTCTGCCATTTCCTTCCCTCCTCTCATATCCTATTCTATATTTTCTGACTCCAATGAGGAATCTTCTAATGACTCCATAGAGAAGGGTTCATACCCTTCTTCAACTAGATAATATCGCCACTATTTATCACCTATCATTGGTCCCCAACCATTCTGCAAGAACACAATATTCCTTGCAATGTCTATTTTTCTTGCACCAAAAGTTATTTTATCCTTAATGGATAAAATGGGTTTCTCAATCACCTTCATTGTTAATCTTCCAAACATCCCTTGGACCCATTGGAAAGAAATAGTCTTTCAAATAGGGCACCGTGAGCCCTTCATCTACATTGTTTACTACTACAAAATATATTTCATAAAGACTCTCCTATATACTTGAACTACTTCAAACTTTTGGATTCCTATCATTAAAATAATGGAGATTAATAATGTTGGTATGTCAATTTTCACCCTAAAGTTTTCCTCAGTGTATAACCCTTCTTCACCCACAATATTTTAAACTACTAGGAGGGCTAAGTCATCTATTGTGTTCACTATCCTACCCCATCTCTCCTCAATAATAAGTCCCAAGAAGGTCATTTATATCTTGAAGTTCATGGGCTTCAATCTCAGTCCAGATTCTATGTCTACTGCCAATAGCTTTCACTCTGCGCTAACTATGCCTAGGCTACTTAAAGTTGAACTCACTCAGAGACTAGAATTTTAATTATGATTCATTTGATCCTAGATTTTATAAACTCATGGAATGTGTAAACTAACATGTGACATCATTGAAAATTATTTTTATAGCACACACCTTAATAATTGTATTTTCTCTGGAACTTTCTTTAGCCTAATATGCTAGAATTTAACCCAATGTGACCTCCTTCTTGCAGCTGAGTCTTTCAACTCAGCCATGGCCTCTATAGAATGAAAAATATGTATAAAAATATATGCATTAAAAAAGAAAGGAAAAATCCCTAAAAGAAAATAGAAAAGGAAAGAAGAAAAGAGAATGAAAAATAAATAAATATAAAGTGTGTGTGTGTGTGTGTGTGTGTGTGTGTGTGTGTGTGCATGCATGTATGTATGTATGTATATATACATATATATATGTATATATGTATATATGTACATATACATGTGTGTGTGTGTATATGTATGTATATGTATATATGTAGATATATATGTATGTATATGCATATATGTATATATAGGTACATATGTAAGTATATAGATATATACTTATATACATATATACATATAAGAAAGCATAAGAAATAAAGAAAGAGGAAAGACAAATAAATAAATACCTACAAGAAAATAAAAGATTAAATCAATAAGTGTGTGTGTAAAAGAAAACAAAAACAATATATAGATAAATAATAAATAGATTAAAAAACATGCAGCTAAAAAATAAATATATGAGAAAATATTTATAAAAGAAAGAAAAGAAACAAAGACGAGGAACGGTTGGCAAAAGAGAATGAAGGAGATATATGAGAAATAAGGAAAAAGGAGAATAAGAAAATAAACAAAGAAAGCAGGGAAAAAGTGACCAACATAGGGAGGAAATATGAAAACATAAGGAGGAAATGTGAAAATATAGGGAGGAAATATGAAACTACACAGTAATATAAAATCAAAAAATCCCCCAAAAGGAAATTTACCAAATCTAAATAAAAATATAGATAAAGAGGAGGATATGAGGATATGTATCAAACCCCTAATTAATTCAACACCTATTTGGTTACTATGCTAATAGACTTTCTTATTTATGCATTTAACACCCAATAATTCATATATGTTCCCCATCTACACCTTTATATGTCAGTCCACCTGCCTTAGAATTTCCTTCTTCTTGATATATATGATTGATGGTTAGTTTTTTGAAGTACTTTGGAAATTCTAATGATATATCCAACAAAGCCTTTAACTTCCAATTTGGTGCAGAAATAGTATTTACTACAATAGTTGAATCCCCTTCGATCTCCAATATTTTAATCTATAAATCTTTGCATAATAGGAGACCTTTTGTTAAAGCTCTCAACTCTGCTATATTGTTCATTTCTATACCAATTGGATTTTCTAATCTAGAAATATATGTCCCCTCCAATTTATGGATGATATATCTGATACTTATGTCTGGGTTGCCTCTAGATGTGCCATCAAAATTCAGCTTATACCATCCATGCCTTGGTGGTGACCATTTACACAAAGATCTTTTTTGTTTTCTGATTTCACCTCCATGCCCCACATATGGAGGGATTCTCAGTCATGTCCATCTACTCCTCATTTTTTCATCCCATCATGAGAGTGTTACATTTATTTGTTGGGAGGAAGATAATCTATTATTAATGATTTCAACTATAACTGCCTCTATTTTATTAGTTAAGTGTTTCCTGCCCATCTTTCTCTCTTGAAAATTTATTTTTTTGCATTCTTTCCACGCATCCCATATTAATATTGATGGAGAAAAAATCCACATATTTTCATATAGGCTATTCTTCTTACTAGTGGTTCAGCTTTGAAATAGGCCTATCAAATTATTTAGAAGCGTTGTTATCCATCCCATCTTGTTGATTAACCATTCCCAACACTAAGTGGTATACTCACAGTTAATAAACAGGTGGTCTATAGATTATCATTTTGCTTCACATAAAGGGCATCTTTTGGACCCCTAGAATTCTAATTTGGTAAACCAATCAGTTGTTATAATTATTTTTTGTAATGCTACCCATGCCAACATGCCTGCCTTGGGAACACAATTTTTAATCCAGCATAAACTTAGTGGGATTGATGTTTTTGGATTATTTTATTTTTTATTCAAATAATTATATCCATTCTTCACATTGTAGTCACCTAATTTATATTCTCATATCAATCTTTACATAACTATGTCCCTACACTCCATCATGAAATTCCAAACTCTTGAGCCCTCAGAGGATTACTAGTCCTAAACTACTGAACAAGCCCTCGCCTTTTATGTATTTGTGATTGAGGATATTTATAACTCACTTTAATGTTGTATTTTTATGCATTTTCCAAAAAAAAATTTATCCAAGGGCCTTGTTATAATCTTTCAAGCATTTTACTCCTATACCTCCCTCAGTTGCTAGTTTGCAAATTTTGTTTTGAGCTATCATAGCTATTTTTTTTTTTTTTTGGATGTTCCTTGCTGAAAAAGGATCTTAACTTCTATTCTATCTTGGCATTTACCCCCGATGGAAGGGAAAGACGTGACATCTAATAAGTAGGTATCACTGAAAGTACTATTATAAACATTGTAGCTCATCTCGCAAAGGATAATCACTTTCCTTTCAATGATTCCACCTTTTTATCTAGTTTGGAAAATATCTGGTCCCAAAGTTTATTTCATCTTATACCTTTATCTAGGGGAAGCCTGAGGTATTTACATGGGAGTTATCCTTTCTCTAAATCTCATATTATGACATATAGTTGCTTCTGCTTGAGGGTTTAAGTTAAAGAAGAATACTTCTAATGTTTATGGACTAACTAGTTGACCTGAGGCTTTTGAATACTAGTTTAGAATATTTTTAAATTGTCTAGCTTCTTATAACTCTCATTTTCCCCAAAAAAATGTATCATCAAAAAATTGTTGATGTGTAATGGGAGTCATATCATCTGTTACTTTTATACCCTTGATTTGATCCCTTTTTATGTGCACTGGTAATTTCTCTTCCTAGTGCCTCCACCATAATATTAAATAAAAAGGCTAAAATTGGATCACCCTGTCTCAAACCTCTTGTTATACAAAATTATATTTTCGATGACCCATTAACTAGGACCGATATTTTTGGGCTAGAAATGCATTTTTCTATGAGGTTGGTCCACTATTTTGGGAAGCCAAATGCTTCTAGGCATTTGCAAATGAAACATCGATCCACTTTATTATAGGATTTTTTAATATATAGCTTAATCAACACACTTGGTTTTTTATTTTGTTGAATGGTATGAATCACTTCCTATTCTATAATTACCCCATAAAAGATGGATCTACCGGGAATGAATCTTGTATGTTCATCAACAATCAAATTTGGGAGAATTTTCTTGATACTGTTGGCTAAATATTTTTCTAGTATTTTGAATAAGGTTTTACATAAAGAAATTGGTGTGAAGTCATCTAGTTGTTATAATATCTCCTTTTTGGGGATTAGACTAATAAATGTATTATTGATTTCTTTTAGAATTCTCCCAAAAATTGTGATATTTTCTAGTGCTTCTACTAACTCCTCCCCTAGAAAATGTCAACACTCTTAGAAAAAACATGTTGGGAATCCATCTGAGCCTAAGGATTTTTTTGGATGTAACTCATTTACCACTTTTTCTATCTCTTCTTTTGTAGATTTTTCTTTGAGAATCTTGCTCTGTTCCTCTGAAATGATTTTAGGGATGTTTGATAGCATTTTATGTTGAGCTTCTAAATATGACCCTTCCCAGTTATTCATAATTTTTTGGTAGTATTTTATCATCTCTTTGGCTATCTTTGTAGAATCCTCGATAGTTTCACCCTTATATTTTTTCAACTTAATGATTCTATTGATATTCGTTCTTTGTTTGGTGCTATTGTGGAAGAATTTTGTGTTTTTTATCCCCTACCTCTAGCCATATTTCTCTGGATCTCTATTTCCAAAAAATTTCTTCTTAGGATAATATATCTTGATACCTATTTAGGATTTCTTTTTCTTTTAAATACTTTTCCCGATCCATTCCTTTTTCTATTACTTCATTGCTTATGTTCTAAATTTCCTCCTTAATGTTTCATTTTGTCTCAAAAATGTTGTCTAAGTGTTCTTTATTCCACATTAATATTCTCTTCTTCATTGCTTTCAGTTTTGACACAAAGTAGAAAATTTTAGATCCTATTTCTTCTTTCCACCATTGTTCTATATTTTATATGAAGTTTTCATCTTTTAGCCACATCTTTTCTTATTTGAAGGGGCATCTTTAGGATTTTTTCTCCTAGTGAATAAATAACTGAACAGGGAAATGATCTGTACTAGAGTTTGTCAGAATCTCCGATTTAAGAATGTGTGGCAACTTAGCTAATTTTCCTCTAAAAAATAATCTATCTAGTTTTTCATCTATGTTGTTGAGCCCTAGCCTACTATTATTCCATGTGAAGGTTCTATTTTCTATTATGATCTTCATCGGATTATTTTCAATGACCCAGTTTCTAAAATCTATTGTTGCATATGATTCTCTTCTTGTGCCCCCCTTTTTTGAAGCCTCCATAATAGCATTAAAATCTCCTCCTATAATACAATTTTGGTCTGGGTAATTCTTTAGAAAATTTCAATTTCATCCCAGACCACCCTTTTACTATTGTTTTGTATAGGGCCATATACGTTCAACAACAAAAAAATTAATTTTCTACTAACACTTCTAATGACACCAACTTGTCATTTTTTGGAGTTGCTTTTTTTCGCACATTACCTTCCTTGGATCCCATAGAATTCCTAAACCTCCAAATGCTCCTTCAGCCACAACTGGTTTATATTTCCTAATACCTATCCTTTTCCTGAGTATCTCTATATCCTCCTTATCTAAATTAGTTTCTTATAACATTATAATTTTAGTATTAAATGTGAAAAGACTACATTTGATTATACATTGCTTGCTAGGGGAATTCATGCCCCTAACATTCTAAGTTACAAGTTTCATTTTTCTCTGGGAAGGAAATTCCCCTTCCCTACATTAAAGAGAGTTGTTATTTTGTCTTGATCCTCTATAAAGTCATCTTTTAGTCTTAACCGTGTAAGGGATTTCCTTCCCCTTTTCCTTTCTGATTTGGCATAGTCTATATTATATTTACCTTGATAAATATATGTTATACCCAGATTAGGCTCATTTCTTCCTTTTCTATCTCATATTGCAGAACTAGGGTCCCTACTTATTCTTACATACCCACTCCTTCTACCTCTATTTCCATGATCTTTTTTATAAGAATTTTTTTCTAATGTTAACTCAACTATTCCTCTTGCTTTGTTATCCATTACACCAAAAAGTTCATATACAATCTCCTTATTTACCTCTTCCTACTCAAAATTGTACTTATCAAAAAAATATGCATTATCTTCCATCTCCCTTGCTTCTACCTCCAGGGCTTTCCTTATCATCCACTACTTTCCATCTTTTATCTCCCTTATTTCCTCTCTTTCTGACTCATGCTATATTTCCTTATGATGGTTTAAGCTCACCATTTCCTTTACCACTTCTATTCTTTCCAAGTCAAAATCTTTTATTATTTCCTATATTTCTCCTTCCTCTAAGGAATATGTTTCAACCTTTTTAGACTAATTATTCCCTTTTCCTACTAAATTATCTCTATATGATTCGTCTAGGCAAGCTAAGTTTTCCCTTACTCTTCCTGGAAAGAATTAGCCTCTTATAACAATTGATTCAATATTTCCTTACTATCAACTACTATATCACTTATATTCTTCTCAGGATTGTTCTAATCAATATTTTTATTTGATTGGTAAGAGGTCGTAGCCAAAACATTTATTAAATGAGTTTAAAATTTTACATCTTCATTCAGTGTGGGCACCGGTAGGAAAGAATAGAGTCAAGAAAACCTCTAGTTTATATAT
>MU226606.1:390322-400518 GCA_018584345.1 Thuja plicata
TGAATGGAGCTGAAACATAAAAATGGAATGACAGGGATTGGGAGAAAAGAAAGTCTCAGGCTCATGGTGGTCCTTTTCTGATCTAGAATGTCTTCAAATTTCAATAGATTGCCAAAAAAATTTAACGCCCTAAAACCCCTTCTGAAGGTTGCATGCGACTCTCTATGGGTAAGTGATACTATTCAGCATGTAAATTCTTCTTCAGTGCTTGTCAGTAATAAGAAACAGATGGAATATATTGCCTTTTTGGTAGAGAATTCTTTTGTAATGAAATCGATGGGTTTGTGGCCTTCCCTAAGTTTGGTTTAAAAATAGTGTGTTGATCAGTGGTGGTATTTTTTTCAATCAAAACTATGGCCAATGGATTCTTTCTGGTCATGTGTTCCTCCAAATAGGATAAGGAGTGGATCCTCAATCATGGCCCATATCTTATAAATGGACAGGGTTTATATATTAAGGATTGTTCCCCAGATTTTAACCCTTTAAAGGATAAAGTAAGGAAGATTCCTTTATGGTTCAAACTCCATAATCTGCCTCAAGAATATTGGGGTGAAGAAAATCTTAAACTGATAGGTGGGAGCTTGGGGACCTATGTTAAATCTGAGGAAATAGTGAATGACTCTGATTTTTCAATGTGTTTGAGGGTTTTGGTGTTGAGATGGGAATTCTATAAGATCCTAGACTTTATAGTTTTGGGATCTAAGAAAGCGGAATGGAGACAACCCCTGGTACTTGTTAAAGATAAGGATGGGTGTGCTCAGAATACAAAGCTAAGGGTGGAGAAACTAGGTAAAGGTAAAGGTCTGGATGCTGGCAGACTAAATAATGTTATTATTGGATGCACCGAGGATGAAAAGAGTAAGCTAAATATGGAGTCCATGATTCTCGATGATCTTCTAACCAAGAAACCTCCTTGTGATCCCTAAGGTGTAGGGAAGGATTGGGTAGAGGGTCAAAAAGAGATTATTAACATGATTTTTCCTATGGTTTAGATGAAGGCAGTAGCTCGATTCAAGTAATGAGAGAAACTGCATTCTCGGTAGAGCAAGGTAAGATTGGAAAAGATGATAACACTTTGGATAATGATGTTAGGTCCAATGTTGAACAACCTGTGGGTGATGATACCACTGATGCTAATGTAGGTTATATTGACCATATAAGGACTGTTTAGCAGGCAAGATATGAATTATAGTGTGGAAAGATATCTAGATGTTATACCTGACACCTTTCAAGGAGGGGATTCAACTGTAAAAGAACTTAACAATTGGCCCTGGTTAGATAGAAGAAAAAAACCAATGAAAGACTTTGACAACCAGGTTTCTCTTGATGAGCCCCTTCCTTAGGAAATTGAGAGGAATAGGAATGGGGAGGAACCATTGTTCAAAGACATCAAAATTTATCCTATTAGAAATTTAGACAGTTCCTTTGATGATGATGTGAACAATGGAGGTGACTTAGTGGCTATTGATTCAGACTATGAGTCCCAGGAAGAGGATGAGAATGTTGATGATTTGGGCCTTTTTGAAACACTTGGGATTGTGGAACCAAGATTGGTTGAATAAACCCCTTCATTTTTGTCCAAACCAAAGATAGGGGAAAAGAAGAAGAAAGGGCCTAAAACTACTAGAATGAAACTGGAAATTATTGGGAGTGCTCCAAACCAAGATAAGCTTTTGAGGTTAGGAAAAGGCAATTCCTTTTCCTAGAAGAAATGAAGTTGCTTTCATGGAGTGTTAGGGGTTGCAATTCCCCTGACGACATTCTCTTGATTAAGAGATGTCTTGATCGGGTGAGGCCAAATATTGTTTTCTTGCAAGAGACTAAGATTAAGGTGAATGGTATAGAGTGGTTTTTGAAATGATTTTCTAGGTGAAAGAGAATCTATGATGAAGAAACAGGTGCTTCCAGGAGTTTAGGGGTGTTATGGATTGACAACACAATAGATTTGAGAGTTTTGGATCATGGAAAAAATTTTCAATAGATGGAGGTTGGTTCTAAGCAACTACTTTCTTGATTTTATAGTGTTAACATTTATGGGCCTAATCACCCTGTCTATTAAAAAGCTTTATGGCAAGATATTTCAACTATTTTAGATAATCAGGCTGAGGAGCTCTTTCTTCTTGGAAACAAAAGTCTAGAAAAACTTGGCTGAGAGAAGGGGATAGAAATACTAAATTCTTCCATAATTATGTTAAAAGAGATCCCAAAATAGAATATTTTCTATCCAAGATAAAAATGGACATATCCTACAGGAGGAAAGTTATATTAAAAAAGAAGCTAAAGATTATTTTTTCAATATCTTTGCTGGGGAATCTTCTAATATGTCTATTGGTATGGAGATCATGGATGTTATTCATAGATGTATTTCTGAGGCACAAAAATCTACTTTGATGAGGTCAGTCTCTATGAAAGAAGTAAAGAATTCCTTGTTTAATCTGGGAGGAGATCAATCCTTGGGGCCTGATGGTTTCTCAGCCATCTTCTTTTAGAAAACTTGGGAGGTTGTTGGAAGTGAATTATGGGAGGTTTTGGATGAATCAAGAGAAAATAGGTTTATCCTGAAAGACCTTAGTAATACCTTTATTGCCTTGATCCCCAAAAAAGGTGAAAGAGTCTCCTTTATTCATTTTAGACCTATTTCCTTATGTAATACTACATATAAGATCATTGTTAATGTGATGGCTAATATATTAAAGACTGTGCTTAACTCTATTATTTCTTTAGAGAAAAGTGGGTTTATGCCTAACAGATCCATCTTTGAAGGAGTAATAGTCACTCATGAGGCAATTCGCTCGGTTAAAACTGCTAAAACAAAGAAGATGATGATCAAATTAGATATTAGAAAGGCGTATGATAATGTGAATAGAGATTTCTTACTAAAGGTGTTGGAGAAGTTTGGTTTTTATGATGGATGGAGCAAGTGGGTTGGAAGCTGTATAAATACGCCTAGGATCTCAATATTGGTGAATGGAAGCCCTCATGGATTTTTTGAAACTAATAGAGGGATTTGGAAAGGGGACTCAATTTATTCTTTCTTTTTTATCATCCTGGCTGAAGTTCTAAGAAGGATCATTTCTAGTAAAAGGTTGAATGGTTTGTGAAAAGAAATTAAGGTGGCTGAAGGACTTGATCCTTTGTCGCACTTACAGTTTTTTTATGACACCTATCTAATGGGGGAAGCCTTAGCTTGGGAAGAAAGGTTTATCAAAACTACTATTGATAATTACAGTGCAGCTTTAGGTTAGCATATCAATTGGAATAAGTCTAAGTTTTTTTTCTTTAATACTAGTGTAGACAAGCAAAGGAAAATCTATCAGATTTTAGGAATGAGGATGGGAGGTTATCGGGTAAGTATCTAGGCATTCTATTATTCAGTAGGGCATGCAAGTCAAACTTATGGAGGGATATTATGAATAGTTTAGTCAAGCATCTTGAGGGTTGGAAGAGCAAATGGTTATCCTTGGTGGGGAGAATTTTAATGCTTTAATCTATGATTTTGGTTATCCCTATATTTTATTTGAGTTGTCTTAAACTCTCCAAGAAGGTTATTATCTTTCTAGATAAAAGGATGAGAATTTATTTATGAATGGAGATAATAGTGATGATAAAATTCCTGTTCTGGCATGGGATAAAATCTACAAGGCTAAAGCTTATGGTGGGGCTGGGATAGAAAATTGGCATTTAATGAATTTGGCATTAGGAGCCAAACTAGTGTGGATCATATATTCTAATCCAAATATGTTTTGGGCTTAAATTATTAGAGCTAAATACTTGGATTCAAATCAGCCAAATAGAATTCTTTCTATTAGGAATCCACCTAAGGGTTTTGCAATGTGGAATTTTATCTTAGATTGTAGGAAGGTTATTACTGACCACTTGACTTGTTAGGCTAGTAATGGGAGAATGACTTCCTTTTGGAAAGAATCTTGGAATGGCTATCATGCATTAAAGGATAATGGTGTTTATCTAGATCTGATGATCTTACTGTCAGAAAGATGGGGTGAAAAGGTCTTAGATTATATGGAGCTGAATTCAACTCTTATTGGCCAACAATGATGTGGGTAAAATGTTGATCAGTTAGAGAGCACCAACCAGCAGAAGATGCTAATGAATTCTATCTTTCAAAATAGGGAAGTTGTATTGACTAATAAGGTTGATACTTTAATCTAGTATGCTACAAAGAGCGGGCAATACTTGGTGAAGCTAGGTTATAGGATGATGGATAATTCATATGTTCTCTCAGGATGGCCAACAAGTTATGTTGGGGCAAAGAATTTCTCCCTAAAGTAGGGTCATTTTCTTGGTTGGCTATTCAAGGTAGGATTTTGACTGGGGAACGTAGGAAAAAATATGGCTTTATTGGGCCCACTAAATGTGTTGTATGTGATAAATCTACTAAGGATGTTGTTAGTGTAGGATTTTATTTCCTAGATGGGTTAATTATATTTTCCTTTTTTCCTAGGATTTCCTCCATATGTTTTTAATCTTTCTTAGGTGAGAATGTAGGTGCCTCCATTTACTAAATGTAGGTGCATCCACCTACCAAATGTAGGTGCCTCCATTTACTAAATGTAGGTGCCTCCATTTACTAAATATAGGTGCCTCTACCTACCAAATGTAGGTGCCTCCACCTACCAAATGTAGCTGGCTTCATTTACTAAATGTAGTTGGCTGCATTTACTAAATGTAGGTGCCTCCACCCACATCCACCTCTCCTTTTCCTATATAAATAGGCTTCCTTACTTGTGTTTGGATATAGAGAGATTGGAGATATTGTATATGCTAGGATAATATAGATTTCCCTTGATGCTATTATTCCTTTGAGCATTTACATCAAGTTTATCTAGTATTGTTATTTTGTTCATTATATTTCCAGTTGTTCATCTAATACTTTCAATTAGATTTTGGGTTATATTTGTTTTAACAAATTCTAACATGGTATCAAAGCTATTTTTGAAAGATTAGATTATTTAGAGGCCTTGGAAAATCTTGTTGTAATTTATTTTGTGTTTTGTATGATCTGGAGAACAACAAAGATTTATGAAGATCAAATAATCTCTATTTTGCATATATGTGTTTTTCTTGATCTGGGTGATTACAACACTTTGAAGGATTCAGAGAGAATTTCTTACAATTCCACTGTATTCAGAATGCTTGATAAATTCAAGATTCGTTTTCATTTCATCCTTTTTTGGAGATCATTTGCAAGTTACAAAATGGGGGTTTGTAGCTCAGATCTGGAAGTACAGTGTGCAAACGGAGCATTTTCCTACCTATGGGGCCCACCTACTAGCAGGGCTCACCTACATGTGAAACCCACCTACCAACAGGGCCCACCTCCCTATGGGGACCATCTCTAGCGGGGCCCACCTCTTGTGGGGCCCACCTACCAGCGGCGCCCACCTCCAGTCCTGCCTACCTACTAGCGGGGCACACCTACTTGTGGATCCCACCTCCAGCAGGGCCCACCTACCTATGATGGCTCTTGTTGGTTATGAGGATGGCACACAGAGCCGCCATCAAATTCAACCAATTGTTCAACTCTTCTTGGATCTTCTCCGTCTGGGAGGGGCACTCTTTTCTGGCATGCTGAGTTGATGGTCCCATGGAGGACCGAACCCCATGCCCCCGGGTACATAAGAGGGTTTTTTCCCTCTATGGGGGGAATCATTTTTTATCATCTACTGTTGCTTCATAGATTCCAGAGTTGTGCCAGTTTATGGGTTTTTCCAGTGTTCCTTGGCATCGGGTCTGTTGTTGCTTTATCATGATTATGTGTGAGTCAATGACTTGCATATGATTTCTAGAAAACAAAAGTATCTTTCCTTGATTGCCAGATTCAGGATTCCAGTGTTACTCCATCAATACTCTTCTAGTGCTTCTTTGCAATAGGTTTTCTCTCTTTTGGAGAGGAGTTTTCTCCCACGTGGTTTTCTCCCTTTCTCCGGTTATGAGAGGATGCTTTGTAGTTGTAAATGGGTACCTAACATGGCCTTGTTGTCAGGACCCATAAATATTTTCTACTACATCCACCTAAGTTGCACTTAAGGGGGGGTGTTAGTGTAGGATTTTATTTCCTAGATGGGTTAATTATATTTTCCTTTATTCCTAGGATTTCCTCCACATGTTTTTAATCTTTCTTAGGTGAGAATGTAGGTTCTTCCATTTACTAAATGTAGGTGCATCCACCTACCAAATGTAGGTGCCTCCACCTACAAAATGTAGTTGGCTTCATTTACTAAATGTAGTTGGTTGCATTTACTAAATGTAGGTGCCTCCACCCACCTCCACCTCTCTTTTTCCTATATAAACATGCTTCCTTACTTGTATTTGGATATAGAGAGATTGGAGATATTTTATATGCTAGGATAATATAGATTTCCCTTGATGATATTATGCCTTTGAGAATTTACATCAAGTTTATCTAGTATTGGTATTCTGTTCATTTTATTTCTAGTTGTTCATCTAATACTTTCAATTAGATTTTGGGTTATATTTGTTTTAACAAATTCTAACATGGGCCTCGTAGGTAGGTGGGCCTTGATGGTAGGTGGGCCCCGTTGGAGGTGGGGCCCTACTAGTAAGTGGGCCCTTTTAGTAGGTGGGCCCCATAGGTAGGTGGGCCCTACTAGCCTAAAAATGCTCTATTTGCATGTTGTCCTTCCAAATCTTTCAAGGTGCTGCAATCAACTAGATCAAGAAAAATACATATATGCAAAATAGAGATTATTGAATCTTCATAAATCTTTGTTTTTCTCCAGATTGTACAAAATGCAAGAGAAATTACAACAAGATTTTCCAAGACCTCTAAATAATCTAATCTTTCAAAAATAGCTCTGATACCATGTTAGAATTTGTTAAAACAAATATAACCCAAAAACTAATTGAAAGTATTAGATGAACAACTGGAAATAAAATGAACAGAATAACAATACTAGATAAACTTGATGTAAATGCTCAAAGGAATAATAGCATCAATGGAAATCTATATTATCCTAGCATGTACAATATCTCCAATCTCTCTATATCCAAATACAAGTAAGGAAGCATGTTTATATAGGCAAAGGAGAGGTGGAGGTGGGTGGAGGCACCTACATTTAGTAAATGTAGCCATCTACATTTAGTAAATGAAGCCAACTAAATTTGGTAGGTGGAGGCACCTACATTTGGTAGGTGGAGGCACCTACATTTAGTAAATGGAGGCACCTACATTTGGTAGGTGGATTCACCTACATTTATTAAATGGAGGCACCTACATTCTCACCTAAGAAAGATTAAAAACATGTTGAGGAAATCCTAGGAATAAAGGAAAATATAATTAACCCATCTGGGAAATAAAATCCTACACTAACAGATTTCAATCACTTACTTTTGCAGTGTGAATTTTCAAGTGCTTTCTTGGATATGCTAAAATTAAATTTAGGATGGTTTGGACCTTTATAGAATAGTATCAAGGAGGTCTTTATGGTATGGCCTTTAGCACAAAGGAAATTAGTGTTATCTAAAGTTTGGAAAATTGGTCCTTCAATTGTTGTTTGGGAGTTGTGGAAGGAACGCAATCACAGAATTATTCAAGATAGGACAGAGCCTTTGGAAAGGATTAAAACTAAAATCAATTGTACAATTGAAGATTTTATTGGGTCGGCTACTTATTTCCTTAATTCTATTGTTCCTTACACTGCAGAGGATAAGCGCATCCAAGATGAGTGGCCCAGTATCAAGATTCAGTTTGGGAACTTGGGGAGGAAGGTTAGTGTTAGCCATGACAAAATTACAGAGGTAAAGTGGGAGAAGCCTGAGGTAGGCTGGATAAAGGTGAATTTTTATGGGGTGGAAAATGGGATTCTAGGGCCTTCGGGGGCTGGTGTGATAGTGAGAGATTGGTGTGGCAACACACTAGCTTATGTTTCTCAAAATCTGATGGAAGGCACACATAATATAGTTGAAGGCAAGGAAACTCTCTTGGTTCTTAGTGTTGGAAAACAAATAAATTTAACCAAGATGCATTTGGAAGGAGACTCACAAATAATCATTCATGCTATTCAAAAGGGCGTGTCTCAAACTTGGCACCTCCAAGGGTTAATTATATCTATTAAGGAATTACTCTCCTTTTTTGAAGACTTTAAAATTAGTCATATAAGGAGAATAGGCAATGTGGAAGCAAATATTCTTTCTACGTGGGCTCTCTCTTTCAAAAATCTAAATTAAATAAGGTTTGAAGATTTAAGGTCTTCGAAGATGAAGTGAAAGTTTAATGATTGATCATCAATGATGTCTTAGTATGATGGTTTTGCATCGTTCGTTTGTTTCCTTTTAAAAGGTCTTTTTAAATTTGTTCTTCATATTTTTGTTTCTTATTGGTTTGTGGTGGACACATGTGTTTAGGAGGGATAGCATATGTAATGAATGATGAAAGTATGCCCTCTTTTGCTCCTTTATGATCTGATTAAGGCCCATTTGTAATTTATTGATGTTATTATTTTGAGGAGTGGAGTGAAGGAAATGTGAGACATAAAGGCAAGCGGTTTTCAAAAATAACTCAAAGATAAAATCAGAGTGCTTGCTTCTCTCTTCAATTTTCTCAGAAGGTTTGGAAAGATGGGATGAAGGAGATTTTCTCTATGGATACTTCCAAATAGCAGAAGGAATTCAGAGGCCTGGTGAGGATTGAAAGGCTAAGGGGTCTGATAAAAATTAAGGAGGAAATGGTGGTTGCAGTAGTTTGTGATGTGTTGGGTTCTTTCTTCATGGAACATAGACTAAAATGGAGAGTTAATTTGGATATTATCTCCATGGTCATTGCTTGGGGGTTGGAAATTGGAAAAGATAATATGGAGTGGGATATTCCTTGTCTTGGCTTTGATATTTCTGAGTGCTTCAAGGATGAGGAGGATGCTCGAGTTTATGGGCTTGTGCCCTTTGTGAGGTGGTGGGGAAAAGTTCATAAAGGTGCTTTCTGGGTGGATAGGACTTTGATGTCTTGGTATTATGTAGTATTATAATTATGGCTTTACTGGTTGATGTATTTCTATGATGGCTTTATCCTTACATACAATTATATAAGTTTTACATTTTGTTATTACATATTCACATTCCCAGCCATGCTTATCTATATTATAGCTTTAGATTACAAAATAAAATTGATCTACGTCTAGAGATGCTTCTAAATAGGAGCTCACACTTTGTATTCCTCCCCTACTTTACCAGCTTCCCACATTCCATTTTGATATATTACCCAATTAATCATAGTGTTCCAATCTTCCCTACTATTTCTTGATGAAATTAATATCCTTCTGATTCAACATGTCTTAAATGTTGCATACAAACACCACCAAGCAAGCAAATACAACTGAACAATGCTAAAAACCCTACTTTTAATTCCTTGCAATGTTAGAAATGTACCAATTTGAAAGAAATTAAAGAAATAGGAAAGATCTAGAAAATAACCTTCTGGCATATAACCTTTTAATAAGATTTTATCACAAAACCATTTCTTTTAGCTAGACCACTCCTTTATCTTGATTTTAATGGCTGAAAAAGATTAGGTAGAGCTTAAAAAATATAAGTAATGATAAAGCTATCATATAAATACATCAACCAGTAAATCCATACTTCTAATACTACGTAATACCAAGACATCAAAGCATAGGAACTTGCTACATAAATTTTTTTAGATCCAAAGGATTGAACAAATACTAATAAGTTTGCATAGTTACCCCAATCATACCAAATATTCACGTGAAAGGTTAAGAATGATAAATTTTAAGCTCATACGTGAAATGAATTTTAGCAACAACCTCTTATCCTTCTCATAAAAGTCAGTCCAGATAAGACAGAAAGTGTCACATCTATTGTATGATTTTTTTAATATACAAATCTATGGTATTTCTAAACCTGGGAGTATATATGTATGTTGTATATATATTCCCAGTAGTTTATCTATATCTTATCGTGAATACACACACACACATATACATTTGTGTGTGTGTGTGTGTGTACATATATATATACATATGTATATAAGTATATATGTGTGTGAACAAATATATGCATATATGTATATACATACATATACATATAATATGTATATGAACTCTGGACACACAATAAGAATTTTAGATAATATTAAATTTTATTGGTATGCTTCTTTGCTTTTCTGGATATCATTTTGCATTCTAGGAATATATATATATATA
>MU226606.1:411132-425095 GCA_018584345.1 Thuja plicata
ACCCAGTGGGGTTTGGACTTTATTGGTGAATTTACAGAGAAATCTAGTGGGGGCCATAGTTGGATTCTTGTGGCTACAGATTACTTCACCAAGTGGATAGAAGCAATCCCAACAAAGAGGGCCACCAACAAGATAGTAATGGATTTCTTGATGGATAACATTCTGACAAGATTTGGTGTGCCTACTAAGCTAATTATGGACAATGCCATGTGTTTTAGGTCTGATGAATTTAGAGACTTCTGTGAAGAATATGGCATTATATTATCTTACTCCTCACCATATCATCCTCAATCAAATGGACAAGCTGAGTCCAGTAATAAAAGTATTATGAAGATTATTAAGAGGAATCTGGATAAAAATAAGAAGTCCTAGCATTTAAAGTTGAAATTAGCCTTATGGGCTGACAGAGTGACAGTGAAAAGGGCCATAGGGGTTTCCCCTTTTGAAATGGTTTATGGAAGTCAGGCAAGGTTCCCTCTGAACAATCTATTACCAGTGTACAAATTTTTGCTGGAAGAAGACTTAGATAATCCAGAACCTATGATGGAAAGGATGGATCAGCTGATGGAATTGGAAGAAATAAGAGCATAAGCCCACAAAAGAAACCTAAAGTTGCAGCAACAGTCTAAATACCTATTTGATAAAAGGATGACTGAAAGAAAATTCAGGATAAATGATCTGGTGCTACAATGGAATGCCAGAAAAGAAGAAAAGGGCAAACATGGAAAGTTTGAGTCACTGTGGATGGGCCCATTTGTAATTCAAGAGTTTCATGGGCAGGATTCTTATTTCTTGGAGGATCAAAGTGGTGAAATACAGGAATTGCCAGTGCATGGACAATTCCTAAAACATTATTTCTCGTAATTTTCCTTGTTCCATGCACGTTAGTTTAGTTTTCCCTGCTTTTGTGTGGTTTGGTGTGCTCCTGTATAGTTTAGTTTAGGTTTGCAGTCTGTTCTTCAGAGGTCTGGCTTCTAATGACAATTTTGCATTTGTCTTTCCCCAGTCAGAGCCATTGTTGTCACTGCCTTGTAAAAATTTAAATGTCTTGGCCTTTGCTTTTCCTAAGCTTTCTTGTTTCAAAATTCTGTACTTTGCCACGCAAAAGAAATTAAAACCCTAAGTCATGTTATTCTGTTTTGCAGTTACTTTTTCCATCCACTAAGGGCATGTGTTTTAATCCAAGTCGCCTCTTCATGTTACCCTGAGCGAATATTCCATTTGTCTTCCCGACTTTTCTTTTTCCTTGTGTCGCGTAGTCTCAATTAAAATCAGAATATTCCTTCAGTGTTCTGAGACTTAGCGATTCCTTTCATGTCGGGTAGTCACGGGATAACCATGTCATAAGGCTTTATACAGATGGGACCCACTACTTAGTCGGGTGATCATGGTAGATTCTTAACAGTTATAAAAATGTTCTCAGACTCCGCGATTACTTCATGTCGCGTTATCGCCAAATCAAGCCAAAGCTGACAGTTAAGTTTTCCTTCAGTTGCGTGGTCTCGGAATAGAATGGCAGTTAAGAGATTTCAGTTCAGACTTCACGACTGACCGTTTGTGGTTTGTAGTAATACTTAGTCGGGATGTCGCCAGAGCAAGATGATGACTCAGTTCTCTAGTGTGCAGTAAGTGAACCAGTGATCGAGTGACATCTGTCATAAAGCGGGTGGATATTAAAAGATTATCGGGTGGTCGCCAGAAGGAAGAAAAAGGATTCAGCGACTTCAAGACTAAGTGATTTTTCCATTTAGTCGCAGTGTCTGAGAAAGATTTAAGGGCAGGCATGAAAATCTTGCGATTAAACGACGGCCGTTGGATGAAGGAATAAAAGGATCTGACGGTGGTCGCGAAGTCTAAGAAGAAAAGTGCCCTAAGGAAGAAGTCCTCTCGACTTGGCGATAAGGGTATGTTGCATAGTCATCAGAAGCAAAAGAGGGGCACTTTTAATATGTCAAGGTAAAATTAAATGCTCAGGGCTTATATCTCCCGACTTGGTGACTAGGCATTGTCGCATAGTCTTGAAACATAAATTAAATGTTCAGTGACAGGGAGAAAACCGTAAAGGTTAAAGGCAAAGGTTAGTCACGCAGTCGCTTGAAAATGAAAGTAAGCCGCCCAGACTTGGCGACTAACTGCTAGCGATTAGTTGCAAAGTAGCTAGAAGCCAGAGATAGCAGTCACGACATGGAGAAAACCGCTAGTTGCCAGGTCGCCAAATGAAGTTAGCCGCTGTGTGCAGGTCGCCAGGTCACCCAGAAATGAAGGAAGAATTAAAATTGACTTTCAACTTTGATTTCAGGCTCGTCGCATGGTCACCGGATAAATCTGAGGTTAAAATGAGATAAGACCAGTTTGCAACAGCCAATGGGAATGTGCCATGTGTCATTTTCTGGTCATTTCTAGGTAGTATATGCATAAATATGAGATTTTCACAGAGTTTAAAATGATGCAAGACAGAAAGAGATATGGTAAAATTTGTGTCTGAGGCCAGAACCGCCATGGATGCCAGGTGGGTGGAAGCTGTTGCCAGGCTAGAAGAAGAGCAGACCTTTGATTGGCCCACCGTCAAAGAAGTGAAAAGATGGGAGGCAAAGCTTAAAGGATGAGAGAAATATGGTTGAGCCACAAAAGACAAACCTTGTTAGGCTTTGCAAACAAGCTGCCACCCGTGTTCAGTTGCAAAACTTTGTTTCTAATTCGTTGCAAAGTTGTTGCAAGAAATTTTGTAATCTTTCCCAGTATGTCGGTAGCTTGTTGCATCCTTGTGCTATAAAAGGATTCCAAGACTACTAGGAAAAAGATGGTCATTTTTATGTCTGAAAATAATACTAAGTCAATTGTAAATTTTGGTCTGGAGAACCAATATATCTGGTCTTTTGGGAGAAATTTCTGTGAATATACTAATTGATGATGACTTTTGAATAAAATCTAGTTCACAGTTTCTGAAGCATTTAATGGATTCTCTATCTTAATTTTAGCATTCTGAGTTTTGTTTAAATTGATTATTCTAAGAATATCTTTAGTTTATATATCTGTCAGGCAGATTATGAAATACTTCTAGGGTTCTTTCAAGGAGAGAATATACCTTAGAGATATTTCAACAAAGTTCAGGGTAGCAAATGAATTTGATAGATTAATTTGGTTAAATGTACTGAGGTAGATATATAAGGTATATCTACGTTTGTGTCACATCCTGTAATTTCCTTAAGTTATTGTCCTCAATCATGCTAGTTAAAACCATTTATAGATGACTCCATGCCCTAAGATTGAGCACTGGTCTACTTTTCGTTCAATCAAATGACTGTCATTATTAAAATCAATCTTTACTTTTAGTTTGGTCTGTTTTAGTAAAAGTTACAGTGATCATTCCCTGTAATTCCACCAATAGAAAGCTAAGAATAATTTAGTGATTTCATTATTCTAAGTTTTCAAGGGTAATCCCGCCTGAGTTTGTGGAGCTCAAAGTGTAGGAGGTCTCAAGACCTTGTTACTGTTGTTCTACTCTATGCTTGATCAGTGTTAGGGATAAATAGAGTGAACCTTCTGAGGAGTATTTTTTATGTCAGCAAGAAAAGGCAACAACACACTGATCACACCCAGTGTTAACCGAGTGTAGTGATACCTGAGTACATAGACTATACCAAGCAGTAGACCACACCAAGCACCGAGAGACAACTTTTACCGAGTGGTCCAGAGACCACCTAAAAGTGTGTTATGACACATTACTCTATGTAAAAACTTTTGAGCCGACCTAGATAATGATTTACATGATCAAAGAGGACATTAATTATAGATTTCCAGCATTAATTGTTTGTCTCCTATGTTTATTTGATCAATGTAAATTTTTTAACCATTGATCTTAGGGTAAGGATGTAATTGTTAAGCCCTAATTAGGTCACATCATTTGATATATAATTGTATAGATGTCATTGTGTTATGTATATTGATCAAGAAATGATCAAGTAGCTGCCATACTATGGACATCAAAGATTAGACAAGGGTTTTAAGGACAGAGACTACATAGCAGAATTTAGTTTTTAGAACTAAGGCAAGGCTATCGAGCAGAAAAAAGTAGAAGGTTTTATCATTCACATTGAGGTGATATGTTATGTATGAACTTAATGGATCTGTATCAGAAATGTTAAGATTGTATATATTTTAGATCAAACTTTCTGTTACTCTCTAACAATTGTAATAGACACCTAAATCTCTTAACATAGTAGACTTAACAGTATTTTTGTAAATCTCTTAACCAACTGGACACAGATTGTGTTGCTAAAACCTCCCAAGAGGTAGATCTAGTCAATATTTTTGTTACTCCTAACAGGGTAAGATCATCATAACTGATCATTGTTTGTAAGCTTTAACAAGTTTTCTTTATTACTACACTAGTGACATTTTGTGGGTCTCATCCCCACCACAATTTTTACCTTCTAATAGGGGCTTTTTGCGATACCAAAATTCTAGTGTCATGTGTAATTTATTTCATGTATGCTAAATGATAATGCAAGACCAAGCACAATAATCGATGACACCTCATCCAATGGGTTAGGTGGCTCCACTATCTCCAACTGAGGAATTCAAGCAGGTATGGAACTATGTTTTGCAATGATATATTTTACATCAGTTTCTATATTCATTGTACATATGCCAAATTAGCATGAATAAAGATGCACTGTGGAATTACATGTTTGATTACTTTGATCTAGTTTAGTCAGTTAATATGTTCAGAGATAGAACTGTCAGTCGGTGAAAATGTGATGAGATAACCGAGCATTTGTACCATTTACCAAGCTGAAATATTTTGTGTTAACCAAGCTAAATGTTTGTTCACCGAGTGGTTGGTGAAGAGAATTTATTGCACCACCTTAATTTATTTTCTATAAATTTGGTCGACATGAGGTCATTTTCTCACAACGTGATCACAGAGGAGAATAGAGGACAAAGAGAAAAGTTGCAAGAAATTTTATTCCAGCATTCAACAGAGATTTCAACGCATTTCGAGCATATAGAGGTCAGTTATTGTGCATTCTAAACTCACCAATTCATTTGAATATCATTTTACGCAAGATCTAAATCAAAATACAATGGCATCTTCATCTTGTACAAAGAAAGCTAAGTTGGTCAAGGACAAGAAGGTTGTTCTGGTCAAGAACTCCATCTCCATGGGAATGTAAATACAAGATCCATCCTCAATTCCCTACACAACATGACAATCAAGGCACATTTTGGTTTATCCCACCTAGGGTTTCGCTAGTGCAAGATGTACGCACCTACATACATTTCAAGATTGGAGAAATCAGAGATTTTGAACTTATGTCAACTTATCAATCATTTTGCATAGATGGAAAGATGAAAGAAGACCATAAACACTTAGAGGTCAAAGGGTTAACTCGTGCCCTAGATTTCCCCAAGGTCTTTTAGAATGAATGGATCTACATTGTACTTATCAGGGTACATGATGGAAAGATATGGTTGGATTAACCTAAACAAATAGCCAGGGATGTCATTCATGTAGTAACAAGGTATCCCATATGTGACAAAGCCAAAGCCCTAAGATACTGTTATGCCCTGCATCCCCGTCCCTACATTTTGTATGCAAAATGTTGGGTCCCCCCTTTTTCTTTTGCTTTGCTTTTTGCTGCGGCTTTGCCTTGTCTTTCTTTTCCTTTTTGCTTTCTTTCTCTGGGGTTTTCTTCCCCGGTGTGTGTCATTTTCTTGGTTTGGTCTTCTCCTTCGGGATCCCGGATCCCGGAGGTTGCCTTTTTGTCGGGAGCCGGATTCTGGACTCTGGGATTCTTTGCGATGATGTTCTTAAGTCTTAAGAATATCATCGTAAGGAATCCCCGGGCCCGGAGTCCGGAGGGTTGCGCCTGACCTGAAATCTCCAAAAGGAGGAGGATTACTTTTCACCGCGGGTATAAATAGACTTACCTGTCATTTTCACACTTACCGCGATTAAAACCTTCAAGCACTTAGAGCTAAATAGAGCGTTTTCAAAGCGATTAGCAGAGCATTTATAGAGAATTTGTGATAATCAAAGCTTAACACCTTCTGTTGTTCTCAGACAAATACAAGTGCTTCGTGGTGGTGATCTTGGCAGCCTGATGACCCAAATTGTTGCAGGGTTCTTTCAGTAATCCCTCCTTTCCTCCACCTTCTGCATTTTTAGGTTGGTGTTTCGCCTTTTCTCCTCTCTATTTTGCTTCCATTTTCTGGTTTGTCTTTGGGTTTTCTCAGTTTTGTTTGTTTCATTTTTGCTTTGTTTCTCTGTCGTGTTCGTTCTTTTGTCTTCTGGTTTTTCCGCCCGTTGGTGGGTCGGCTCTGCCAGAGGGTTGTCCACCCTCTGTGCAGTGGTTGTTTGTTTGTAGATGATGTAAATCATGTAAATAAGAGTCTGCCTGTAAATAATGTGGAGTCTGTAAATAGCATGTAAATAATGTAAATGGCTCTATATGTTTGTTTCTGCCTTGTCTGGTTTTTCCCGTGGGATTCGTTCTGTGTGTATATTCATGCATATATGTGTATATCTGTAGGTAACCTGTGTATTTCTCCTCCATTCCATGTATATACCCCTCAGCTCTATGAGTATCCTTTCAGGTGGCTCGACAAGCTAGTCGAGTCACCCTTGCTTCTGTTTTTTCTCCTCCAAGCTTGCTTCGAGGCAGAAAACCACCTGTTTGAAACTTGGCTCTCAGCCGGTTTCAAACAGGTAGTTTTCTCTCTCCTCCATCAAGGCTGTCAGAGCCTCATTTATTTCCCATACACATAATTACTCCCATCCAAGTGGCTTTCCTTTTTTGCGTGTTTGAACAGTTGGCTCCACCGTCATTGCCATCACATCCATTCAATGCTAACGCATGTGGCGTCCACGTGGACCCGCCTCCACATTATTTTGCTAACGGTCATTTCTCTGGGCCTCGGGCCTCTTTCCACCATTCATCCTATGTCTTTGTCAAGTGTGATAAGATTTTCCCAGACCCGGAGATATAATGAACATTAAGTTTATGTTTTTCTTTTCGGATACCTTTTCATAAAACTAACTTTTCAGGAAAAGCAAGCGGCGCGGTCGTAAGATCTCCAGACCCCAGAGTAACTGTTTTATTTTAATAAATATGTTCTGATGGTCGCTTTGTCTCGCAGGTCTAGACTTCATCTTACAAACATGTCTAAGGCATCTGCATCATCTCCTCCCGGGAGTCCGGAATTACCAACTACAACCGAGACCAGGGTAGCAGCAAAGTAAAAAATGGAGAAGGCCCTGGCAAAGCTGCCCCTCACCATGAAGTTTGTGCAGGATAATGAGATTGTGGGCTCAAAGATTGAGTCTGGGGTGAAACTGATGACTGACGCCAGTGTCGGGACTTGGGCAAAAATGCAGGCCCTGGTAAAGATAATGCACATCTAGCGACAGGTTGGAGACAAACTAGCAACCAACATCGGAGATTCCAAAATCATTTGGGCAGCTTGCTTCCCATGCTCCGTGCAGTCTCCGGAGCTTATTCTAACCCTGGCTGCCAACTATAACTCTTCTGTTCGAGTCTTCATGCTCGAAGCTGCAGAACCCACGGGATACCCCACTCCACTGGTGTCCCTCGACCCAGTCACTTTCCAAGCGGGCCTGGGTATCCCACAATTTGACAGGGCCACGGTGGTTACAAGGACTGAGGCCTTGAAACAATTCAATCAACTGGAGGATGCTGCCTGGGTGTACATGAACACCAACTGGCTCAAGGTCCCAAAGAGGGACCCAAAGAGAATGAAGATAGATATCCCCCACTCTGAATTCAAGGAGAGCATCCAAATGGGGATGATAGCATTGGCCCAGGTATTTAGGCAACCCTCCGCCTAAGAATTTGCAAAATGGATGTACTATTTCCTCCTGGGTATCTCCACTAAGGGAGAATTTTTTGACTGGGCGACAATAATCTCCAATCATGTCGACTCCCAGTTTCTGCAGTTGAACGAGAAGAAGAAGTTCTACATGACTTCTTATGTTTTCTGGGCTTTGGCCCAATAGAGGCCCCACTCTAATGGCCTGCTTATAGATGGCGTTCTCAGGCTTGGCCTGGGACAAAAATCACCGTGGGACCATTTCCCACAGATTCAATGGGAGGCCAGCTTCCCCAGTTACTACCGGGTAAACGATTCCTTCGTTTACTACCATCTGCTCACGCCCACCCGGGATGCCGGATACTGCCTATCCACTGAGGTGATGAAATTGGTTAGTAGTTATGGGCACTACTATAACCAATTCCAGCAACATACATACATTAGGGTCGCTGGCTTCTCCGGTAAACCCTACTTGTTGCCCAAGCATTGTGGGGACAAGATCGTGCTGCTGGAATATTGCAGACAAATGCTGGAGCTGCATACCTTCTTGGCCCACAAGAAGGTCCCAAACGTCTCGTTCCCAATCTCTTGTGGGAACTACACCTACAGTCTGGCCACCGCAAGGGAGGCAAACAATGAATTGAAATGTTATAACTTACAGGAATTTTATCTGGCGCGGAGGAACTTTGATTCGCATGGCCGAATTGCAACGACACTGCCCCGGGCTTCGGAGCCCCACCAAATACACATGGAGGACTTCTGGGCAGATTACCAGGATGATGTAGATGTCCAGAGCAGGCACTAAGATAGGATGATAGCCAGAATGATGCAGGAACTAAATCTCTGGAGGTTCCCGGCGGGTTTCTCAGACACCGCCCCCACCACAGACCCCTAGTACAAAGAAAAGGGGATTGACAAAATGCCACTGTCGGCAATGAATTGGGCCGCCCAGGAAGGGCCCACAATCAAGGACTTCACTCGGGAAGTATTCGAGAGAAGTCATGCCTATTTTAAGAAGGTATGCCCTGGGAGTATGCGCCAAGCTCCCCAAGCGGCACCAAAGGTGACGCCACCACCGGTACCAAAATTGACCCCGGGGGCCGGGACTTCCGTACAAGGTGCAAACAAGGGAAAGGGGATAGCTACAACACCCTCCGCGTAGGAAGTCCCCATTCAGGAGCAGATTAAGAAATCTATGGTGGCCTCCCAACAAATGAGGGAGCAGTTAATTACAAGGCTGGCCACTCCCCCGCTAATGGCCAGACCAATTCATCCTCCGTCCTCCCCGTCACTGGCAGTCTTAATGGTTAAGGAAACAGGGGTGGATCCCACGGAGGCAGCAGCAATAGCCGATGCGGGGCCACCTCTAATCACCTGGAGGAAGAGAAAGAATATTGCACAGCCGAAGGCAGAACCAGCGCCAAGGGCTTCCCTCCCAAAAGAAGTGGAAATCCTTTCTTCCAGTTCCCCAGAATCGGAGAAAGAAGAATAGGTAGACATCTCAGCAAATCCCCCTCCGGAAGAAGAATTTGACTTATTTACAGCCGATGAGTTCGGAAATTTGCAAGGGGATGACACACAAGCGGAGACGGAAGTCCCGGAGAAAGAGCAAGAGGCTGTGGATCCAGAAGACCTGGAACAAAAGGCTGTAGAATAAGAAGAGCAGCAGATAGAAGAAAAGAGGCCAGAACCGGAGATTGTTTCTGGGGCTCAAGAAGCACCAGGTCTGGGAGTGGACCAACAACCACCAAGTGAACAAATGGAACCCGCTGGGGAACCCAGACCTGGACCTTCGGGATCAACTGTAACCCCAACTGCCGCATTCCCAAGGCCACTCCTGGGGGAAACCTTCAGGCAGGTAATCACAGCGGCCCAAACTTTAAATCTTGGCCCGATACCTCCCCTAATGCCAACAGATGAGGAAGAAGAATAAGAGTAGCATGAAGAAGAAATCCCTGGGGAAGCCAACCAGGGTCCAGACACATCAATTGACATCCGGGACCAGGCTAAGGAGATAGAAATTGAAAAAGAGATTGCTGCAGAAGAAGTACTGGTAGGGAGAGGAACAGAGGAAGTATATGCTAAAAAGGAGCATCCACCACCGGACACCGGGAGAGAATCTGAAGAGAAAACTCTGGCAGGAAGGCCGCCTCTCCCACCTTCATGGCTAACAGAAAACAAAAAAAGAAAATCCCAATCCGCTCCGACAGTCTCTCTCTCCCTAGCCAAAATGATGGCCTTAGCTCAGGCCCTGCCAAAAGTGAAGAAGGCCCAGACAGTTCATACCCTTCAGACTGGGCCGGGTGGAGAAACAGTTATAGTAGTGGTGATGCCTCCCCCAGATGCCAATGAAGCGACCGCAGATCCTGCAGATTACAATATCGCAGAGGTATCCTTGGGAAAAAGAGGAAAGCAGGGCAAAGTGGACTTGCTTAAGGAGGCAGCAAGGGCAGTGGAGGCCCGATACGAAAAGGAGGCCCAGAGGCTCAAAGCTGAGAAAGAGAAGAATGTAAACCTTATGGGGTTGCTTACAGAGCTGGCTCGACCCCTCAATGCCACTCCTCTGGAGACCTCCATAGCAGAAGAATTACCGCAGAGCGACATAGACTCCCTGCGAGTAATAAAAAAAAAGGCCCAAGCAGTAGACAAATAGGTCGCTCTACAGATAGGAAACACCTGGCATTTCCTAGCGTCCACTCTCCCAGATTTATATGGCCCGACAGGTTATTCACCAGGTAGAAGCACTGATTGATCAATGGGAGAGTGACGCCGAGAATTACCAGGCATGGAAGGTAGAACTCGAAGAGCTCCTCACCCTGGGGGAAGACATAATTTCCGAATCCAAAATTCTGGGTGAGGAATCATTTGATTTCGTAAGGGCTCAGCACTCCAGACTAGACCTCACATTGGAGGTAACCAAGCAACTGGTAGAGTCCTTGCAGGAAAAGGTAAATACAGTGAAATATTCTTCCAATTTGTACAAGTCATTTATAATAAAATCTTCCAGGGTTCATCCCCTTAGTATAGATACTTATACCCTAGAGGAGTCAGTTTTGGAGAATTTTGATGAAATGATGGCATCTCAGTATCAATCCCCGGACGGGATAGATGGGGCCCAAATAGAAAAGCTGACCGAAATGGTGCTTAAAGGACATGACGCCGCAAGGATGGCAGATGAGTTTAGAAATAATGTTCCAGATCTGGGGGAACTGGTTGATGTGGCCAGGCACAGAAGGGCTAGCCTAAAAAAGATTGACGAGGATGGTATTTTCCACCTCCTTCAGGCCTTCAACGATAATAAATAGCCTTGAGCGTTCTCCGAGAACTGGGAAAACTTGAGTTTTAAGTATTCTTTATTCTTTTAGGGATGTAAGTTCCTGGATCCCGGAGTCCCGGATCTAAAATTTTGTATTCTTTAAAGTGATCCATGTCCCGGTCCTCGAGGCCGACCGGTCACTTTCAGAAGTGGTTAATAAGACTGTCAGAAGGTAGTTGGGCACATCAAGGGGCATTGGCTCGGCAGTTGGTTTCTGACAAGGTGGTCTTCTCGAGGCGCCGTTCAAGGGTACACCTGGCACATTGGAGACAGGGCGCCACATTTCCCATTTATGAGGCATGTAGCCTCGGTCCTTGAAGGACCTACTTTCTTCTTTCTCCTCTCTGGCTCTCTTCTCGAGACTGATTCTTCCGATGTATATTCTTATCTTATTCTTCTGACATGACAGACCTATTCTGTCTCCAGGTCTTTTGTAGGGTGGCGCAGGTAGTACCGGCCCCTGGATATTGTATTTTATTGGAATGTGTAAAATAGGGTTAGGGTTAGCGAAGAGTTGTATAAATAGGCAAATCGACCCATTTCCAAGGGTCGGCAAAATTGATGATTTTGTTGTCCATAAGAAATAGAAAAGTGATTTCTGGTTTTAGTTGTAGAGCTCAATGCTCCATTGTTCTGTTCTTGGTAGTTAGATGCTCCCCTGGAGCCACCATTGTATCACGCACCAGTGTTTGCTGGACTAAATATTAATGAAGAAGGAAGGATTCTTGGCAATGATGTTGTTAGCATCCCTGCTTCTGAGTTAATGGTATTTCATGTTTTAACATTCTGTATGTCCTTTACTCTGATATGTTAAAGTAGATTAACGACCTCCTTATTTCCGCTACTGATAAAATGCTAACCGATGGTTGTGTATTTCTTTGGTATTTAGTGTAATCTTTCAGAGTATTGTTGATGTTCCAGACATTTTAGCATGACTGTAGTTAGATAAACATTTCTAACCCTGCAGGATCTTTTTTCATTTTATTTGCTAAGTGTAGAGTGCTCTGGGAAACCCTTACTGTACTGAATCTCTGGAAAAATGAGTTGAAGTAACCAGCTATCCCCCTCGAAAACAGTCACCTCTCCCAACCGAGCCCTGCACCGTCGTGACCCGACACCCAGGTGCTTGAAGACCCGGAGGATTCATTTCCCCCGGACAACCTTTGCAGGCAGATTTGGCTGATTTCCCCAGAACCTGGTGACAACTTATGACTGTTGGCAGACCCGGTCAGCAAAACCCCGTCAACAGATACCTATCGAGAACCAAGTTGGAAAAGCTAACATTAGCCGAGTGGGACAGTAGAGGCTTGAAGGTCAACTGCATCAAGGATCTTGAACTAAGATTTGGTGCTTATGTCATTGGGTATAAAATATTCCAATCCAGCAGACCAAACAATGTACCATGTGGAGTTGTTGATATAGGTTACAAGATAGTTAAGAAAGGTCTACAATTTCATCTTTCTGAGCTATTGCAGAAGAAATTAAAGGAGAATACGAGAACCATCATGTCAGCAAAGAAAAATACATTTAAGTTTGGTTCTTTACTGCTACGCATATTCTTTTACATGCAAAAATTCTTCCCATCTATAGGTAAAGTTAAGTAGAAGACAGATAGACCGGTTATAGTACAAATAGATGAAATGATCACCAATCTAGGATAGAATTTTGAACCAGTTATGAATGAGAACTTTGCCAAGTTCAAAACCAGAATGGAAAAGAGATCTCAGATTCCTTCACAATTGGTAGAACAATATAAAGATGAAATATGTTTTGTGGTAGACACGGATACAACATTAATAAAAGTAGCAGATCCAAGGACTACTTGGCTACCCCCACTAGATTATGAGTTAGATATTGATGTTTCCTCTTATGCAATTGAGAAATTATTGAATGAGTCTATTGACAAATCTGTCATGAGATTTGGCACCTATGATGAGGCAAAGAATCGTATACAAATTTAGTTACAAGTACAACATTTGGGTCAGAAAAATACTAAGATTGTAAAAACATTGAAGAGGAAACTTAATATTAAAGATGAGGACTTAAACAAATCAGAAGATGAAATCGAGGAGTGGACCTTAGTCGGTCATCCAGATACCAAATCTAACCATGATGAAGCCACTAAATCAGATGACACACTAGTCAAGGCACCAAAGGCCAAAAAGGGCAAAGGGAAAAATTCTAAGTCTTCACCGAAGACCAGATCACAAACAATGAAAGAAGATTCACCACCTTTGAAGAAAGGTGTGGCTAAAATAACCAATTCATCACTGAAGTTCACTAACCAATCAAAGAAAATGAAGAATATAGGTCCAAGACCAAAGAGGAGATATTTGAGGAACAAAGATGACAAGGATGATTCTGATGATAATCAAGATCAATTCAAGGTTGTACAGAATAAGACAGCACAATCTATTGTGAGATTGCAGAATCAATCAAGACAACTGGACAATTAGGACATCCTAAGATACAAGCATTTGCTGATCTAACTACCGAGAAATAGAACAAACTTGAAGAAGCAATAATAGGTATGATGATAAACTTGAAACAAGTTTTAGTTGAGTTTTCTGTTGGAATAATGATACATTTGGCATCAGTGAATGCACTTAGTGAAAACACTTATTCGGTTTTGAATGCTTACCGAGCTCATCACTCATCCCACAGCCTATACCAAACATTCAGTAAATCTCACCGATCAAACAGTTCAAACCGAGAAGTAAGGCAGTCACCGAGCATATGAGAAAAATAGCAGTTACCGAGCAGACGGTAGTCACCGAGTCACCAGAGGTTACCGAGTGACAATGTATCTACCGA